>CM033473.1:137063584-137633584 GCA_019447015.1 Hymenochirus boettgeri
CCAGTCTGGAAGATCTATATCCGGGAGTTGAAGTGCCTTGCAAAAAGCTGGTAGCTCCTCTGGATATCTGAGGGTGTGTGTCACTCCTTCTCGTTTTACTATAGGAATGGGAATCCCCAGTGATATGGAAGTTGTTTGTTTCGTAGGGTTTGTAACAGCGGCTTTAGTTGACGTCTGCGTGCTAGGGTGGATGGGGATAAGTCTGGATAAAGTTGGATGTTGGCGTTTTCCCATGTTAGGTCTGTAAAGGAGCGGTATTCTGAAAGGATTTGTTCCTTTTTTGCATAGTAATGTACACGGCATATCATTTCTCGTGGAAATTTGAAGGAGCCCTTTGAGTTTCAGAGGTTTCAGTGCTCTGTGTATTCTGTCCAGTTCTATGTCCTGTGGGGTTTCTGTGCCTAGGACCATGTTGAACAGATTATTTGCTGTTTCCCGTAGCTTGTTGTCTGGGATGGATTCCGGTAGGCTTCTTATCCGAATATTGCTACCTCGACCTCCAACTGACGGAATAAATCTCTTATGGCTCTGGAATGGTCGTTCACTACTTGTGTGACCACTTGTAAATGTTGGTTTGTGGCCTGGTTTTCTTCTTCTAGGTCATCCGCTCTTTCCAGCACTTCTTTGAGGTAGTTTCTGATTGGGGAGAACTCTGCGCGGCAGGTTGACTTGATTTGCTGCGTAATGTTGTTGAGGTCTGTTTTTGTTGGTAGGTTCAGTAGAAGTTCTCTGAGAGGGTTTTCTGGGTGGTCTGGTGCTATGTGGGCCCTTGGTGAGACTCTGGGCCCCAGATCAGGTGAGGTTGGGTTATTTGTTGGGTCCCTCTGTGGAGACCTGGAGGAGGATCCCATGTATGCCCCTGGAGATTCTTGCCAGGAGTTTAGGGAGTATGTGGGAGAATTGGGGTGTCCCTCTTTTTGTAGGTCCTGCAGGCCTGAGTCAGCCTTTTTTGCTGTGGGCTGTGCCTTCTGTTTGCCTGGGCCTGGAGGTCTCTGGAGTGGGGGTCCCGACTAACCTGCCTCTGTGGCTGAGGGTTTGGGGTCCTCTGTGCGGTCGGCTGGAGGCTCTGCTGTGTAGGCAAAGGTTGTGAGTCTCACGCGGGAGCTATGGTAGCTGCTGCCGCGCCGCCCCTTTTTGCTTGAGGGGGTTCAGAGGGGTCTCTCTCCATAACCCCCTTGGGTTTTTTGCCCATGTTTCAGGGCTGATTGTGCTGGATCATGTGGATTGGCGGCGGGAGCTCAGGTATGGCGCGTCTTAACAGTTGCTCATACACAGATTTCCTTTTATGTCTGCTTAAAAAACAGTTAGTTTAAATTGCCCATTACTGGAAACTATAATTTTTCCCAACCACCACTGTACCTTTTATTGTTCATCTGTCCCCTTACTTCTTCAGATATCCATCTAAAACATCTTACATTTTAGCTGTCAATCAAGTGCCTTGCTCTCATAAACTATTCCTCTGTGAGTAGTTTTGCTGTAGCTGGAATGGTGACAGAGTTTTGAAAGTTGGAATGCTGTATGCTGTGTGCAGGCTTGACAGTAGGTTTGGATGTGATGGATGTGGGAGTGGTTAAAAGAGGGAGGGGGGATAAGGCTTCTAAACAAAATGTGCTGGATCAAAGGCATGCAGCAACACATACACCTCAGAATAAGTGCTACTTACACATATTTATACATTAATATGAGGAAAATTTTTTTCAGTATAAGACCATCATTTTGGTGGTATTAAAAATAATCACAAAAATCACGCTGGAGTCATGCATGATCTTATCATTTGGTACAAGAGTACCGCACACACCGTTATTTACATCTAAAAGTCACATTAAGTATTATTAAATCCCTGTTAACACATTAACGTAACTTTAAGAGAAAACTTTGCAATAACAGCTTTCAGTGTATCACCCTATTCATTATTTTTCAATAAAATGGGATTACCTATTTTTTGAGGATTTTAAAAACAAAGGGCCGTATTTAAAACGGCGCGAGGGTATTGAATACACTCTAACATCACTGATTAAAGCAACCAATACTGCAAGTCATGAGTGGGGCTTCAGACTGACTGATCCTCATATGGGGCCCTATTTAAAAACTGCAGTATCCAAATTTGCGACAAGGTGGCTTATCATGAAAATATGGCCACGGACGTACAATACCAAGCAGTTGTAAACTATGAAATAAAAATGTAATGTGATCACAGTTGTAAAATTGTCAGACTTTATAAATATGTCCCGTAGAGGTATAATGTGCTTTATCTGGATGATTATTCTCAAATAACCACAGGTTTCCTACAAGATCTGCTGTGAAGTCAAAGAAAAGCTCAATATATGGCCTGTTCTGCCCCACTGGGCATTTTAATTTAAAGGACATGTCCACCCCCAAAACTATTTTTTGCTGTAGTGTAGGGAGCGCTATCCTGTGTACTTTTGCCATATACTTTCATTATTTTTTTGGAACAGTTATCAAGTTATTTTCATTTTTGTGTTTTTTATGGGTGTAGCAATTGATTTCTTTCCTCCTATAGTGGGCAGTGTGCATGTAGTCTATGGAGATATGTCCACCAATCAGAAGGGTTTTGCATAATGGTTAAAATAGCCCTTTCTCCATTTATTAATTAAACATGCAGAATCTGAGCAACTGATTTGCAAGTGCAACCTGGGATTCTGGGATTTTACATTAACAAATTCCCTTCTTCTATAGTCATCAGAACTACATGATCTAATATATTCTAGTGTGCAGGTATCATGTCAGATTGAATTAGTTTATCAATGTATATATATATATACTTCTTGTAAATTCATGAATGCTTTGCAGACATTCAAACATCCCCACACAGGACCCTAAAAATTAAGAGAACTATTAGCTGTACCACAATGCATGTGGTGTATATCATTATTTGCCCATGTGGCCTGATGTATGTGGGAAAAACGGACATAGCACTACTTTTACGTATATGTGTGGCCATAGGTCTGCAATAAACACGGCAATGCGAAACATGATGGATCCGATATCTTGATACAGTTTACCCTAAAGGCTTAAATGAATGCTATTCACTCAGATGTTTTTTGAAGGATCGATAATTTTCATTAAAGTATCTGTTATTTTTATACATGTAATTGCACTTCTGATTAAGAACAGGTTTTAGCACTTTTACGGTATATAATATTACACTGAAGGTTCGACTGTATGCATTTTTAATGAATTTTTTAATCATTTTTAAAAAAGTATTTATTATGATGTGCCCTTTACCGTTAACTGCACTTTACTTTTAAATATGTTACCTTTAATGGACTAGACATCACATGGTGGGAGGAGTTTGTTAATGTTATAAAATGGGTGTTTACTATGAGTTGTATGTGGCTTGAGAAAGGTCTAAGGACTGTATTTATAAAGCCACGGTATCGCTTTTTAAATTTTACCGATTTTAAATTTACGATACCAATCGGAAATCTACGATAATGAAATCATAGATTTACGATCCCCATGGAATACCATTGCGGTAGTTTACTACCGCACGGTGTTCTACAAGTGAACGCTCGTTAATTAACGAACGTTTGGTCGTAAATTAACTAACCAGCGCTAGCGCTAAAAAGCGATACCGCGGGTTTATAAATATGGCCCTAAGATACAAGACCGAAACTTTGCCTTGAATATTGCACTACATAAATTGCTTCAAGAAGACGCAGGAGTGCTCCTCGTTTTTCATGGTTTACATACAAGTGGCCTTGGAAGGCACCCGGGCATATAACCAGCTTGAAGTGAGTGCCTGTATCCAGCAGCTGTTGTGTATATATATATATATATATATATATATATATATATATATATACCATGTTGCTCTCTAGACTGGTTTGCAATCATCTCCCTCTGTTCTATGACTGGAGATTATTTCTGGTGAAATTGTGGAACCAGATATTCCAATACATAGCTCTGTTACTCTGATCTCCTGTTCAATATTTAGTTGGGACAGCAAACCAAACATTTACTGGAATCTTATTTTTATCTTAGATACAGAAAGCCAAATACTGAGAACTAAACTGAGAGCCATCGGAACTAAGGGCCGCCCATTCAAGCTACCCAGCCAGAATCACTCAATAAGCTTATATCCCAGTACATGCCTCAGAACAAAGATATAACATCTCAGATGAAATGCAAAACTGAAACTACCTCTTCTTACTGAACATTCACTATTTGTAGTGACTCCTAAACCCACCCCCAATATCTTATTGGTCCAAGATCCAAGATCCAATGAGATTTAAGATTGTATCTAGACCAATCAGATTTTGGGGGTGTGCTTATGAGGCACTATAAAACAGCATGAAATCTTCACAGAGGCTCAGTTGCTAATCAGTAGTCAAACTAGCAGGTCTTGCCTTTGTATTTAGGTTAGAGATTTGCAAGGAAATGGATGGTTATTAAGTTGGACTGCAGAAGTTAATATTCTTTAGCTCCTGGGTTTCATACCTATGGCATTGTTGTATAGCAGCCCATAGACTGCACATACATGTTGCTATAACAGATAAATCATAATAATAGTGTTTTGATTTCAGAGCCTGGTCAAATAGCCTGTAAAATAGTGACTAACCCAAGTGCCAATGTAGTTGCACTACTAGTTTCCCCATTCTCGGACAAGCACTCTCAAACAGCAGAGGGCAGATAGGGAATGTATAGGATAGGGGTTGTATATTGAAAACATGCAGTGTAAATACAACCAGGTTGTAATGAATGCAGCCCTGCTACTTACATTTACTATAAGCATTCCCCAAATAATGAGATGATCTGATAACTAAACATATATCCTCTTACAATATAAGCTTAATATCAAATAAAAAATATGCTAACAAATGCAATGTATTTCTCTATTGCCCCAGTGCACCACATAGCCAGGACAAAACCAACTTGTATACCTCATTATAGAGAAAATGAATGGTGGCAACTAAAGAGTTACTATGTTATCATAGTAACTCTTTAGTTGCCACCATTCCCGTAGCAGGAAGGACATATGTAAAAAGACCTTTCAAATGCGGCAACAAAAATCAAAGTTTACTGCAAGCACTTTCTGCACAAGTTTACAGGTATAAAAGGACATCTATATGGAAAAAAATTTATCTTTAGATATCCAATCCGAACTATCCTCTGCTGTGTGCAGATTTGCTATAACTAGAATGTTCATACAAATCAAGTGAATTGCATGAAGGGAAATTCCCTTTTCCAATGCTGCCTCTTAGTGATTATTGAGCATGCTTGCCCTCATAGAAACCTTGATGAGGAACAGTTACAGGCAGAAACAAATTACACTAGAAATGGCTCCTACTCTTTAATTTCTAGGACTTTCAACAGACATTGCAAGAGAACCATAAAGAGCTGAGCAGTAAGGTAAGGGTTTTTAAACACTGCACAGTGGGACCAGTAGAAGGTTAAATTTTGGTTTTGGGGGTGGACATGCCCTTTAAAGATGGAACGTCCCTAGGGCAGGGAGGTAGGATAGATTATTCCTATTTCACAATATAATTTTGTTGAGGAGCTACAGCACATACAATTTACAATTACTAGGTTAGTCTTGGACTAGTCTTGTATTAAAAATAGTGCTGAAGCCAGGAAGAAGACTGGCAGAATCAGTTTTCTTTGGGCTGGTGCTCCTCACAGAAACAATATTGGAAGGTAGGAAATACCAGTGCTACATCCCTTAACCAAGTACTTTTCATTTTTACTATTTTCTAAAAAAAAATAACAAAAAACTTTATACACACTATGGTTCTCCTTTATGTAATATTCTTGTTCTCCAGGCTTCCATATTGTTTCCAGACAGGTAAGATTTGTATACGAAACCCATTAATGTATTTATTGTTTTAGTTGAGAAAACAAATCTATAATTCTTATGGAGACAGGAGCACTTGCTCCAACTTCCAACAAAGATCACAACACTTACCTATCAACAATCCTGCAGCACTTCTGTTCTCCTGATAAACTGTGAAATGTAGATTTAATTAAAAAAATTTTGGGGGTTTACAGACCCTTTAACGCTATGTTCATATATCTTATTAAATGTTGTCTGTTACCAACAGTTTGTTTATTTGTTTGATAGATAGACTCTTAAAGGGCATCTATAGTAAAAAAACACATTGCCCCTTTGCAAAGTTAAATTCATATACTCTGTGCTGCCTTAATCCTATCTCTGTCAGTGACTTTGTTTAACCATGGTGTCAGATCTCTGTGCAGCACTCCCCCTTCCCCCTCCCCTCTGTTACCTCCTCCATGTCTCAACTCCAGCTAACCGACAAGTATATCATGTGCAGTAGGAGTTAAAAGTTCAACATCCTGAAAAACACACCCACACACAGAAGCCAATAGAAAGCAAGCTGTCCTGGAGACACGGAAGAAGAAGGAGAACAGTACAGTTTATCTCTCACTTTGTGACCCATCATCAATCAGTAAAAGCTATTAAGAAAGGGGGTCAAGTGCAGCCTTATATCTACCATCAAAGCTACCTCTTTCCCCCTGCTAATGCTGTTATCTCTATGTTTATTACAGAGCAGGGAGGGGGGATCACGTCACAGGGATTTGATTGACAGTCCAAGTAGGAGTAGAGGAATGCAATCACTATTCTTCTAACTGGTGTATCTCAGGACAGAGAGGGAATCTGAAAAAAGTGAAGACACTCTAGGGGTTGTGGGGAATTATAGAACACATGGAAAGAAAGAAAAAAAGTTCATTTTCCCACTATAGATGCCCTTTAAGAGACAAGCAACAGACTGTGAAAAAAATTAATTTCTAAGTGAAGCGCACTTAATGAGGTACCTCTACTTACAGCAACGTGCCTGTCAAGCCAAAATATAACACATTCATTAAGATCCATTCATTTTTCATTGTTAAAATATTTGTTTTCTCAGTTGGCTGAGGTAATTGGTACTTTGTTGTGCTTTGATCTAGTTAAATATTTAAAATCAATTATTTTTTGCATCCACAAGCATGTGTGTCAAGGTTAAAAAACGACTTAAAGGGCATGTCCACCCCCAAAACCAAAATTTAACCTTCTACTGGCCCCACTGTGCAGTGTTTAAAAACCCTTACCTTACTCCTCAGCTCTTTATGGTTCTCTTGCAATGTCTGTTGAAAGTCCTAGAAATTAAAGAGTAGGAGCCATTTCTAGTGTAATTTGTTTCTGCCTGTAACTGTTCCTCATCAAGGTTTCTATGAGGGCAAGCATGCTCAATAATCACTAAGAGGCAGCATTGGAAAAGGGAATTTCCCTTCATGCAATTCACTGATTTGTATGAACATTCTAGTTATAGCAAATCTGCACACAGCAGAGGATAGTCGGATTGGATATCTAAAGATAATTTTTTTCCATATAGATGTCCTTTTATACCTGTAAACTTGTGCAGAAAGTGCTTGCAGTAAACTTTGATTTTTGTTTGCCGCATTTGAAAGGTCTTTTTACATATGTCCTTCCTGCTACGGGAATGGTGCAACTAAAGAGTTACTATGATAACATAGTAACTCTTAGTTGCCACCATTCATTTTCTCTATAATGAGGTATACAAGTTTGTTTTGTCCTGGCTATGTGGTGCACTGGGCAATAGAGAAATACATTGCATTTGTTAGCATATTTTTATTTGATAATAAGCTTATATTGTAAGAGGATATATGTTTAGTTATCAGATCATCTCATTATTTGGGGAATGCTTATAGTAAATGTAAGTAGCAGGGCTGCATTCATTACAACCTGTTGTATTTACACTGCATGTTTTCAATATACAACCCTATCCTATACATTCCCTATCTGCCCTCTGCTGTTTGAGAGTGCTTGTCCGAGAATGGGGAAACTAGTAGTGCAACTACATTGGCACTTGGGTTAGTCACTATTTTACAGGCTATTTGACCAAAGGAAAGCAATTAAGGCTCTGAAATCAAAAACACTATTATTAGATTTTATCTGTTATAGCAACATGTATGTGCAGTTTATGGGCTGCTATACAACAATGCTAAGGTATGAAACCCAGGAGCTAAAAATATTAACTTCTGCAGTCAACTTAATAACCATCCATCTACTTGCAAATCTCTAACCTAAATACAAAGGCAAGACTGCTAGTTTGACTGCTGATTAGCAACTGAGCCTCTGTGAAGATTTCATGCTGTTTTATAGTGCCTCATAAGACACCCCCAAAATCTGATGGTCTAGATACAATCTTAAATCTCATTGGATCTTGGATCTTGGACCAATAAGATATTGGGGGTGGGTTTAGGAGTCACTACAAATAGTGAATGTCAGTAAGAAGAGGTAGTTTCAGTTTTGCATTTCATCTGAGATGTTTATATCTTTGTTCTGAGGCATGTACTGGGATATAAGCTTATTGAGTGATTCTGGCTGGGTAGCTTGAATGGGGGGCCCTTAGTTCCGATGGCTCTCAGTTTAGTTCTCAGTATTTGGCTTTCTGTATCTAAGATAAAAATAAGATCCAGTAAATGTTTGGTTTGCTGTCCCAACAAATATTGAACAGGAGATCAGAGTAACAGAGCTATGTATTGGAATATTCTGGTTCCACAATTTCACCAGAAATAATCTCCAGTAATAGAACAGAGGGAGATGATTGCAAACCAGTCTAGGAGGCAACATGGTAATCAAAGGGATATCAGAAACACATGCAGCAAAGCTGAGTTGTGAATAATTGCAGTGTAAAAGCAACCAGTCTGTAATATGCAGCTCTGCTTTGTAACAATGTTGTCTTACTATAGAGCAAACAGCAGCAATCAGCACTCCATCCAAGCAAGGAATGCCTGGGTGCCATTCAAAAGTTTCAGACCTGTGAGTGCCCTTGTATTCTGTGTGTATATATATATATATATATATATATATATATAACCATTGATAAACTGACATCAACATGCTACTTGCACACAACAATATCAGATCATGTAGTTCTGATGACTATAGAGAAGGGAAGGTGTTAATGTAAAATCCCAGAATCCCGGTGGCACTTGCAAATCAGTAGCTCAGGTTCTGCATGTTTAATTAATAAATGGAGAAAGGGCTATTTTAACCATTAGCAAAACCCTTCGATTGGTGGACATATCTCATAGACTACAAGCACACTGCCCACTATGCGGAGTGAAATCAATTGCTCACACCCATAAGAAACACAAAAAATGAAAATAACTTGTAACTGTTCCAAAAAAATAATGAAAGTATATGGCAAAAGTACAACAGGATAGCGCTCCCTACACTACAGCAAAACATAGTTTGGGGGTGGACATGCCCTTTAAAAAAAAACATGAATGGGATAATCGGAGATGAAGTTTAAACTTAAAGGGTATCTCCCCTCTAAATAGTTTTTTATGCATGTAGGGCACCCCTGTCCTTTCACAGCTGCAATGTAGATTGCTAAAAAAAAGAATCAGAACTTACCTCGCTCCTGCAGACAGGGGACGGCTGAGAGACAGCCATCACAGATGTGTCTGCCGGCAATGCAGAGCGCGCGGAGAGCGAAGGGTTCTGATTATCTTTAATAAATCTAACATAGCAGTTGGGGGTGGGCAGGGATGCTCTACGTTATATAAAATCATTTACACTAGGTAAAAGGCAGCCATGGAGGGATCAGGAGAGTGGGAGGGAGAGGGGGGAAGGGCTCTCCTGTGGAAGGGCTCCCCTGCGCATGCCACTATCCTCTCAGAGGGCAAGGAGGAGGCAGAAAGCTTTCCCACAGGAAGACGCCACCTACTCTTTAGTTTCCTAGACATGAACAATCAACTGCAGGAGAACTATACGGAGGCAGAGGTGCAAGGTGAAAAAAGTTTTTTAAACTACACAGTGGGGCCAGTGTGGGGTTAAATTTAGTTGTTGGTAGGAGAAAGATTGACTCGAGTATAAACTGAGGTAAGATTTTCAGGTAAGCCTGAAACCCTCGGTTTATACTCGAGTATATACGGTATATGTTTAGTGGATAGGAGCATCCCCTTACTTTATATGGTGTTACTCCTAAATAGACACTAGTGCCCTTATACGCACTTTTTTGGACATGCCCTTTAAAGAATAAAGTTTAGTTGACCCCTTTAGCTTGGGGATCAGGAACACTGATAACAAATACTGCAACTGACAAAAACACATTGATTGTGTTGTGGATGGTTCTAATAGTGCTCATTCCCTGATTTTCCTTCGCCCAAGGATTTCAGGTAACATTCCGCTATTAAGGTTTGTACACACAAAATAAGATTGTTAGATGATTGCTCTAATAATCTATATATTCCATTACCTAAAAGACAGTTCTTTTCTATTGAGAAGTACAAAGGAGCATCACAGAGACCCCCAACTGTTCCCTGGTGTTCCTAAATGTTCGTACACACGTGCGATCGCGGGTCCCGACCTGCGACGCACAATGTGTACGAATGTTCGTTTTGGCCGTGTGTGGACCCTTTATTGGCTGAAACGGCCGGCCATTCAGAGATCCACCCGTTTCAGACGATAAAGGGCCCATACACGGGCTGATTATCGGCCGAAACAAACGTTCGTACACATAGTGCGTCACTGGTCGGGACCCGCGATCGCACGTGTGTACGAACCTTTAGACTATTTGTAGGAAGTAGAGTATCCTCCCCCATCTCCATTTGTTCTCTAGAGGTCTAACTCAGCAGGATAACTACTGTACTTCAAAAGGACAAGGTGTGAAATATCACTGCAGCAACCAGTATAGCACAGTCTTACTGGCATGGGAGCCACAGGGGACATTAACTTGAAATAAAGCTAAAAAACAGATGTCAGTATCCCCTACAATTCATATTTCATAATAATTCTAGGTTAGGGATATTTTACTTCTTGGTCATACAAACTCATATTTATATCATGTTTGATATCTTTGAATTGTGTAAAACTAGCCAATTACAAACTTGTTAATATTTTGTATATGATATGTACGGTATTAAAAGTACAAGATACACCTTTCAGGGAGGGGGACAAACACACACACCCTCTAGGGACGAAACTAATTGCATTTTTCAGGACAATACATAAATTAGGGTCTTAAGGTTCGTACACACGTACAATCGCTGGTGCCGACCTGCGACGCACGATGTGTATGAACGGCCGTTTCAGCTGATAATCGACCCCTGTTTTGGCCGCTTGTTGTGTGGAACGTTGCCCGATCCGCCAGGCAGATCTCCGAACTAGAGCACATTTCTTCAATAAAGTGCCCATAATTGGGGCAAGTATCGTCCAAAATGGCCGTTCGTACACATTGTGCGTCACGGGTCAGCACCGGTGTGTACGAACCTTTAGGCGGAAAGCAAGCATTCATCATTTACTGTCAACAAGGACACATCCAAGCCAATGAGGAGAACTGTAAATTGGCTAACATCTTGGACTTTCATATTGGACTGTCATTTGTCCATTTGGATTACCAAGTTCTCATGGACTTTGCTCACGGACTTAACAGACACCATTTATCTAAATATTTTCTTTCTTTTCACCTTTATTCTTAACTGTGTGCTACCTTAGTGTTCAATTAGTTTATATAGCATTTTTCTTTATCTTTTTATGCACTATTTTGTAATTTTAATAAATGATATAAAATCATTTAAAGGGCATGTCCACCCCCAAACTAAAATTTAACCCCATACTGGCCCCACTATACAGTTTTAAACAATCCTTACCTTACAATCCTGCTCCTTAGGGTTCTTCTACAATCCATGCTCCAAGTCCAGTAAAGTGCAGGGTAGTGGCTGTCTTCCTGTACTAACGTTGCTGCCCTGTGTCTCTCCTCCGGGAGGGATGGTGACATGCGCACAGCCAGGAGCCCTTTCACCCCCCTCCCGATCCCTCTCTGCAAAGAATGAATGTAGTATTAAATCCTTAATACCTATTGTAGGGCAAACCCTCCCACCCCCGACCGCTAAGTTAAAAGTCTTAAAATCTATTCCGGACACAAGTTACAGCTCCCGGCTGCCAGCGTCTTCTGCATTGCTGGCAGCCGCGGCTGTGATTGGCTGCCTCTCAGCCAATCACAGCCGCGGCTGCCGTCCGGCCCCCTGCTAAAAGATCCGGCAGGCAGGGGAGCCGGACCAGAGTGACGCTGGAACCAGGAGCTGTAAGTAGTGTATGGGATAGATTTTTAAGTTTTTAACTTAGCGGTTGGGGGTGGGAGGGTATACACTACGATTTAAAGGAATGTTGCTATGGGGGGTGGACATGCCCTTTAAAGGCTAATTGTCCTATTATGTGTAAATCCCAAAACGAACCTTGCTTCCAAAGTAACATTACCTTATGAGAATTACAGTTCAGATATATAGATCTGTGTCTAGAGTGATAGATGTGAATTATCTTTTGGTTACAGGATCTTTAGAAGTTAGGCATGTGTACAATAGTTTACATGTCATTTCGCTTTCATGTACTTTATTTAAGTGGGATGGGGCCATGGGGGGGGTGATTTACTTTATTTCAGTGGGATGGGGCTATGGGGGATGATTTACTTTGTTTAAGTGGGATGGGGCCATGGGGGGACAATTTACTTTATTTCAGTGGGATGGGGCTATGGGGGGCACTTTGAGGCAAAACCACACCCACTAGATTAAACCCAATAAAACCACATCCACATCTGGGCAAAACCATGACCACTTCCGGACAAACCACGCCCACTTCTGAGCAAAGCCACACCCACTTCCAAGCAAAACCACACCCCTTCCAGCACTACGTGCAACGCGCTATGTTGAAGGGGGAGCGGCATTTGGAATCTTACTTCAGGTGCCAAAAAGTCTAGCGACGCCCCTGCTGACATTAAGGGCAAGGTCCCACTATGTACGTTGCGATTTGCTGTCTGTTTTTTTTGCGTTCCCATAGACTATTATTAAACTATTATTAAAGTGCGAATCTGACACACACAGACCAAAAGTTGTGCACGCATGCAGATAAAAAATTAACCACATTCATTTGGAATGAAAATTATACAGTGAAAACTGATTCTCGCGATTTCCATTATATTTTAAATCACATTGCGATTCACAAAACAGAAAACAGAATGCAACGCGCATAGTGGGACCTAACCCCAGGCTTTGTGCAGCCTTTTAAGCCAAATTTATAATCTATATCTAAACTTTCCCCTTCTAGTTACAGGATTATTATGACTTGATATAGTGTTTGCTGAGATTTTGCATGGCTTTTAACCACCACCGCATAGCTACCATTGAATTTGAATTTACCCAGTGTTTTTGGTAAATTCCCCAATATGTACCTACTGTATGAACGTGCAGGGCCGCCTTTCTAATGAGGCAAGGTGAAACACATTACAGAACAGCACCCTGTAGGGAGGCAGCAGTTTTTTCCTGGCATCATGTGCCCCAGAGATTTTTCCATGTGCCTGGGGCTTAGATGCCAGGGTCCCCCAAAAATGCTGTTTGTAAAAAACACACATTTTCGGCAGGTACTGTCACTTTAAATTGCAGGGGAAGCCATGACTTTCATTGCACAACAGAATGCAGCTATGACTCCTCCCCCTCCCTTCTGACTGACAATTTATTTGATCAAAATCAATGCTTGTCAGCCCCGTAGATTAAAAATCAATGTTGGGCATCATTTACCTGTGGACATCTAATACCAGTCACTGGGGGCATCATTTACCAGTCATTGTGGGCATTATTTACCAGTCATGTGTATAAAGCCCCTCCCACTTCTGGACAAGCCACACCCCACTTCTGGACAAAGTATCACCATTTTCAATTATAAAACCACACCCCTCCAGGCAGAGTGGGGGCAGCATTTTGACTTTTTTTTCAGGTGCCAAAAAGTCTAGAGACGCCCCTGTGAACATGCCTATTTACATGAAATTAGAATTTGTTTTATTTAGATCATTCTTTTGGGTGCTTTGTGTGTACATAGTTTAGGACTTTGCCACTTCTACACACAATTTTAATTTACCTATACGTCCTCTTACATATATTGGTATGTTGATAGCGGTGTTTGTCCTTACCTATTTAAAGGGCATGTCCACCCCCAAAACCAAAATTTAACCTTCTACTGGCCCCACTGTGCAGTGTTTAAAAACCCTTACCTTACTCCTCAGCTCTTTATGGTTCTCTTGCAATGTCTGTTGAAAGTCCTAGAAATTAAAGAGTAGGAGCCATTTCTAGTGTAATTTGTTTCTGCCTGTAACTGTTCCTCATCAAGGTTTCTATGAGGGCAAGCATGCTCAGTAATCACTAAGAGGCAGCATTGGAAAAGGGAATTTCCCATCATGCAATTCTCTTGATTTGCATGAACATTCTAGATATAGCAAATCTGCACACAGCAGAGGATAGTTCGGATTGGATATCTAAAGATACATTTTTTTCCATATAGATGTCCTTTTATACCTGTAAACTTGTGCAGGAAGTGCTTGCAGTAAACTTTGATTTTTGTTGCCGCATTTGAAAGGACTTTTTGTATCCGTCCTTCCAGCTAAGGGAATGGTGGCAACTAAAGAGTTACTATGATAACATAGTAACTCTTTAGTTGCCACCATTCATTTTCTCTATAATGAGGTATACAAGTTGGTTTTGTCCTGGCTATGTGGTGCACTGGGGCAATAGAGAAATACATTGCATTTGTTAGCATATTTTTTATTTGATAATAAGCTTATATTGTAAGAGGATATATGTTTAGTTATCAGATCATCTCATTATTTGGGGAATGCTTATAGTAAATGTAAGTAGCAGGGCTGCATTCATTACAACCTGGTTGTATTTACACTGCATGTTTTCAATATACAACCCCTATCCTATACATTCCCTATCTGCCCTCTGCTGTTTGAGAGTGCTTGTCCGAGAATGGGGAAACTAGTAGTGCAACTACATTGGCACTTGGGTTAGTCACTATTTTACAGGCTATTTGACCAAAGGAAAGCAAATTCAGGCTCTGAAATCAAAACACTATTATTATGATTTATCTGTTATAGCAACATGTATGTGCAGTTTATGGGCTGCTATACAACAATGCCATAGGTATGAAACCCAGGAGCTAAAAAATATTAACTTCTGCAGTCCAACTTAATACCAAATAAAACCATCCATCTACTTGCAAATCTCTAACCTAAATACAAAGGCAAGACCTGCTAGTTTGACTGCTGATTAGCAACTGAGCCTCTGTGAAGATTTCATGCTGTTTTATAGTGCCTCATAAGCACACCCCCAAAATCTGATTGGTCTAGATACAATCTTAAATCTCATTGGATCTTGGATCTTGGACCAATCAGATATTGGGGGTGGGTTTAGGAGTCACTACAAATAGTGAATGTTCAGTAAGGAGAGCTAGTTTCAGTTTTGACACTACAGCAAAACATAGTTTTGGGGGTGGACATGCCCTTTAAAAAAAAACATGAATGGGATAATCGGAGATGAAGTTTAAACTTAAAGGGTATCTCCACCCTCTAAATAGTTTTTTATGCAATGTAGGGCACCCCTGTCCTTTCACAGCTGCAATGTTAGATTGCTAAAAAAAAGAATCAGAACTTACCTCGCTCCTGCAGACAGGGGACGGCTGAGAGACAGCCATCACAGATGTGTCTGCCGGCAATGCAGAGCGCCGCGAGAGCGAAGGGTTCTGATTCTTATTTTAATAAATCTAACATAGCAGTTGGGGGTGGGCAGGGATGCTCTACGTTATATATAAATCATTTTACACTAGGTAAAAGGCAGCCATGGAGGGATCAGGAGAGTGGGAGGGAGAGGGGGGAAGGGCTCTCCTGTGGGAAGGGCTCCCCTGCGCATGCCACTATCCTCTCAGAGGGCAAGGAGGAGGCAGAAAGCTTTCCCACAGGAAGACGCCACCTACTCTTTAGTTTCCTAGACATTGAACAATCACTGCAGGAGAACTATAAGGAGCAGAGGTGCAAGGTGAAAAAGTTTTTTAAACTACACAGTGGGGCCAGTGGTGGGTTAAATTTTAGTTTTTGGGTGGACATGTCCTTTAGCAATGTTACAATTTTGTTTTTTACATGGACCCCAATAATAAGAACCAAGGCAATTCCATAGCTTTTACATGTCTTTACCTGAAAAAAAAAGAAACATCCTTGTGTGTAAGGTTATAGAAGCCATCCTGGAGTTCCATTTCCTGTAGCTTTGTACATTTAGTTGTGGAACTCACTGGGGACTTTTCAAAGTTTTGCAATCAAGGGGGTATTTTTAATTTGCTATTGGGGACAGGGAATGTTTTTTGACAAAAAGATTTGGTTAAAACTATTTGAGAGAATTGGTTGGAATGTTGTTTAAACAGTACCACAGAGGAATTTTAAAACATGAATATTACTTAAAGGGCATGTCCACCCCCAAAACTATGTTTTGCTGTGGTGTAGGGAGCGCTATCCTGTGTACTTTTGCCATATACTTTCATTATGCTCTCTTCTCTCTCTCTCTCTTCTATATATATTAGATATAATATTTTTATAATATAAATAAATAGATATATATTGCTGTATAGTATGCATTTTGTGTATTAAATATATTTCCAGGTAATTTCACACTAACATCCATGGAAAAATGGCAAGTTAGCTGTCAGACAAAATGTAACAAATGGTGACCAAATGGAGAAAAAACTATGTTACAGTGTTTAGTTCAGTAAATTAGAAGGAAGCATATTAGTGCTGCATGCTTCTATGACAGCCAGGCAGTGCATTGCAAAAGACACTAGTGTTGAAATGTTGTTAGTAAATTCCTTTCTCGTATATAGAATTTGCATGGGGAGATTTACCCAGAGCAATTGCAGGTCCGGGTAAATATCCCCCATAATATTTCAATGAATATATGAGCATCGACACAACAGGTCATTGACTTGTATTGACATGAATGAATAGCAAATAACAACAGCTTGGAGAAATCAGCACCAATGCATTTCTGTGCATTTGTTTGTATTTCTGTCTTGAATTTGTGGCCAAAGTTGCATGTATATGGACAACGAGTGGATTGTTAATCATTTAAGCAATATAACTTCTCACAGGCTGCTTGTGGAGGAACTTCATTAACATTTAGAAATAATAAACAGATACATTATTGATAACAGTAAATGTTACAGCTTACGTGAACAAAGAACATTTAAAGTTATACATTGTAGGTTGTTTTTAGTAGAATGCATTAAAATGAAATAAACTGGTAAGCTTTAGGTGCCATATTGAAATCTTAAATTTTCCTCTGGGAATATTAGATTATGGCTTAGTCGAGATATAGCAAAACATTTCTAGCAACTGAGGATAAGCATGGTCAATAACGGCAGTGTAATAACTGAGAGCTTTAAACACTGCATCCCATTTATGCATATCAAAAAGCATAGTTTTTATACAGTATCTGACTTATGGTGTGGGGGGTATCATGGGTAATCATGCAAGGGTAAGATACAGGTATCTGTTATGGTGGGGCTTAGCCATTACAAGATGTTCAAAAACATTGAGTTCAGTTCCCGTAATTTTTGCCAAAAAAATTCAGAAATCTGAATCTGGTATGTTGGTATAAATGGCTCAGGGACCTGGAAAATGGTTTGGGAACAACATGCATATAACCAAAACTTAAAGGGTATGTCCACCGTTATTTTAACTTTTATGTTTCCAGTTTAACTGAAGGACAGGAGGTAAATGCAATATGTCTTACCTCCTGTCCTTCAGTAAAACTTACAGGAGACCAGAAGAAACTTACCGCGTAACGATCCAGCGCTGCTATATGTACCAGTCTTTGCTGGGCATGGGGGCATCTTATATGTACCAGTCTGTGTGCTGGGCATGAGGGCATCTTATATGTACCAATCTGTGTGGGCTGGACATGAGGGCATCTTATATTAATCAATCTGGGCTGGGCATGAGGGCATCTTTTATTTAACAGTCTGGGCTGGACATGAGGGCATCTTATATTTACTAGCCTGGGTTGAGCAAGGGTACATCTTATATTTACCAGTCTGGGTTGGGCATGACTGTGTCTTAAATTTACGAGGTTAGGCATGGGGGCATCTTATATTTATTAGCCTGGGCTGGGCATTAGGGCATCTTAGATTTACCAGTCTGGGAACAAGGAAGGGCATCTTATATTTGTAGGTCTGTGTGGGCTGGACATGAGGGTATTTTATATTTAACAGTCTGTGTTGTGGGCACTCTCAGCCTTCCAGTTCACCAGCCAGTGTAAAGCCAGACCTCCAGTTAAACAGCCAGTGTAAAATCAGCCCTCTGGTCCACCAACCAGTTTTATGTCAGCCTTCCAGTTCACCAACTAGTTTAAGTCAATCCACCACACCCACCTCCACAATCCACGCCCACCTTCAAAATCCACACCCAACTTTACATATTTGTTTAAGGTAACAAAAGGTATAGGAACACTTGAGTGTGTCTGTGTGATTGACAGATAAAAAGCAACGTAAGTTGTCAAATTTAGGTTACTTAACTAAATATTAATTAATCTTTTATGATTTGATTTCCTAATTTAATTAATTTATGAATTCCCCACTTCACCTAGGCTATTATTATACATTATATTATTTAAATGATTATCAGTAAAAATCACTATTATTGGTAAATTGGATTTTGTTTATTGCTAATATATGATTATATTTGGATTAATTATTGCACTAGCTGTTGATTAACACATGTGATTAGGGATTGTTTGGGTCTGTGCTGGGAAAGGAATTGAAAAGGTTAATGTAAGAAAGGCCTGTAGGTATACGTAATCTACTGTGAAAAGGCAACTTGATTGTATGTGGCTCCCAGGCCAAAAGGTCTCAGTCCTCCTCTAATCTAAGATCTGTGCCATCTAGTACTTATAAGGTCTATATAAAGTTCAGTAACAGGGAATCAGGTCAGAGCAGGTGATGAAAGAATTAGACTTTGGAGTAAAAATCAAAGGTTAAGTGCACCCACAAACTAGCAAAAAAGTGAACTAAAAACGGCATATGTTGGAGTTGCACATGCTACAATGGTCCACAATGTTTTGGACCTTTAACACTCTTTATATAAAACAAGATGTTAGAAAAAGAGAACTGCATTGGTTGTAGCGATGCATCTCAGGTTTACAGTGTCAAAACAAATCTAAACTAAGGTCTTCCAGCACCACAATAATATTTACTTACATAAACATACTGTAGAATAGAGATGGGATCCGGGTTCCGAAATCCGAAAGAACCTTCCAAATCCGTCCGGATTCCTATGGATTTCGGGACTTCGGAACAAATTTTCGAAGATTTTCAAAAGTACGGAGCTATTTTCGATAATTTTTAAGAAAATATCTTTGAACGTTCGAAAATCCTCGAAAATACGACTGGAGTACACTTTCGAGTTTCCAATCGTATTTTCGAAAGTCTAATGTTCGAGGCTATTTTCGAAATTGCCTCAAACTATTAGCAGTTTCAAACATCTCTACTGTAGAATGCAAAAAATATGTTTTTATTGTGGAAATAGTCAAGACAGAGACTGGTTATTGGCAGGCAGGTTTAATCTGTGAGTCCAGGGGTTTGCAAATAAGTTGGAGGAGCACACTACTTCATTTTCAGTGGTTTATTGAGCAAAAAACACACAACGTTTTGGGGGATATGACTTCCCCTTCCTCAGGTATCAGGGGAAGTCATTATCCTGTGAAACGTTGTATGTTTTTTGCTCAATAAACCACTGAAAATGAAGTAGTGTGCTCCTCCAACTTATTTGCATTGTCGTATTGCTGTGGCCCTTGAGGTGGAGGGTTGGGAGGATTGCACCTACCAATTGAAGGCCGTTCCAAAGGGGTGTGCTTGAGTGTACCCTATTGGAATTATTTGGAGTCCAGGGGTTTGACTACATTAGAATCCTGGCACCATAATGAGAGTAGTGTATTTGTGCTTTCTCTCTGAACAGTCTGAATAATTAGTTAAATATGAGTTAAATAGAGGTAACTATGATTTATCTAACCTGGGAAATTGACCCTTTGTATGAGCAATGAAAACAGTAGAATTCTCTAATTCTGCAAATCTGCACTGAAACGTGAGAATTTACTTAGATGAATCATTGAAATCATTTCTATTTCTAAACAACATTATAGCTAATACAGAATATTGTTAAATCAGACACCTACAGAATGTGCCCAAATGTCACCAGTGATATATTATTTAAAAACAAAAGCAAATATCTAATGGACTTGAGCTTTATTATGAAACAGTGAGAAACACATTAGGCATTCATAACATATGTTGTTTAATTCCTAATTCAACTTGACTCAACTTCATTTCTTTAGCAGATTAATGAACACATTGCGAATGCCTGAGGGCTGATTGTCCTTATTTCACAAATGCAAATAAATAAATAATCCCAGGAAATGAAAACACATTTATATATTTAATGACTTTAAATGAAATGTTAATTTATCCTAACAGACTCTATATACAAATTCAAGTAGACAGCTCACACAGGCCATTTTAACCAAGTAGTAGAACATTACATGTTATTACAAGATAACTTCACTCATTAGCTGCCCCTCCTCATGGCCATTCTTATTACTTTAAGAAACCAATGCAGGAAAGTTGCACATCCTTACTAACCTTGACTATCTTGGGGTTGTCTTTACACAGATGATTCTATGCATTTTTTCATGTGGGGCTCTATGAGAAGGCAATATGTCCCACAGGCAGCAGATGTCCTAGTGCTCAAAATCAAGTAATATAGTTATGGTTTTGCATTCTTCTCGACCGACATACCATTTCAAAATGAATGGGCCAGTTGCAATCGTATGTTGGTCCCAAAGAACATGAAAGGCGGTTTCGGAAATATTGAATGAATGTCGCGGGATTGATCAGCAGGTAAGTTCTAATGTATGGGCACCTTTAGACATTATAATGTTGTATAGGTCTACCTGTATAAGTCTAAATTGCTGGCAACAAAAGTGTGTACAACCCAACATAAAAAATGTCACAATTGTGCCAAATTAGCAACACTTTTGTTGTCAGCAGTTAAGACATAAATGGCTGTGTATTGCATTATTTTGAGGGGACAGCAAATGTGCACTGTTATACAAGCTGTACACTGACTATAGCTGCAGAAGAGAAATTTATCTTAATGAGATGGTAAAGCCCAGTTAGTAGTTAGTACCCTGACTACATTAAGGTTTTAACTTTTTCCATGTGTTTTACCTGAAACACACTGAAAATTGTAAATGATTATGGGTATTTCTGTTGCATTCAGTTTCAATTAGGGATGGTCGGTTCGCGGATCCGCAGCGGATTTATCCCGTTCGCGAACGGTGGATTTTTCCGGATTTTTCCGCCTTCCGAACTTCCGAACCGCGGATTTCTCGTATTTTCGTCAATATGCATTTTCGAAAATTTTCAAAATTGCGAAGATGTCTCTTATTTTTGTAAATACATATTTTCGAAAATTTTCGAAATTACGAGATTTCCCGTATTTTCGAAAATCTCGTAATTTTGAGAATATTTTTCATTTTAACGGGTCCGCTCGCGGATTTTCAAATTTTTTCGAAAATTCGCGGATCCTCGAGCGGACCGGATTTTGCGAAGTTCGGACATCTCTAGTTTCAATCAACTGGACTTAAAGTTTAGTTCTTGAAGACGTTTCGCTAGTCATCCGACTGGCTTGCTCAATTCAGAATGACTTCTGAATTGAGAAAGCCAGTTGGATGACTAGAGAAATGTCTTCAAGATTTAAACTTTAAGTCCAGTTGATCTAAATGGATAAAACAGATATACTATGACCTGGCTAAATGAGAAAATTCACAAGCATTATGGGTATTGCTACAGAATCAATAAGAATTAAGTATGGTAGGGCACATGCTTTCTACCAACAATTTAAAAAAAAAGTTTTAGTAAGAACTGCTGTATGTATGTATAATTTCTGTAGATTGGTTTGCAGAAGAACATGTGATTTAATTGATGTCACTTATGTGCACTGGGAAATCTTTGAGAGTGTTTTATCATATTAACTTCCCCTTTAGCAATGGGGTACAATACTATCTCACATTGTCAAAATATTTTTTTAGGGTAAATGCCCAAAAATAATTTACCCCCAAATTTCGACATTTTGCAATATCCCCTTAATAATGACTACTAACGCTTACATTTAAAAGTACTGCAATAGACCAAGCATACAATGTGCCCCATTAAACATAACTTAGATGCCACACTCACCTAAAATTTATACTTGCATAGAAAAACACTTTATTTGAAGTGTGCAAGTTAACAGGAACATTTCAAAAGATTAACCACATGTATAGTCACACATCGATAGACAACTGCTGCTCAACATGCCTCAAACATTAATTTGCCACAGTGTTAGCCCTTTAAACATCATTGCATTATATACATAGAAGCAGCACTCTGTTAATCCAGTCAGTGTTCCAGTCCATGTTTTACTTGCTTAATGTACAGATAGCAGGGCAGTCCTGACTGACTGATGTAAAGGTACAGCATTGCAAGTTACTAAACTTTGATTTACCTTTTACATTCCCTTTAAATCTGGTTACAAATGCAAGTAATAATCTGGTAGAAAAAAAAAGAAAGCAGTTGGTTTGTGGATAGATAACCAAGAAGTCCCTGTTTGTTTTAAGGGTGGACATGCCCTTTAACTAACATAGGCATATTGTCCAATAAATCATGATGTATTCATACTGTACCTGTATCAGACACTACCATAACTGTAAAAGACACTTTCATTGTTGGTTAAAGAAACAGATTTGCACAAACATAGGAGCTATACGACAAAAAGAGATGAACATACTGCAGGTTCTTGTCATGATTAAATGCTGGAAAGAACAGGTTTCAATAGTTTCAATGGAGCAGGATATCAAATATTTTCACTTAGAAAAAGAAATGGAACAAAACACTAAAGCACTAGTAAATGCAAAACTGATTTTTCGAGTTTGATAGATTTTTTTTGCTAACTATACCAGGGATAGGCAACCAGTAGATCTCCACATGTTTGAAAACTTCAACTCTCAGCATTCTCTAACTCCAGAATCCTTATAGAGGAATGCTGGGAATTGTAGTTTTCAAACATCTGGAGATGTACTGGTTGCCTATCACTGAACTATACCCTCCTAAACCTTCTTTCCTCCCCTAATAGTATACAGCCATTCGATCCTGGATCCTGCATCACTTGACCAGGATCCAGTATATTTACCTTGCACACAATCCACTGTGGCTCAGTTGAAAATTGCCGACCACTTCCTGGTTTCATTATCCCGCATGCGCACTATAGTGAAACCAAACCAGTAAGCAGTCGGGACATGTCAACTGAGCCGCGGTGGATTGTGCGCAAGTTAATTATACTCACCTTTGATCCTGGATCCTGGTGAAGTGATTGAAGAATGGAAGGTAAGGAATAGGTCCTTTATCTCCCAGTCTTCAATCACTGCTTTAAAGGAATAGCTCACTTTTTGTGTGAACTATTCCTTTAAACCATTTAGCCCTTACCACTGAGTTTGCTCTAGTTTTCTTATACTAAGTAATTAAAGTCTGGCTTGTAGTGCTACCTCCTTCTAAAATTTCGGGGAAACCTACATCATGATTACATACAGGAGCCCGAAAGAGGGCAGAGACAGTTTTGGGCACTTCTAGAGTTTGGTAAAGAGCACAGAAGAGATGAATATAGTATGCAGCACTCTTCTTAGTGTGAAAAAGTAAACAAAATTGCTTTGCTGATTCACATTACAGGTTACTGGGTATAATATGCTCATCTGTCCCTAAGTGTTGAGCATGATTAATCCACAGAGCATAACACGGCTCTTGGTGGATGCTGTGGAAAAGCAGCTAGAAACGGCAGACTCCCTGACGCGTTTCGCCCTTGACTGTGAGCTTTATCAAATGATAGCTTTTTTTTTAAAGTGTATAGTATCATTCTGAGGGTGGACATGCCCTTTAAGGATGGAGGTAACTTAACAATAGAAATGGTTTAATGCTAAACCAAAAGTGGGATCATGTTGTAGTAATATTAGGAAAATTTCCCTGTATAAATCAGCTAGTCAGCCTTTAAACTCTTACTTAAAACACACCCCTGCAGTTTCTTGTGTTACTTTTGAACAAACTTTTTTAAAAAAAATAAAAAAATGAAATGGTTGAAAGACGATATATTTATAGAATTTATAGAATTTATAGAATCCCAGTCAGTGGGAAGGAGAGTATGAGAAGGTGCCTGTAAATCTCTTCTGATAGATTAATAGTTTTAAAATGGGATATAATTTTCATTATGCTATAAATATACATGAGGATACTTTAGATTAGTATTTCATTGTAATGTATGAGAACAAACATCTACAATATAGTTTCTGGTAGTTCAGTTATTATTCCTTTATTATTCAATGTAAAAAAGCCTGTAGTTGCAAAATAATGGGAAACCAAAGGAAAGGATCCAAGATGTTTTAAAAATAAGCCGCTTAAATGCCATTCAAAAGCTAACAAAGGTACAATAAGAAAAACATATTTCAACTGTGATTAATATCCATAAAATACTCATATTTTCTACAAGGTAAGATATGAAGTGTCTCTAGAATTCAATGTGTAACAGATTAGGGGCAGAAATAGATTTTCATTTTAAATAAGAAAACAATGTAATTTAATAGATTCACACTGACTAATCTTATACTTAAACAGATTGAACTCAGCAGCGCCATATGGCGCACAGCATATCAAGAATTTAAAACATATAACATTGTAAGTTCCCAATACAATATGCTGCAAAATGTTTTTTAATACAAAAAAATATGTGTGAAGATTGATAATGCTTCCTTGTAATTACTATTAACAGTTTAATTTATTGATGGGACTGGATTTCCAATTAGGTTTATTAACACCAACATATGAGGTCCAGTTTCAGGTGTGCATTAAAAATATCCTTGGTTACTTCAGGAACCACTCCTCTAAACCAGAGGAGTACACATCCAAAGAAGGCTTGCCAGCTCTATATTCTAGGGATACATTAATGCTGTCTGCCTCTCCCTTTACCAATGGTCAGATCATTATACACGTTTCAAAACACTGACAAATGGCTGCTGAAATTGGGAACAAAGATTCTTTTAATAAATGGACACGATAAAAATGAAATAGCTGTGATTTGTTGTTATAGCTATGCTGTGCAAGGAATTTTAATAATGACACACCATGTAACTCACTAAAAATCTCTAAACCCGAAGTTTCTCTGTAAAACAACATTGCAGTGAAACTTACCCCATCTCTAAAATCATATAGAAAATAAGTACAGTTTTATAGTCTATTGACCATAAAATAAATTTTAATTATTTATTCTGGAAAATAAAAAATAAACCACATTTTCTGTAGTATCCATTGATACCAACTGGACTTGAAGTTTAGTTCTTGAAGACGTTTCGCTAGTCATCTGACTGGCTTTCTCAATTCAGAATGACTTGTACAAAAATCTGTTGGCAATATATACCCTGGAATGTGTCCCAATCAAGCCAAAAGACACAGGTTCAGCAGGTTCAAACCCAAGTAACCCATTCAACTCCCAAAGGGGAGGCACTCCTTGGGTTTTCCAAAGAGAAATAAATCTCCTAGCAAGAGTATCAATGTGTATACGTAGACCAAACCATCTATACATCTATAAAATTTTAAACTTTAATAAGCATGCAAAAATAACATAAAAGTAGCATAATAGTGACCACACAGGGATAATTTACACCAATATACATACCAAATTGGGCATCCCCGGGATAACTAAATGATGTCCAGAGGTAGGTAGCAGTTCTAAAGTTTAAAACTTGGTTAGAATGCAAAGCAACTACTAGGCTAGATGCTGGGACCGCGCATGCTTATGGGCAAAGTACATATAAATATAGCATATATAAGCCAAGCAAAAAATATCTAAGTGCAAGATGAAACAAAAAGCAGTCTAAGGGAAAACACAGTATACTTAGGTTCCACTGATACCGTCACAGGAGTCCCACTCACATAGGGCTATTCATCCCTCCAGATCCAAGTTCATTGGTCCCTTCATCTGTTTCACCCCATAAGCTCTTCCTGTTACTGTCTTTGCTCTGATGACGTATTTGCTACTGCCGCAAAATCTACTACCAAGACTTCAGGACACCAATAAACAAACCTTCGCACATTTCGGAAGTTTGCCTTCCTTCCTCTAGGTCATGGGAATCTATCAAATCTGTTCTCCATTTATGTGTCCCCAGGCTCCATATTAATTATGTCTGTCCAGAAACCTTAGTTTCCACTATTGAGTTCCTTCAGTTACTATATTAATGAGGTGGAACCTGTTTAGACAATTACATCCATTTGCAAGGATCTTTAAACTTTACATATGGTGTGGCAGATGATATTAAACATTGTAACAAAGAAAGTTAGCCCAAATTGAAAATTATAACATTTTAACAGTGATGGCTTATATTACTTAACTCGATCACTTACCCATCTACTTCTGACGTATATACAGTATGACATCAAAAAGCTGGATCGTTGGATACATGGATAGTGGGTGAAAGTATTTAGACTTACTCTTAAAACCCAAGTATTTAATTTTGTTCCCCTCTCCTTCACACATTAATTCCCCAGGGTGTTAGAGGACCAACGTACTGTCCATTAATTCTTCAGAGAGTGTTGTTAACACATCCAAATTTAGGATGTCTCTAATTTCTTTAGTTGTTTGTCATATTGGACATTCTTATGTTTAAACATTTTAACATAATTTATGGGCAAATAGATGAATATCTTTTATCAGTTGAAATTTATCGAAACTATTGGTGTTTGCAAAATTAAGATGTGTCCCAATCAACATATTAAAGAAAGGTGTTGGACCCAATGAATGCAAGGTGTTGATTGCATTGAAACTAAGAGGTGTTATTAAACTGCCCATGATAAGGCATCCAAACAGGATTGAACATGGCATCCCATTGGTGTTGAACCCTTCTTTCCCTACCTCTTCAATGCTTGGTTTCTTTATTTTGACATAAATGGCCTAATTGACGATTCTTTTAAACTAATTCTGTTCATTGCCAGACAGCAATGACTCGAGATAGCAAGATACTGTCTTGTGTAAAGAGAGGTAAAGATTCAAGGGTAAAAAATATTATTATTTTTCTTTACAAAGGACTGGTATGGTCTAATTTCAGATTAGACAAGTTAGGGCTGTTTACATTGGAGCAGAAATTGCATGTGGATATAATATACAATGTTACTATATTTTCCATGATGTTGATATTACAGTCTTTAAACATATGTACTTTGTCCTTGTAATGCAGGTACATGGCTGCTCCAAGTGCTGATCCAAGGAATTGGCTCTTCTGAGACATATGTTGGTGAAGCTTCTGTTTAATCCGCTTGTTGGAAATACCTAGCCAAAATCCTAGGGCCCATGGTTGCAAGATCTAGAACTTCTAGGATTTCAAAAGCAAGATTCAACATTTAGTAATTAGCACAGAAGAAATAATAGTGTCATATAATGTGACTTTGCTCTTCAAATGTATACCTACCATAGAGGCTGCTGAAGTGGGGAGAAAACATCTGTTCAAAGACAATTCCCTTGCAAGCAGAAAAAAATGTAACCCTGAATAGGTGTGTACCTTACTGTTCTTATACCTAAATACCACCTATTTCACATATGAGGATTAATTCTGCAAGCAAAAACATGGGATCTCCACTTTTACTCACTGTGGAAAACCTTTACATGAAGCAAGTGGGGAAAAAGGCTCTTTGCACCCAACAATTGTTAGATATGTGGTTCATATCTGGGTCTTCACAGAATATGCCAAAGATGTGGACCAAAACATCGCAACTCTCTTTCTTGGACTGCTTAGTAGACGTCAGGGAGATTGGTAAACTGGTAGAGCACTTGACATTACAACAATGATTGAAATTGGGCCTTGGTCAAAACTAGAAAAAAATACCTTGCACTCAAGATGTACATGATACCTTGCTGTTATATGCTGAATGGGGCACATTCCAGGGTATTTATTGACTACAGTAGAGATGGCCAAACTTACAAAAATCCAGTCTGATTTAGAATTTTCAAACTTCTGAAAATGTCTGGAAATTCGAAATAGAACCCATTGGGGAAAAATAGTTTGAAAGGTTGGATAAAAAATGGTTTAAAATAGAAATGGTAACTTACTGTACATGGCTCTGGGATCTGGGAAATGGTCTGGGGAACACATGCATATATTCAGAAGTTGAAATAAAGTCACTTCCTTTATACGTGTGCTCTTTTAGAGCTTTCCCATTCGACAATTATCACGGAAATTAATGAATTTTTGAAAATTCGATATTTCTAGAATCTGTCTCTGAATCTCTTAAAAAGGGGTGTTCAATATTATACAAGAGGAATTATGCCCAGCATGCAGTGGCAATGATTCCTTGTTAAAAATCCCTGTCTAAAAATCTGTCTTTATAGGAAGAGTTCCATGGAAAAGATCATTATTTTTAAAATTCTTTGTTTATTTTATGCATACCTAATTATTCTATATATTCTCTTCCATTTTGAATGCACACTAGCATGAAATGTTTGTAACAGTAATTTCTACTGATTGGCTATTGGATGAGTCAAACCTGCTCAGATCTCTACTGAGCAACTGAATAAACCCAGGTGCTGGGTCAAGGACAAGATAATAACATTCTCTATTAGGGGTCCTGCAAACAAGAAGTCAATAATTTTGTAAGCATTTATTTATACACTGGCAAAATACTGAATGGCCAGGTTAAGGACATTAGGATGAATGCGCATTATTTTTTAAAATATATATATATTTACTTTAAACTTCCCCTTTAATCTTTTTGTAATATGCATCTTATAGGGTAAAGCAGGTGAAAGGGTAATGCTTCACAGCAGCAGATCTATTGAGGTAGAGCAGCCTCGTTGCAGTTTGCTCAGGGGGTTGGCGCTGCTAAAAATAGCTGTCAATTGGTGAATTTGAGACATGTAGATGTATAGAAAATTAAAAATTTGATAATTCGAAAATACTCTTAAGTTCGGAAAATTTTAAATTTGAAAAGTTTGAAAAATCAGAGTTCCTTTGGACGCGTAAAATCAGATTAAAACTCGGTTCTAGTCCATCTCTAGACAACATATTCTTTCTGAATAGAGAAAGCCAGTCTGATGACTAGTGAAATATCTTCAATAACTAAACTTCACAAGCAAAACCATATTTTTGGGTGTTGGCTTTAACACTAGAATTACCAACATTTTTAGTTTCTGGTGCAAGGCTCACCCCTGCTGAGATTTTCACAGGTCTTCAGGTTGATTATCTGCAATCTATTGTTGTGCAAATCACCCATTACCTGTAAGGCCTGGCACATTTACATTTTACTCAGAGTAGCTCAGATCCAAACCTGTGTGTGTGACGTGGAAACCTTCAGAAATGCCTGCATCTATACAAAATGTCCCCCACATGTCAGACACACATTCACAATATATAGAAATACAAGTCTTTTATAAAAAATAGTGTGAAAACAGAATGAAAACTTGCTGATACAATGACATGAATACAATGAAAACTTGCTAACACTTCAGTCTCCAATGTATGTTTGTACATGTTAGAGTGGGCTGCATATTTGCGCCCGTTCTAACTGGTCGGGCCACCCGCTTATCGAGGTCTGACGCTGCTGGCTGCGAGGTGAGGGGGCGCCTGTCACTCACTAGCTAATGGGGTTCACTGTCACTTACTACCTAACGGGGGTCCCTGTCACTCACTATCTAACCTGGGGTCCCTGTCACTCACTATCAAACGGAGGTCCCTGCTGTCACTTACTACCTAACGGGGGGCCCTGTTGTCACTCGCTACCTAACGGGGGTCCCTGCTGTCACTCACTACCTGTGTGCCTTTACTGATTGTAAACCAGCTGTATTGTATGCTGATCCCTGCTACTTTCAGTAAGTACAGTATTAGCCAGGGGCGTAGCTAGAAATGACTGGGCCCCATAGCAAAAAAAAATTATGTCGCCCCCCACGGACCTCCGACCTCCCACCCAAACATTTTGTGGGGAAATCAGTGTGGTGTAGATGTGTTGGACCAAATGGCATGGATGTATTCCATAAGAGCAGCAACACGCAGGTGTCCAGTAGCAGTTTTTTACAATATGCTGGACCTGGCAGCTGTGAATGCCTACATTTTGTACAAGGCATGTACAGGGTGGACAGGCAAAAGAAGATTGTTTCTGAGTCTTCTAGCTAAAGAACTCCGTTGCCGATTCATGCAGCACAAGGAAATATTGGCACAAAGGCGGGCTGCTGAAGCTGTTGCAGCTGCTGTGCCAGGGACTGTACAGACAACACAGTGCCAGGTCCAAGAGAGCTGCAACAGGAATCACAGCAGGTTTACCTGTGCAACATGTCAGAAATTCACCTGTGCCAAATGCAGGGACGATGGACACTGGGTCTGCAAACGCTGTAAACTCTGCAAAATTTGAAACACTTAAAAATAAAACAGACTTGTGTATTCATATATTGTGAATGTGTCTTTTGTATAAATATGGCAGGCATTTCTGAAGGTTTCCACACACAAAGATTCAACCTTCCTTGGTTCAAGCTAACAAATGCAAATGTGCCAGGCCTCACAGGTAATGGGTGTATTTTCAGAACAAAAGAAAGAGAACAATGGAGCTGATAGCATGTTAAACAACTCAGCAGGGGTGTTAGTAGATACGAGGTCCAGGGAATTTACACAAATCTGCGCAGGCCTGGTAAATCTAGTGTTAAAGCTTTCAAGGATTCGTTTTTTGTTTCTAACATGGAACTTTATGTTTTATTATTAATCCCTAGTCTATAGAGTGTTAAAATGTTCCACAAATAACTGCAAATTCTGACAGCAATACTATATTTGGGACTGCACAAATGCATAGCAGTGTAGTAAGTCACCGGGGCCACAATCAACAGCAAGACAGGCCTTAAGTTTGACACGTGTGTTATCTGGAGACACCACCCTTTATACTGCTATAACGTTGGGTAGACTGCAGCTATAAGCATGACCCTTAAGTCATTTTATGAATGTGCCCTTTTTGAAAAAGTGCACTAGTATGGAGACTACAGTTACCCATTAAGTAAAACGTGAGTTTTACACAATCAATGGGACACAAATTAGGTTTGTTCATGACATATCACATTGCTGTACTTATCCATTGAGAAACAGGGATGAGTCCCGGTTTCTAAAATTGGCGGATCCAACGGAATTTTTGATTTGTTTGAAACTTGGAACTTCTGATCGAAAATTTAAAATAAAATTCAAAATTCAAAAATTGGATCAAAAAAATCAAAACATTTTGTCAAATTCTAATTGAATATTTAAAAAATGTGATAAAAAATTGGGTTTGAATTTGTTATAATTTTTTTTTTTTTTAATAGGTTCTGCAGAACTGCTATCGTAACAAAACTAGTGAGAATCATTAAATTATGATAAAGGACTTAATGGCTTCGTAGTGGTCACTAATAGAGAACCCCAACCTGAGTTCCACCCGAAACTCAAACTCAAACTCTTCCGAACTTCCCGAATTACTAATTAGTTGGGTTTATTTTCGATAATTATCAAATTCTCGCATCGCTAACCCTCAAATGACCTTTGATTTCGGTAACCCTCGGATGTATCCTTCAATTTCGGTAACCCTCAAATGTATCGTTCGATAAGCCTCGAATGCATTGTTCGGTAACCCTCGAATTGGCCATAACCCTCGAATGTAGCATGCGGAAACCCGCCAATTTCCAATTGTGGGTAAGGTAGTGTTTAAAGAAGTTTTGGTGATGTATTTGTTCCCCAGACCATTTCCCAGGTGCCACAGCCATTTATAGTAAGTTACTATTGCTATTTTAATTGTATTTATTTCAAACTTTTCAAACTATTTCTCCCCATTGACTTTAATGGGCTCATTTTTAAACTTCCAAACTTTTACTGAAGTAAAAAATGCCCTCTGATATAACCTATTAGTGAATAATGCACCAGAGGAGTTTAATAAAAATGATTTAATAAAAATGACTATTGGTGATAAATTTAGGAAGGTGATTTGTTGTTTTTGTGTGCATTAACTTCAGTGCATGTCTGGAAGTAATAGAAAGTTTAACAAACAAAAAAGATAAACAGTCTGTAGGCAGAAGGATATGAAACTGTGTTAGAATCATGAGTAACACCAGAAGAAGGAAATATTTTAGCGAGTGGGTCCAACATTCCATTCTAACACTTAGCAGTCTGACACATTTTCTATCTATTGCACACATGGTTAAGAACATCCATCAAGTTGAAAATATCCTGCAGTGCACACATACTAAGTATGAATAACTTAAATAGAATAGACTGTTTTTGATAAGTTGGATACTGTTCAACAGCATTTTGTACATATGTGATAAATACGACTCTTCATTCAAGGGCTTCAGAAGATGCAAAATGATTTATTCCTTCAGTGAGCACCACATGGAGCAGGATTGTTCTCTGCCAGTTTCTCTTACACTTTGGCACTTTATACAATCTGCTGAGGAAGCAAATGTCTACTAAATCAATTCTGGGAAGTAAATGTTTACTTTCTCATGGTTCTTAAAACGTTAAAAGAGGAAAAATCAGTAATGAAAAACCTGGATTTGTCTTTGTGCTGGAAGAAAAAATAAATAAAAAAAGTGATTGTGGATTTTAATTCTTAAAAAATGAATGAATGGATGGCAGGATTCTAACAACACATAGAATTTTCCTCTATAATGTATACAAATCAATGACGAGAGAACTGGGCAAAACTGCAAATGAAGTTATACAGTTCTGGCACAAGATTAATATGTTTTGGAGATTCAAAGTGTGGGATCAGGGTATAAGTAAGATTCAGCAGACTTGCATTCAATCAAAACATTTTTCTGCACATGAAAATTACTGTAGCTCTCTGTAGCAGATATCTAAATATACAGCACTAAAAGGAAGGACATTTTTAAACTCTATTTCCATAAGGTTAGAAAAGATTCTATTATACAGAACTGGATCCCAGCTAAACCCCCTTTCTACTTTTCATTCAAGTCATTGTTGTTATTTATTTGTGTATTTAATGTGTTCTGATTTACAAGGAAAAAGAGTGACTATGTACTAAACTATCAGGGTTATTCAATAAAAGTTCTTATCGTTTAAAATGGTGCTAATTTTGCCCCAACCAATCAGATCTTATTTAGCATTTGAAAGCTAACATCTGATTGGTTGGGGAAAAAGTAGCACCGTTTTAAATGATAAGAACTTTTATTGAATCTCCCTGTATGTTATTTTCCTATTGACTATTCGTTGGGTTGTGTTAACTGACATATGTGAAATAATAAAGGAATCTTAACATTTCTTATTGTTTAGCTGGGAACTAAAACACAATACATTCATGGATGCTTTTTTGATAATTGGTATGTGCAAGCTAAATGGAGGAATTGATTTTCATTGATGTATTCTGTTCCATTAAAGAACTCTGTGGAATATCCCATGAGAACAGAGACCTAGTATGCATTAAATGGGAGAGATGTTTTAATTAAATGTAGAGATTTTATACTCTTGGGGGTAGACATAATTAGCTGCATTGAGAAGAGTATTTGACCTGAGAATATTTTTGCATTTGAGTATATGAGTGTATAGTGAATCATGCAGGACAAGGGAGATTCATTTTCAGAGAACATTGCCATACAGTGACTATGTTATTGTACATTGTCATACAGTAATAATGATATTGTAAGGAATAAGGAATAGTACTGATCAGCAAAATATTTTATCAAATGTCAGATGTACCGTAAACAGGTCATATGTTTCTGTGAGCATTTGTTGGATCATTACTGTAAATTTGTTAATTTAATGCGGCATTTAAGTTACTTTCCATCTTCAAGAAGGGCATGGATGACTAGATTTCAACTATACATTTAAAAGTAATTAATACACAGGAAGGTACTGACCACAAATGCATTGTTGTCTGAGATGGCAAATTATACAGAATAATATTATTAGTTATAATATAATGAATGTAACTTAATATTTATAATATATACTAGATAGATCAATACAAACTAGAAAGGGAAAGTTTAAACTTTGAATTTGGCTTGAAGGGCTGCATTTTGGAAGGGAATATGTGTGTTTGCTGCAGATTTTAAAACTCAATAATGGGAATGATGAGTTTGTAGTGAACGCTTGTTTGGGACAAAAAAACTTTTTTTTGTACCCATCCCAAAGTGGTGCTAATTTTGATCCAATCAATCAAAAAACTAACATCTGATTAGTCAGGGCAAAATTAGCCCCATTTTCAATGATAAGAACTTTTATTGAATCTCTCTGTATCTTTTTGATGATTGGTCAAAATGTGTTTGCTGACAGCCTCCGACTACACTGACATTCCGACGGATCCACAGTCCTTTGCATTGTGTGCGCGTGCGCACAAGTGCATAGGAGCGTGGACGCGGCGGAGACTGTCAGTGGGCCGGCGCTGGAGCGATACGTGGGTAAGTTTCTTCTGGTCTCCTGAAGTTTTACTGAAGGACAGGAGGTAAGACATATGCATTACCTCCTGTCCTTCAGTTAAACTGGAAACATAAAAGTTAAAATAACGGGGGACATACCCTTTAAAAAAAAAAAACTTTCTTCACATTCAAGCTTTATTTGAGGTTATGCATTGAACAGTTGAGGGTTCATGAATATGAATTTGAGTGTTCACAAATTCGAATTCAGGATTACATGAATTTGACGCTTCACAAATTTGAATTCAAGGGTTTTCCACTGCCTGTCACTAATCACAATCTCCCAGCCAGCTTACCATTCTGCTGAAGCAAAGTTCCCAGAGCTGACGGTAATTGGAACATTGTATCTTCCACTTCAGATGCTGATGCACCTGAAGTTAAATACATAAATAAATTCCCCTCAGTAAAACAGAACCTCATTCCTTAATTAATGTATACTCACAAAGAAAAAAATGGAAGAGGGACATAGGCTTAAAAATATCAGTGTTTAATCAAATCACATTGTTAGGATAAAAAGTGGGCCAATCATAACCATAATATCCCCACCCAAGAATGACACAACCAGAACACTTAACAGTTCATACAGTACTCCCCCATGTAACACCACATAATCTAAACTTGTCAGTCCAGACTTAGGGGCATATTTATAAAAGAGCGAAAAGTCTCGAAAACTTTTCGCATGGGTTTTCGCCAAAAAGCCAGTTAATGCGATTTATAAAGGTGGCGTTAACGAATGGCGAAAACGTTTCCTGCGACCTATCGCTCCAAAAACGCATAACGCGATTTATAAAAGAGCGAAAGGTGGTTTTGGCGTTAAAAAGAGCGAAACATTAGCGTGACCCTGAAGGTGGTGAAAAGTAATTTTTGAGCGAAAAGGCATGTTTGGAGATGTCTGTTAGAAATTTGGATTGGTTCCTGATTTTTAAGGCAACAAAAACGGTAAAAGCCTTCATACAAATTGTCTTACATGTTTTTTGGAACACATCTATGAAGATATTGATTTTTCCATTTGGTCTGTATAGGAATATTTTTAGCTTGGGACTTAAAAAGGGTTCTGCTATTTTGTTTCACGTGAACGCACCCTCACCCCCTTTTTTCTTGTGTTTTTAGCGTTTGCAGTGTTGGCTAATTTTTTCATTTACCGTATATACTCGAGTATAAACCGAGGTTTTCAGGCTTTAAAAAAGCCTGAAAATCTTAGCTCGGTTTATACTCGATCAGCCTATTCCTACTTGTCTGCCGGCGCGGGATCCGCATCCTCGCTCCACAGCCTCTGCGCATCGGATGATGTTACTACCGGCGCCGCAAAGTGAGAGGCGCGCGGTAGTGACATCATCCGGATGCGCAGAGGCTGTGGAGCGAGGATGCGGATCGGCGGCCGGCAGACAAGGTAGGAGAAAACTTTATTGCACAGGGAATTGGCAAATACTTACAATAAGAGTAACCTTCTTTATTTGTGCATACTGTATGTACAAATAAAGGAGGATTTACCCCTATTTGCAAGTATTTGCCATTAAGATGTTTGAAAACTACAACTCCCGCATGCTTTATTGCTGGGAGTTGTAGTTTTCAAACATCTTAAGTGGCAAATACTTGCAAATAGGGGTAAATCCTCCATATTTGTGCATACAGTATGCCACAATAAAGAAGGTTTTACTCTTATTTGTAGAATGGGCAATCGCACATTCTACAATATCAATGTAAGAGCTTTCATGGAATTTACCATCTGACTATACGATTCAATACAATATACAGAGCACATTCAATATTGGAGCATATATTGATGATCATAATATAATCACTGTTGGTCTTGTACCAATTAGCCAGACTATTCATATTGAGCACATATTGACTGGTCATAATATGATCAGGCAAAAAGGTTGTACATTGATTCGAATGGATTGAGAAAATATTGCATAGTGTAAGGCCTGCATTACTATTCTTCTTTCGAAAAAACCCTTGTTTAATAATCCTCATTCTCCATGATCTATCGGCTGACTTTGTAACTGTGGACCATTCCCTCCTTATGCAGATTCTGCATTCTTTGGGCAATCGAAATCAAGCTGCATGCTTGTTGTCTTCTGATCTTTGAAACAGATCTCTTCTGTCTATTTTGCTAAAAATACTTCCTTTCCTATTCCACTTAGAGTGGGTGCCCCTCAGGGCTCTATTTTGGAGCCCTTACTGTTCTTCCTATACACTGTTCTTCCTATACACTGTTTCTTTGGGAGACATAATCAGTTAATTTGCCTTTCAGTATCACCTATACGCTGATGATACCCATATCAATTTGTCCACGTCACTCTAACCCATGTAGTTCAATTGACTCCTCTTTTTCCTTCTGTCATCCCATTAACAATGTCACTAGGATGTTTCTCCTTTGAAATATTGCCAAGATTCACCCTCCCTCTCTCGCTTCACTACTAAAATGATCATGCCGGCGTTATACACTACTATCCAGTGTTCCCTGTAAGGTGTGCGTGCACACAGTACCTTTAGAGCAGCGCCACAGTGCTTGAAAATGTGCGCACATATATTATTTTATACTGGAGTTTGAGGATAATTATTTTATACTGGGGGGTTAAAGAGGAGAATCAATTTTATACTGGGGAAGAGGATAATTAATTTATACTGGGGGGTGAAGAGGAGGAGAATCAATTTTATACTGTGGGCGAGGGGGAGAATTAATTGTATACCGGGGGGGGGGGGGGGGGGGGGGGATACATTTATACTGGTTGGTGAGGAGAACCAATTTTATACTGGAGGTTTATGCTACTATATAAAGTTTGCTTCTTACATTATGGCACAGGCATACAACCACCAAAAGATGGTATAAGGCAGTGATGTCAGTGATATATAATGAAGTAATCTCCATTTAAAAGAACAAAACAAAATGGTGGCACTAGCAGTCTGGCAAGGTGTTGTGAAAAGAACCATGCTTTACTTGTCTTGTGTCTTATCCAAATTCTTTTGAATAATTTATAATTATATATATTATAATATATATAATTTATAAATATAATATTATAATTTAGGAAAATTCTTTTTTAGTCTTTTTTAATGTCAATATAAGTACATATAGACATTATTGTATACTGTGTGGCTTTCTATTAAAGCTCGTCCATAACTTAGCTCCTCTATTATGTAGCACACAAAATTTTTTTTCACACATTGCTTCCATTCGGCTACAGTAACATTCTGCTATATATTCTCCAAGCGACATCTCTCGCCTCTCCAGTCTATCTTAAACTCAGCAGCTCAGATCATTTCAAGAGCAAACCCAAACTCTGATACTGCAGTCTATAGGGTGGCTCCTTATCAGCCTTATAACTTTAAATCCCTTTACCAACACACATATCTTTTTTCTTGCCCACCTATGTTCCTGGTCATGCCCTGAGCTCCTCATAAGCAACTTTCTCCACAAACCACAACTAACACTGTTTCATCCCATCTTAAAATATTCTCTCTTGCTCCTCCATACCCTGGAACTCTCTCCCTCTCTCACTCCGCCAGGTGACTATTATTACTTTCAAATCTAAACTTTATCCTACCTTTCTGAACACCAACACAATACATGATTGTTAGCAGTTAGTCTCAAGCACGTTGCCCCACCCCCTATTGTATCTCTATGTTTGAACCTCCACTTGATTGTAAGGTCTTTAGGGCAGGGAATTTAAACATAATGTGTCAAGAAACACCACACTTATTTTATATATGTATTCTAACGTATGTATGAAATTTTATTTATGTAATAAATGTATCTGTTTAAATTGATTGCATTTATCCCCTTATTTGTACTTATGTATTTTATATCATCATATACATCATAGTGCTTTAGAATAAAAATATACATTGATACAACAACACATTTATGAGAAAGAGTACTAAAGGTTTTTAGTCTTTTAAAAAAAAGCACATCCTAAGCTCTAGGAAAAAGAAAGTAACCTTTCAACTGAGGACGTTAAGACATCTACATCTTCAAATGCTTAACCTTGGAAGGGCAACTGGCTTAAGCATTTTCTTTTAAGTGATTGAGCCACCATTCAGCACCTGTATGAAGTTTATGTCAATAAAGTAAATTGACTGTTGCCATTACCCTTAGTTATTAATGGGAAGTACTGGATTCTTGTCATTCTTCATCCTAAACCTAATCCTGATGTTGAATTGAGAGGTGGCTATTAATCCTTCCTGTAGCTATTGTCGTTACCTTCTCTTGTTAAACAGGCATGATTCTCATTGCTGCCTATTTCTTGTGCAACTCCCCTTGGGTTATGTTCTTCAAGCCGTTTTCCTAATTTTTATGTAATTTTAAAGTTTTAAACACTGTTAAAGGACAACTCCACCCTCATAAGAACATCTTTTAGAAAGAACGCCTCTTAAAATATGTTGATATATATACTTTGTGCTATGAATCATTACTGTTGGCCTGCTATGCTTTGGGTGCCTCATGGAAAAATGAGCAATTTAGAAACCTGTACTGAGCAGGTACTGAGCCTGGGCATGCTCAGAAGAGGCAGATAGGTGATTAACATTCAGTCATTGGCTGTGATGTCAAACTGTCAAATCCATAACTGACAGTTACTAACTGGAAGAACCAGGAAGCAGAAAAAAGGGGCGGCAACAGGACATTGTGCAGGATTTCAGGTTGACTATATATTTCAGATTTTCAAACTATTACCGTTTAGTGTTTTGGGGGGTGATTACCTGTATGTAAGTTTTCATTTAGGGCTGGACGCCCTTTAAATAAGAGTTTTAAGAAATTTCACATTGGTACAGTTTACAGTTTTATCAATCCACCTTAGTTAATCCTTGGATATACTGGAGGGATTTATAAATTCGTTTTTTCAGCAAGGTTCCTGAAGGGTGCAGGTTATTATTATGAGTGTAGTTTATTATAGTAAATCTCTTATGTCTTATCTAATCCTGCAGGCAATTACACAACAATAAACATAATAAGCGAAAGGCGTGCATCCAGGGTGTTATTATTAATGTTAACTAGTTATAAGTACCATCCTACTTTGTTTTTATTTATCTCTTTAAAATCCACTAGAGGCCAGTATACTCATATGCAAAGATTGCCAAAAATAGCTTTTGAAATAGCGACTGCTGTTTCGTAGTATTAATAATGTATAACTAACATACTAATTACCAACTACATCAGTTTTTATGTAAAGGTCACAGTTTTGATTTTAAAAGGATTGTTAAATGAGAGCGTTGTCTATTGAAATGGAATATAAATGACAATCAAGTATCATGCATTAGTGAGGGATGGCAGACACCAAAGATACAGATAACTCAAAATACTCGACTTCCTAACACACAATCTGATTTCTAAACCACCACTACAACATGGCAAAGAGCAGCCCAGGCCATCCAGTCAGTACACACTCTTTTGAAGATTTTACAAACTCCCCGAGCTATGAAAAGAATTAACAACTAAAAATATTGTCAATAGTCCTAAAGAAAGGATAAACAAACCCTTAGAAATGTCTGTGAAAAGACAACTCAGTTATTTTCCACATTCAACTCGATGTTTAGCATTCCATGGTAAATCTGAGCATGTTGGAATGTATTTCAGATTATTTCACCGTACATTGGAGTGTATATCATCATTACTGCCTCATATGTTTGGATGTTAATGAATCACAACAACACATGGGAAGAATCCATGGCTTTGTCTTGAAGCTTTATAAACTACACACTCTCATTATTATAACCAGAGGTACAGTAGACTGCTCCAACATTTCTGAACATTTTGGCATTTCCCATAAAACAGTAGTTGCTTTGGCTATATTACATTTAGGTGCTGTAGGATTTGTATTCATTATGGTGCAATTTAGGGTTGTTAAAGGCATAGTAGGTGTATGGATATATATTTTAAAAAATAATTGCATAAACACAGTAATCAAAATTTTATAGCAACTATTTATAGCAACTATTATAATATATAAAAATACATTTAGTAACCCTTGCTCTGAGGTGTGTGTGAAGTTCCATGTCTTCAATCCAATAGTTGTTTTGCTCTGCCTAAATCTTCCCCCTCCCTCTCTTAAAGGAGAATTTAATCCAAAATGTTTTTACACTCCAGAATCTGAACATATACCCTCTAAAAAACACACCAATAAACTGTAATAGCAATATAGTAATGGTGTTTAAGTAAATGTTACCACAGAGATAAATTGTGTGTATATGTACAGTGGACTGGCCACAACTCTGATCTCAGTCAATGCTCCCTTGCCTATTCTGTCCTGTAAAAGGATTGGCTAGAGGCTACTTACTAGTGGGTGTACGGTGTCCATTTTAGGACATCATCAGGTTGTCAGCTATCGGGTATCAGGTGTCAGGTATCGGGGTGTGGGTATCAAGTGTCAGGTATCAGGTGTCGGGTATCAGACATCAGGTATCGGGTGTTGGGTATCAGGTATCAGGCATCGGGTATCAGGCATCGGGTATCAGGCGTCAGGTATGGGTGTCAGGTATCGGGTGTCAGGTATCAAGAGTCAGGTATCGGGTATCAGGTGTCAGGTACAGGGTGTTAGGTGTCAGGTATCGGGTAGTAGGTATCAGGTCATCGAGTTGTCAGGTATCGGGTGTCAGGTATTGGATATCAGGTATCGGGTATCAGGTGTTAGGTGTCAGGTATCAGGTGTCATGTACAGGTATCATTTTGTGTATTAAGTGGCCATACACTAAGCAAACAATTAATAGGTTAGACATTAGACAGATTAGCAAAATGTGACCTAGCTTTTGGGGAATAACATTAAAAGTTTTTTAATAGAGATGGACATACCCTAACAACCAGTAAGTGAAGATAAATGTGTGAAAGAGTATGTACCTGTATCTGTGTGGGGTGGGAGGTATTAGTGTTTACATTTACGACCAGATGAAACTAATTGTTTTGATGACATGACCCTTAGGCTGAGGCCACACTGCAACGCACAGGAATCGTGCACAAAATCGCGAGCGTTATCGCACGCGATTGTGTGCGCGGTTCTTGTGCGTTTTGTGTTTGCGTTCGCATTTTGCGCATGCGTTTAGCCATTTTGCGTTATGAAATGCATGCGTTAACGCAGCAAAAATGGTGAACACATGTGTTACCAAACGCGAACGGACGCGCAATCGCATGCGCACTGGAAAAGTGGGAATTTTCGCATTCCCGCGATTTCATTTTAGCGAAAACCGCGAGCGCAAACACGTGCGCAAGCGCTTGAAAAACGCGCTAGTGTGGCCTAGCCCTTAAACCTCAAAATATCCAGATTAGATGATTGTACCCTTTATGGGAAAGAATATCCTGATATTTGCCGATAATGCAGTAACCCTTCCACCGATTCCTTAGCTAGCTAAATAGGAAGAACAGTAATTTAGCTTTTCAAGCAAATTAAAAAAATAAAAAAAATATATATATATATAATATATATAAAAAAAAGCTGAAAATAAGCACCATCTATGCAAAAGTCTGCACACGTCCTAAATGTAAAGAGAAAAACACATCTTTGTGTCAATCCTCATGTTTCAGGTTTCATGTATCAGAGTCAGGTATCATTTTTTCAGTTATCAGTTATCAGAGTCAGGTATCATTCATCATGTATCAGAGTCAGGTATCATTATCAGGCATCAGAGTCAAGTATCATTCATCAGGTATCAGAGTCATGTACCGTTCATCTGGTATCAAAGTCAGGCATCAGAGTCAGGCATCTCATTCATCAGGCATCAGAGTCAGGCATCATTCATCAGGTATCATTATCAGGCATCATTCATCAGGTATCATTCATCAGGTATCAAGTCAGGCATCATTTATCGGGTATCAGAGTCAGGTATCATTCATCAGGTGTCAGAATCAGGTATCATTCATCAATGATATCTGATGGCTGATAACTGATTCCTGACTCTGATACATGATGAATGATACCTGAATTGATAACTGACTTGATGCCTGATGAATGATACCTGACTCTGACTCCTAATAATGATGTGTGGCACTGATACCTGATAAATGATACTTGATGAATGATACCCGATGAAATGATACTAATGAATAATGAATAACATGATAGCGGACTTTGATACCTGATGAATGATACATGAAACCTGAAACATGAGGAATGACACAAAGATGTTTTTTTCTGTACATTTTAGGCATGTGCAGACTTTTACATGCAATAGATTTCCAGCTTTATTTCTTACTTTATTATTTTTTTTAATTTCTTTCACTTGAAAATCTAAATTACTGTCCTTCTTCATAGTTCTTTACTTTGTCTTCTTTTATTTAAAAAAAACACGCTTTTTTGATTATTGATCAAATTTTTTTTTGACTATAGTTAGCCTTTAGGTATTGCTTCCATAGGAATGGAAAGGTAGGTCAGTAGCTGGGTGTACCGTGTTGTTTATATTTAAGCCTTTTCACTGACCAATTAATTGACATTTGTAATATATATATTCATTGGTACAGAAAAAATACATCTTTGTGTCATTCCTCATGTTTCAGGTTTCATGTATCCGGTATCATTCATGTGTATCATTCATTGTCTATTGGAGTCAGGTATCATTCATCGTCTATTGGAGTCAGGTATCATTCATCGGGTATCAGAGTCAGGTATCATTCGTCAGGTGTCAGAGTCAGGTATCATTCATCGGGTATCAGAGTCAGGTATCATTCGTCAGGTGTCAGAGTCAGGTATCAGAGTCAGGTATCAGAGTCAGGTATCAGAGTCAGGTATTATTCATCAGGTATCAGAGTCAGGCATCATTCATCGGGTATCAGAGTCAAGTATCATTCGTCATTTGTCAGAGTCATGTATCAGAGTCATGCATCATTCATCAGGCATCAGAGTCAGGCATCATTCATCAGGTATCAGAGTCGTTATCAGAGTCGGGTATCATTCATCAGGTATCATTCATTAGATGCATGTATCGGGTGTCAGGTGTTGTTTATCTGGTATCGGTTGTCATGTGTCAGGTATTGGTTTAGGTATTAGGTGGAGTTTTTGCCATCAGGTGTCAGGCATGGTTATTAATATCGTGTATTGGGTGGGTATCATTATCATGTATCAGTTATCAGGATTCAGTTATCAGGTATCATGCCATACAGGAGAGCAGACATTAGATAGATCGAATGTCTAAAGACTGCATTTTACAAGCAGCGGTTCTTTTTACCTTAGATAATCCAATTTGGACCATAATTTATTATTATTTATAAAAATACATAGGGGTTTTTTTTTTGTGGTTTTTTTTTTTTTTGTGTGTTTTTTTTGGGGGGGTGACATAAAAGGAGCACGTCTGCCTCTTTCTACCTGTGTAAATAATAGAAATATATATTTACAGAATGTCAGTTGGTCAGTATAAAGGCTTAATTAGGTGTGGACCTATTTGAACTGATTTTATAGTGGTACAGATTACACATTGGTATAGTCTCAACTATTTTAATAGAAGAAAATAAAGCTAGAAATAGCGCCATCTATTGGATGTAACGCAGTAAAATCAATCTGAGGAATGATACCTGAGGAGTGATACCTGAGGAATGATACGAGGAGTGATACCTGAGGAGTGATACCTGAGGAGTGATACCTGAGGAATGATACCGAGGAGTGATACGAGGAATGATACCTGAGGAATGATACTGAGTCTGATACCTGAAACATGAGGAATGACACAAAGATGTTTTTTTCTGTACATTTTAGCACTAGATGGTGCTTATTTCTAGCATTTATTTTTATTTCTTTTTTTATTTGGTTTGAAGAGCCAAATTACGGTTCTTTCTATTTCTTCTTCCGTTTTATTTTTTCGCTTTTTTTAGACGTACTCCCCCACAGTTTCTGAGCTAGACACATGAAATTCGGTACAGACATGCGGGGCATATAGGAGAAGTGTGCTATTACCTTAGCTAAGGAATCCGCGACGCGTTACAGCGTTATTGATAAATTTTGGGACATTTTTTCCCATAGACTATAATGGTAACAATCCTCAAATGTGGATATTTCAAAACAGTTTGTTTCATAAACTGGTCAAAACACAAATCTTTCCGTTCCCATGGAAGCCATACTTAAGGGTACTATATGCAAACATATTTTTGACTAATCATTAAAAAAGTCTGTTTTTTTTTTAACCCCTAACCTGATACAGGTACACACACCTACAGATCTGCCCATCCATTTCTGTGGCAGCCATACTTAAAGGGTACTATGGTCAAAAAACAAATTTTGATCATAATCAAAAATGTGGTTTTTTTTTATGCCCAATCTTACCCAGGTACACACACCTACTGACCCTTCCATTTCGTGTGGCAGCATACTTAAAGGTAACTATAGTCAAAAAATTTTTTTGATCAATGATAAAAAAAAAAATATTAAATAAAGAAGTCAAAGATAAAAAAATAGAAAGAACAGTAATTTAGCTTTTCAAGTGTGAAATTTAAAAAAAAAACTAAAATTAAAAGCTAGAAATAACACCCTCTATTGGATGGACGGTCAGCACATGTCCTAAAATGTGCAGAAAAAACATCATTTGTGTCATTCCTCATGTTCAGGTTTCATATATCATTCATCAGGTATCAAAGTCAGCTATCAGTGTTATTCATTATTCATTAGGTATCATTCATCGGGTATCATTCATCAGGTGTCATTCATCAGGTATTCAGTGCACACATCATTCATTAGGTATCAGAGTCAGGTATCATTCATCAGGCATCAAAGTCAGTTATCAAATTCAGGTATCATTCATCATATCAGAGTCAGAATCAGTTATCAGCCATGATATCATTGATAAATGATACCTGACTCTGATGCCTGACTCTGATGTCTGACTTTGAACCTGATGACCGATAGCTGACTCTGATACCTGATGAATGATGCCTGACTGATGCCTGACTTTGGTACCCGATGAACGAACATGACTCTGATACAGATGAATGATACCTGACTCTGTAATGATATGATACCTGACTCTGATACAAGATGAATGATACCTGACTCTGAACATGATGAATGATACCTGACTCTGATAAACTCATGAATGATACCTGACTCTGATAACTGATGAATGATACCTGACTCTGATACATGATTAATGATACCTGACTCTGATAACTGATGAATGATACCCGACTCTGATACATGATGAATGATACCTGACTCTGATAACTGATGATGATACCTGACTCTGATACATGAAACCTGAAACATGAGGAATGACAAAAAGATGTGTTTTTCTGTACATTTGGGACATGTGCAGAATTTGCCAATAGATGGTGCTTATTCAGCTTTATTATATATATTAAATATATAGATATATATTATTTTTTATTTTTTTTTATTTGGCTTGAAAAGCTAAATTACTGTTCTTTCCTATTTTAGCTAGCTAAGGAATCGGTGGAAGCGTTACTGCATTATCGGCAAATATCAGGATATTTTTTTTCCCATAAACGGTACAATCTTCTAATAGGATATTTCGAGGTTTAAGGGCTAGGCCAAACTAGCGCGTTTTCGCGCGTTTGCGCCACGCATTGATTGCGCCTGCGATTTTTGCTAAATGGAAATCACGGGAAGTTGAAAATTCCCACGATTTCCGATGCGCATGTGATTGCGTGTCCATTAGCGTTTTGGTAACAAAATGGTGAAAAAGCAAAACGCACAAGAATCGCGCACACAATCGCGTGCGATAATGCTCGCGACTTGTGTGCGCGATTCCTGTGCATTGCTGTGTGGCCTCAGCCTAAGGGTCATGTCATCAAAACAATTAGTTTCATGGTCGTAAATGTAAACACTAATACCTCCCACCCCCCACACAGATACAGGTACATACTCTTACACACCATTTATCTTTACTTACTGGTTGTTAGGGTATGCCACTTCTATTAAAAAATTTAATGTTATTCCCCAAAAGCTAGGTCACATTTTGCTAATCTGTCTAATGTCTAACCTATAATGTTTGCTTAGTGTATGGCCAGCTTAATACACAAAAATATGATACCTGACACCCGATAGCTGATACCTGACACCTGATACCTGACACCTGACTGACACCCGTACCTGACACTCGATACCTGATACCTGACACACGATACCGATACCTGACCACCTAACACCGATACGCCCGATACCTGACACCTGATACCCAATACCGATAACCCGATACCTGAACACTTGATACCTGACACCCGATAACCTGACACCCAATACCTGCACTCGCTGATACCCGATGCCTGATACCCGAGCCTGATACCTGATACCCAACCACCCTATACCTGATGGCTATACCCGACACCGATACTACACTGATACCGACCCTGATACCGACACCTGATACCGACACCTGATGATGTCCTAAAATGGACACGTATGGGTGTGACCAACTGGAACATGTTCCTTCCGTATCTTGGGACTATGCATATGTGTAAAGAACATAATGGTCAATGACACACTGTGGGATATTGGAACAATGGGAAAAAAGACCAAACCTCATGTTAGAAAGTTAATTTCTCAACAACCATATTAAAATGAGAGATGAGACACTGATTACGCTTTTATAACAGGAGATCTGCCTTCTAATTCAATGTTGTTCTGAGGCTTTAGTTGTCCTTTAACTTACTCCTCATTCCATCTAGTGACTTTTTTGGAAAGTCAATCCAACATCCCCTTTTATCAGACATGACTCACTGTGAGAGTAAAATGCTCAGTAATTACAATGAGCCAGCATTCGTGGAGGGAATTTTCCACAATTTCACATACCAACTGTCACCCCTAACTGCACACAAACAGAAGGTGATTATAATAAGCCACTTGAGTGAAAGCAGAAATGTAAGTGCCACTTTTATTTAAAATAGAGTAAAGTGGTTGACTCGAGTATAAACCGGGGTGAGGGTAGACAGCCGAATTCCCATACAGTAGTCCCATACAGTATAGCCAAATCCAGTATGGCTATTACTGTATGGGACTGCTGTATGGGAATTGCTGTCCATTTAAAGGGCAACTAAAGCTCAAAACATACAGAATCAGGAAGGCAGCAATAGATACCATCCTCCTTCTGATTCTGTATTGTTTTTGGATTTAGTTGCCCTTTAAATGAACATCAGAAGTCCTTACAGTAATAGACATACTGTATTTGGCATTACTGTATGGGAATTCTTAATGTCCATTTTAAAAGGCAACTAAAGCCTCCTTTGCCACTGCAGATGTTTTGGAAACTACAACTCCCAGCATGCTTTAGTTGATGGGAGTTGTAGTTTCCAACATCTGCAGAATTACTCTATTTCTTCCCCTTCCTTCTGAAAGTCCCCAGTTGCCTTCTCCTACCTGCCTCACATGTTCCCCTGCAGGCTGTTTCTCGATTTTGCCACTGGGAATTACTGTATTTCTCCCCCTTCCTTCGGAAATTCCCAGTTGCCTTTCCTACCTGCTCCATGTTTCCCCTGCAGGCTGCTTGGATTTCTCTTCTCTGCTCCGACGGTCTGCATGTTCCATTCCTCTGCGTGCTGGCATCACTACTCACAGATTCATCCCGCGGCCAAGTTAGGTAGCCGAGTCAGAGAGGATGCCGGTAAGGTGCTTGACTCGTAGTATAAACAGACTTAGCTCGATTTCAGGCTTTATTTTTGCCCCTGAAAATCTCTATGGTTTTATACGACTCGAGTATATAATGGATATATATATATATATATATATATATATATATATATATTATATACTCTTACATCTATTTTGTCATATGAAATAAAGCTGTTATTTTAAGATATTTCAAATCTGTAATTTCTTTTTATTAACAATGAATGTTAGAATGATACTTAAACCAGATAATCAATCATTGCACCTACAAATGTAATACTGCATCTAGACAACTCTTACATTACAGAGCATTGTGTCCATTGTTAGATTTACATTTTCAGGAGACACTAGGTGCTGAGCTTGGCACCTTAACCCGTACCCCTGACATGCCCCACACTATTACCCCCATTTTCTGCTTTTGCCACTATGAAACAAATGAGCAAACAAAAAAATGTTTACCTAGAGATTCATTTTGGTACACACTGGTGATTAATATGTGTTGGGTTGGCTCTGGATAAATTGCAATCTATCTTACACTTTGTATGTCTATACAGGTGGCAGGTCCTCCACCCCAAAACTAAAATTTAAACACCTATCCCCCACTTGTAAAAAATCCTTTCTTACATTTCTGCTCCTTATGGTTTTCCTGCAGTGTTTGTCACAAAATCCAGGAGGAGATGTCTTCCTATAGAAAAGGTTTCTGCCACCTCCTTGGCATGAGCAGGGAGCCCATTAATTTAGCTGAATATTTATTTCAATTATGGCATTTTTATTGTTCAATTAGGACAGCCTACCTATTAAATATCTTCCTGAACAAATATTATGCAAATAATGTGGTTTTTTTGGGGGACATGGTGGAGGGGTAGAAAAAAATTCATTCATGAACCTTTTGGCAGTAGTTTAAATTTTTACTAATGTTTTGCCCCCCCACCCCTGCCCCCAAAGAAGTGCTCCTCTTCCTCCAAATTATCACTAGCTTCCAAAAGAAATAATATATTGCTTTAGCTCTTAACTGGGAGAATTATTATGAAGAAGTAAAAAGAAACTTCCTGTTGCAAATTTTTATTAGGCTTACTAGGTATGAGTATGTTTAAATTGCTGTTATCACTATTATTAAGTGCGTTCTAGATACACAGAGCAGGATTTAAAAATACGATCATGAATACCTGAAAAACATTGATCTAGGGTTCAAGCTCTTTACATTGTGGTCTTTAACATTTTTTAAACCACATTTTTTCAAAATCCCCCTTGCAACTTTCTAAACTATCCTTGCGGAGAATTATGGGAGTTCTTTGTCCTAATAAACACAGGTTGGCCAGAGCTTTGTTACAACAAATATATCATGTTCCCTTTTGTTGGAGCACACATTCTCCACTTGAGCTGATTTGTTCCGTGCTCTTTTTTTTTCCTTGCCAGATCGCCTATCCTTCTCATATTTCACATGCTCATTCCCAAGCTATCCAACTTTACTATGACCTTGTCACTAAACATAGTGTTACATATCTTTGTAACATTTAGGAATACCATGCTTACTGACAGCTTCCTAAGATATCCCTACTATTTCTTATATTGAAGCTCACAATGTTCCTAAAGAATAACAGAACCGTAGAGCATTCATTGTCTTTGGTGAAAATGGATGCCATGATAGGATATAGGTTCCATCAGTAACCGATGTAGCTTTCTGTGTAAAATGTAAGACCAGCGTTTTCACATTCTTACTCTGTCTGAACATAGAAAAACCATTTGCACTCTTCAAATTCTTGTGACTCTATGGCAGTTATAAAACACAAATATAATCAAAGATTTCAAGATGGAGAGCTGTGAGTAGAAATACAATTTTAATTTAGTTTTATTCCACATTGCACCTGTCATAATGATATCCCCCCCCCCCTAATTTTTAGAGACATTGAGATGAAATTATATAGGGCTTATTTCAAACTAAGACTTTTTTTCTTAATAAACATTGATATAAATATTGTTTATAAAGTGGTCTGAGCATAGGTACTTATAATTAAGACTGAAGATTAAGACAAACTGTATGACTACTGGAGCCTACATTCCAAACATTATGCCGGGTCAAAGAAAGCAGGGGCGTAACTACAGGGGAGCAGGGGGGCAGGAGCCAAGGGAGGCCCATCTTCATTTTTCCGTATGACAGATATATTCATTCCCAGAAAATCCACTGTAAGGATGAAACACGGATAGGGACCCCATCATAGTTTTGCTGGGGGGGCCGTGATTCCTAGTTACGCCACTGAAGAAAGAAACCTGTATTATTCCGAAATGGCATCTAATTGTGATGCTTCATTTGCATGAAGTGCCCCATCAAAGATGCAATCCATTTTGTCAGTAAAGTTTTTAGAAGGGATTATTGTGCTAAGAATCCTCAACTGCCGACATAAGAACTAAACAATGCAGAGGTTACAATCTACCACCACATGCTGCAAATTTGCTGCAACTAGAAGGCACGCTGGTCTTTATAGGCTGTTCAAGAGTGTAAAAACAAGTAATAAAATTCAGGGAATTCAATAAATGTTCTATCATTTAAAATGGTGCTAATTTTGCCCCAACCAATCAGATCTTAATTAACATTTGAAAGCTAACACTGATTGGTTGGGGCAAAATTAGCACCATTTTTAAGCGTATAAGAACTTTTATTGAATAACCCTGTTTGTTTTATTAAGCATTTTGTGTTCAACATAAGCCAGGTTGAATCATGACCATTAAACAACTGTTAAAACTGCTCTTGATATTTGTGTTTGGAACATATGCTGCAAATGTAAACATGAATATCAGACCACAGTAAGCTGATAGGCAGCCACATAATAAAAAAAAAAAAGATAGTAAAAAGATGAAGGCAGTAATGGTAGAGCATAAAATAAGATAGTTTAGAGAACTTCCTTAAACACCTGTGTCCTCTAAGCTTCATATCCATATTTGATACAGCATATATAAAAATCTGATGGCATAGGAAATTTGGGGTGCATATATATTCGTCTATTTATGGTGCATTATGAAATGGGCAACCACTCATCACAATACATATGGTATTGATATGGGCCCTGCGACGCAAAATCACGAATACCAGTACCAGTAAAGAGTAGTAGTGCAGTTATCAATTTAGCGACACTAAAATGTCAGTTTGCTTCTGGCACAGATAAAACATTTACATTTAAATTGAAATTTAGGTCTAAATTTAACATACTTTCCGCAAATCTACAACTATATTTATACAGTTTGTAAGAATTGTAACACTGGAGATGACTGTAGCATGGCTGGGGATAGGCAATGCAGTAAAAGCTGTTTGAAGACCAGTTTGGCATCATCTTTGGTTTTGTTTAAATCAAAATTTTCCTTGGGTTTTATTGTTCTGCTTCATTACAGTTGTTGTGAAAAGCTTTCAGTGCTACTACCTTTCAATTACTACAGATAATGTATAGCTTTATGGAGGATAGGAGATCACCTTACCGCCAGTCACTGCTTGTGGGGTGACAATAAGGGCATGTGTGCTTTCTCTAGGTGGTGACCATTACTTTCTCAGTTTTTCAAATCAACTTTTTTAGTTGCATTATCCATTATATATAATGAGGTTATCTTGTCATGTGAAAGCAAGAACGTAGTTAGTAGGCATGTTGTTTCTCTAAACAGCGAATGGTTGTCCCAAACGTTGCTAAAACAGCTGCCTGATACATCTTAACAAAAGGCAATGATTCTGGACAACTGTCTTTACCATGAAGTTCCCTACGTTTCTATGTATGTTACCAATTTATGGAGGTTTCAAATGAGCAGCACCTTCTATAACAGAAGGCATCTGCAGTCTCATACTATATGAATGCATTGCCCACAAAATCTAAGTAATTTCTTACTCCCGGTTCCCCAGAGTAAGGGGCGGCATTTTGAATATAAATAAATAAATAAATATGTTATTTTACAATAACAAACAATACAAATGGCTAAATTTATAAACGTTTGGTATCGCAAAATAACAATTGTACCAAGCATTCTTTTACCGATACCAACAGTGTAGTTTCAACAACAGAAGTGATTTTGTAAAGTAACGATCATTATAATCATTATTTTACAAAAAACTTTGCTTACCTGTAGTACTCAGTGAATGAAAACTAGCCATGTCCCAGTTCCTCAGATAACACAATGATTGGTTTGGGGCTGTTATTTTGGTCTCAATTACAGGAAACTGCAGGTAGCAGACATTTTCATAAATATAACATAATGGTAAAAATAAATAGGGTAACTATCATTATGTAACAAATATGCCAAAATACACCAGCATTGTATAAAATAACGATTGCTAGTAATCATAATTTGTATATTGATCATTCTACAAATTTCGCCAAAGTTTTTTAAATACTGTCTATAATATGATAATGATAAAAAAGTGTATATGTATGTATAGTTTATTATAAAGCACACACTTTGGGACGTAGCGCTGACAGTAACAAAATACAATAAAGTCATACAAGAGGAACAACAATACATAGATAGTTCAGTACATAACCATATATAAATATATAAATAAGAAGTGTAGGTGCTTGCCACAAGAGGTAAGGGGTCCCTGCCCCGTAGAGTACAATATTACAATGTTGCTTTAATGTTCTTACCCAATACTGTATGCTATCTAGTTGCTAGTTGGCCCATTAGTAAAAAAAAAAATAAGTTTTTTTGTAGATACTTTCACTTTACCGGTATCACCTGAACTACAAATATTATTATCCCTTGTAAGGGGAATAATTGTGATGTCTGTTATCTTTCAACTCACATAGAAGTTATGTTCTGTGAATGTCTCACATTTTCTGTCGCAAACATTTAGACTGTGCTTCTTTTTATTGTGGTATATGAGGCATTAAAAATACAAAAGTTCCTGCCATCGTTACAAAATCTGGTGCCTTCCCACTAAAACCCTAAATGCTATCATAAAAATACTGATATTCATCATAAAATACATATATTTTAAAGATCCTCTATAGACCATGATCCTTTAAAGCTGGTGAGATTGCTTGCCTATAATTAATAAGGCTTGGAAGAAAACGGAAATCAAGAAGTCCCTGATAGAAACTTGAAAAGGTTTATTACCCTGTCATTTATGTTTACAGCTAGATTAGATGCATTGCAGAACAGCCCTACCAGGAACATACAAATAGACAGCTGATTTTACTGTCTTTTCCCCCCTTCCATCCTAGCAAACATAAAGTTCCTACATGTATCAGTTTTTCTCTGTATTAGAGGGTTGTCTTAAAGGGCATGTCCACTGCCCAAACTATTTTTTGCTGAGTGTAGCTGAAGCGCTACATACTTTAATTATTTTTTTGGAACAGTTATCAAGTTATTTTAATTTTTGTGTTCTTATGGGGTGCGCAATTGATTTTCTCCTCCTATAGTGGGCAGCAGTTCGCTTGAAGTCTATGGGGGTCCACCAATCAGAAGGGTTTTGCATAATGGTTAAATAGCACTTGCTCTTTTTATTAGTTAAACATGAGAATCAGTTAAACATGCAATCAAATGGGATTTTACATTACACTTTACCTTCTTCTATAGTCATCAGAACTACCATGATCTGATTGTGTGCAGTAGATGTTTATGTAAGATTGAATCAGTTTATCAATGGCTAATATAATAATGATATATATATTACTAACATACAAAAAACAGCACGCACCTAGGGCCTATTATAACGCGCGGTTTAGCACATTAGCAATACCGCACATTATCGGTAAATTGGCAATGACAGCCGTAAATTTAACAAAAAGCGATACCTTATCTTTATTAAATATGGTCCCATAATCATGTTCCTTTAAAGGCATGGTGAATCTCTAAAGGGACCCAGATGTCCCAACCACACTCTATAGTAAGTTTTTGAAGATATTAAGGCTTTTGTCAATAAAATGCTCACATACATAACAGCCTTTATATTCTTCAGAAAATGATGGTATTTGGCTCCATATTAAAGTAGACAAATTTGTATACATGCTATATACAGGGATTATCTTGTGAAAGAAGGACACAACTCTTTTACACTGCAACTACACTGCAATTATTCAGATTTGCTTGCTTTGTTAGTGTTTTGATATCCATTTGATTATCACCAATGCTCTCTAGACTGGTTTGAAATTATCTCCCTATGCTCATTACATGGAGATATGATTTCTGAAAAAAATATTGGAACTAGATACTCCAATACAATCAATAGCGCTGTTACTCAGATCTCCCGTTGAGTTTTTAGGTTGAAACGAGCAATACAAACTATTCTGGATTTTTTTTTTATCTTGAAACGGATAGCCATATTCTGAGAAAATAATAGAGGACCATCTGAGCTAAGAGGCTGCCTATTCAAACTACCCAGTCAGAACACCCCAATAAGGTTATTTACGTAAATGCCTTAGTACAAAGACATAACACTTGAAATGCAAATTAATTAACTAGCTCCCTTACTGACAATGCCAAGATTCAACAGATTAAAGATTATCTAGACCAATCAGATTTTGGGGGGGTGTTTATGAGACACTATAAAACAATCAGACATGCATTTTCAGAGAAGCTCAGTTACTAATCAAGTATGGTCAAAACGAGCACGGTCTGTGCCGAAGGTAGTAGAGATCTGCAAGTAAAAGGCTGGTGTGTTGTGAGGTGCTAAGAAGTGAACCTTTATAGCTCCTGGGTTTCTTATCTATGGTGTTGGTAACACTATACCATTCACTCCAGCAACTAACTGGTTAATTAGCATCAGTTCTTCACAAGCAGTCACAGAGTAATTAGCTTACACTGCATACTCCATCCAACACCATATAACTTATCAGGCTAACTCAGTTCTTTTAGAGCATCAAAGACAAAACTATTAAGTTTAAATTTAATATTCCAAAAGGTGGACAGTGCATAAATACAAAATAAAAGAAAATGGTTGTTATAATAAAATGACATACAATAGGTACAACAGTTATAAAATAAAAGGATTAAATATTCACCAGAACCTAATCACTGAAGAAGTCCTGTATCCCGGGGCGGGAAGAAACATCGGGTCCATACACACCTGGTTTTAGCATGTCCCCTCAGTATGAACAAGTTATAGGGGCTACAAGGATTTTTAAACTCCTTGTTGAACAACCAGCCTCTCCTATGGGCTATGCAGGATGGTGGAGTGTCTAGGAATGTCAGATTTATGACTAGTAAAAGTCATTATTCCCCCTCAGTTTGGCAGATTCATATAAATGTAGTAGTACATTGTATTGGGATATTGATCACTATATCCTCTCCCAGTATTAATTATCAATTCCTCCAATACCAAACATGACCTTGTGTAATCAATTTCCCAAGATTATTAATCTGCCTTGGCAAGGGAATAAGGGCTCCATGTTGGGTATCAATTAATGGCATACTTACCATTCACAAGTATAATATTGGTTTCGTCTTATATATTCCATACCGAAATACATTATTTTCCATTTATGGTTTGTCTTAAATGACCTCTAAAGCTGGGTACACACGATTAGATATTTCGGTCCGACTGACCGATAGTTCAGTGTATCGGTCGATCGACCGAATTATCGAATCCGAATGTGCCCATGTCCGATCGACCGTTTCGTCCGAATCGGACGAAAAGGACGTATCGGACAGGGTGGAAAACCTCGTCGATCGTGCGGCTTAATCTAGGAGCCGCAGTGGTCGGGTGTACTATGGACGGGCTGCTTTTGCCGCGACCGACAGTCCTTCCTCCTGGCCGACGTTCGAATAGTATCGAACGGGTCGTTCAGGAGGAAAAAATCGCTAGGTGTGTACCTAGCTTTAGTACCCACCAGACCCCAAGCTGAAGAGAATTCAGATAACCGGTTCGGCCCCACATTGTCTGGAAAAGGAGATCTGGTTCCATGCTTCACTAATCGTAATATAAACATAGGACTCTTCCAGGGTGGAATGGTCTTTATTGGTCCTTTGCAAGAACTAATACCAATAGTTAACCCATTCTTGCCAAGTCACTACACACATTCCTGGACGTGTTATTTTGTAGTAGTCCATAAACATCCATACATGTTGATATAACATAAATAATAATAGATTTTGCTTACAGAGCCTGAATTTCTTACTTTGGCAAAATAGCCTGCAGAATTGTGGGTAACCCAAGTGCTATATAGTTGCACCTGCTTCCACCATCCTGACAAGCAATCTCAAAGCAGGGCTGAGATAGGGAAGTTAGGGGTTGTATAATGAAAACATGCAGCAAGGTTGTTAGAATCAATGCGCTGTAAATACAACCAGGCTGTAATGCACGCGCCCTGCAAATAACATGTACTATAAGCATCGCCCAATTATGAGTGATCTGATAACTAAATATATATCACTTACAATATGAGCTTATTTAAAATAAAAACATGCTAACAAATGCAACATCACAGTTTATTCCTTTGCTGGGTCGGAAAAGGATTTCTCTACTGCCCCAGGCACCACATAGCCAGGAAAAACCCACTTGGATACCTCATTATACAGAAATGAATGGTTGGATAATCCACTGGAATGGTGGCAACTAAGAGTTGCAGGAAGCACCTAAGTAAAAAGACTTTTCCCAATGCTGCACAAAAAAATCAAGTTATGCAAGCACCATTTACTTTAAAGTAACTAGTACTAAAGGGTGTCTATACTGAAAAAATAGTTTATATTACATATCAATCTGAACTATACTCTGCTCTGTGCAGTTTTCTATTACTAGAATGGGGACAGTTGTACAGGCAAATAATGTGAATTGCATGATGGGGGAATTCCTCTTTCAATGCTGCTCATAGTGATTACTGACATGCTTGCCCTTATAAAAACCTCCAGAGCAGCACAGATGGAGGCAGAAACGAATTATACCAGAATGGCTCCTACTCTTTACTGTCTGGGACTTTGAACAGACATTGCAGGAAACATAAGGAGCTGAGTGGGTAAGGTAAGGATTTTTTTTTAAAACTACACAGTGGGGGCCAGTAGTGGGTTAAATTTTAGTTTTGAGGGTGGACATGCCCTACTAGAGATGGCCAAACTGTCAAGCCGAAACTGTCAAGGTTGTTCCGTTTCGGATTTATCGTTTCAGGAAAATCTGAAGATCCAAAAGCGGAACATCATTCTTCGATGCTCATTTTCGTATTTAGCAAACGTTTTGAGGATATTTCGAAAATAGCCTTGAATGTTCGATAATCCTTGAAATTATGATCAGAAACTAATTTGAGTTTTATGATCAGAACTAATTTTTTTGCGGATTATGACATGCGACGCTATTTTCGATAATGCTCGAATGTTGGAATAATTATAGAAAATAGGCTCCGAATGATGCGTCGGTTTTGGGTTCTGTGTCTGATCCGTGTCCGAGATGGACCCAGATCCCATCTTTAATTAATACCAGTAATATGCAACATTCTTAGAAAGGTTACAAGCATTTTTTTAAAAACATCCAATGAACTCGCCAATCACCCATCCAATTAAGATGGGTTCCATAGTTTTTTCATTAAAAACTTCTTTTCTTCCAGTCTTTAAGGATATCAAGCTCCTCAGTCCACTATTTATTTAGTTGCCCTTCTCTGACCCTTCCATTTCAAGATGTCCTTTTTGTACCCACACACAATCACCCATCCCTTATAACTGGGTAACCATATGAATTCATTGGTTTTATTACGATTTTGAGATCATTTTTTTTTTCATTATAGAGGGAGTCTAATGTTTAAAATGCTGGGCAGAATACCTTGAAGAGGCCAACTTTTTTGTATCTCCAAACAGATAGTGACTGAAAGGGTGCTCTAAAGATCTGTGTTAAGCCAAGGAAAGGCTTGGCTTTTAGAAGGAAAAGATAATCAAGCTTTCTGTTGGTAGAATTTCGTGAGGCATGATGTCATTCTTTGTGAAACGGTATAACACTATCACTATCCTTGTTTTTCTGTCAAAGAACCTGTTTATTTTGTCTATATATTTTGACATGAGCAAGTTTCAAGTGCCAAACAAAAACTAACCATACTTATAAATGTATATTATTTTTATGTAACCTTATAATTAAACCATCTCAATTATTTGTTTGTTTTTTTTTATCTGGAAAACACATCTCATACATGAATCTGAAACAATTGCGCAATCAGTCGGAGTGCTCAAATAGAAAACATAGACCCATACTGAATTAAACATACTACCGTGACTCATACAACTTCATTTTAGGCAACACAGAGCACTCAAAACCAAGATGCTTACACAGGAAAACCGATCTAAACCGTAGGTAGAAGGGTCAGCAAGTGTCTTGGACATAACATACCAAGATTGAACTTGGATCTCTTTAATATTTAGTTACTTTAAAAAACGCATTGAGGGATGTTTATGTCTTTAAAGTAATGCATTCAATTATTAAAAGCTTTTTTACTCTTTTACCACAATTGAAAAATAAGCACATGACATTAGTCAACATGCATGGTGCATGACTTTTACGAACAGGTCCATATATAACGAGAAAGGGAAAGTTTAAACCTTTGAATTTGGTTGAAGGGCGCAATTCTTGGAAGGGAAGATGTGTTGGTTGCTGCAGATTTTAAACACAATAATCAGGGAATGATGCGTTTGTGGGTGAATGCTTGTTGGGACCCAAAAAAAACTTGTGGTTACCCAGCCAAAGTGGTGCTTAATTGTATCCAACAACCAGGAAAAGCTACATCTGACTTGGTTAGGCCAACATTAGCACCATTTTCAATGATAAGAACTTTTATTGAATCTTCTCCTCGTATCGTTTTGAGGATTGGTCAAAATTAGTGTTTTGGGACTGTAGTTTACCCTTTAAGATGGCTGTCACTAGTAAGGGAAAGAGATCAGGTAGGTGTGTGTACCTGTGTTCGGGTTGGGGGTAACAAACAAACTTTTTGATGATTGGTCACATTTTTTTTACTTAGTTACCTTTAGGTATGGCTTATGTTTCCCGCCACAGCCTGCCGGGAGTGCACAGTAGTCACACTGGTCCTCCCCTCTCTGTCCCCCCCCCCCGACAGTGGGAGACGTTCATGTGCCCCCCGTCACCACCCCCCTGCGATACTCCCCCCGGGACCCGGCCATTGACGAACACATCTCCTATTTATTTAACAGTTTAACCAACACCACTAAAACTAAGAAATGTACTGTACAGTATACCATTATCAATTATTTTTACAGCTTAGCCTGTTAAAAAATTTTTTAACACACAACTGGTTAGTTTAAAAAAACGTGTAAAATTCTACTACCACACTATTCTATATGTGTAAATCAGTAAAAACACACACTATATCTATAAACACACACTAATCTAATATACAGTATACACACGCCTACGAACCACGCACTATTTCATATTTGCAATCCTGACAAGTAAAATATTATTACACAATGCACGACCTAGAACCTATCGATTACAGGTGTTATGTTTTTACCCTAAATTAGCAACAAAATATCGAACTCTTAATTTTTACTAGATAACAATCACTGAATCAAACGCTATAATGCAGTAACCTTACTACTCTTACACATAATACTTATTAGTTTTAATCATGTTTTACATATCATCTATCTAGTTATACAGTAAGACGCCACAATATAAACATAGTTTTTACCAGTGTAAGTACACACACTAATATCTATATACAGTTACCTCCAGAGTCAACACTAATATTGCTATTGATCACAAGTAACTACACCTAATATCTAGCTAGATACAGTTTAAAAAAGTGGGCAATCATAACCATAATAATCCCCACCCAAGAATGACACAACCAGAACACTTAACAGTTCATACAGTACTCCCCCATGTAACACCACATAATCTAAATCTTGTCAGTCCAGACTTAGGGGCATATTTATAAAAGAGCGAAAAGTCTCGAAAACTTTTCGCATGGGTTTTCGCCAAAAAGCCAGTTAATGCGATTTATAAAGGTGGCGTTAACGAATGGCGAAAACGTTTCCGCGACCTATCGCTCCAAAAACGCATAACGCGATTTATAAAAGAGCGAAAGGTGGTTTTGGCGTTAAAAAGAGCGAAACATTAGCGTGACCCTGAAGGTGGTGAAAAGTAATTTTTTGAGCGAAAAGGCATGTTTGGAGCATGTCTGTTAGAAATTTGGATTGGTTCCTGATTTTTAAGGCAACAAAAACGTAAAAGCCATTCATACAAATTGTCTTACATGTTTTTGGAACACATCTATGAAGATATTGATTTTTCCATTTGGTCTGTATAGGAATATTTTTAGCTTGGACTTAAAAAGGGTTCTGCTATTTTGTCTTTCACGTGAACGCACCCTCACCCCCTTCTTTCTCTGTGTGTTTTAAGCGTTTGCAGTGTTGGCTAATTTTTTCATTTACCGTATATACTCGAGTATAACCGAGGTTTTCAGGCTTTAAAAAAGCCTGAAATCTTAGCTCGGTTTATACTCGATTCAGCCTATCTCCTACCTGTCGCCGGCCGCGGGATCCGCATCCTCGCTCCACAGCCTCTGCGCATCCGGATGATGTTACTACCCGCGCCGCAAAGTGAGAGGCGCGGTAGTGACATCATCCGGATGCGCAGAGGCTGTGGAGCGAGGATGCGGATCGCGCGGCCGGCAGACAAGGTAGGAGAAACTTTTACTTGCACAGGGAATTGGCAAATACTTACAAATAGAGTAAAACCTTCTTTATTTGTGCATACTGTATGTACAAATAAAGGAGGATTTACCCCTATTTGCAAGTATTTGCCACTTAAGATGTTTGAAAACTACAACTCCCCATGCTTTATTGCTGGGAGTTGTAGTTTTCAAACATCTTAAGTGGCAATACTTGCAAATAGGGGTAAATCCTCCTATATTTGTGCATACAGTATGCACAAATAAAGAAGGTTTTCTCTTATTTGTAGAATGTGCAATCGCACATTCTACAATATCAATGTAAGAGGCTTTTCCATGGAATTTTACCAATCTGACTATACGATTCATATCCAATATACAGAGCACATTCAATATTGGAGCATAATATTGATTGATCATAATATAATCACTGTTGGTCTTGTACCAATTAGCCTAGACTATTCATATTGAGCACAATATTGACTGGTCATAATATGATCAGGCAAAAAGGTTGTACATTGATTCGTAATGGATTGAGAAATAATTGCATAGTGTAAGGCCTGCATTACTATTCTTCTTTCTGAAATAACCCTTGTTTAATAATCCTCATTCTCCATGATCTATCGGCTGACTTTGTAACTGTGGACCATTCCCTCCTTATGCAGATTCTGCATTCTTTGGGCAATCGAAATCAAGCTGCATGCCTTGTTGTCTTCTGATCTTTGAAACAGATCTCTTTCTGTCTATTTTGCTAAAAATACTTCCTTTCCTATTCCACTTAGAGTGGGTGCCCCTCAGGGCTCTATTTTGGAGCCCTTACTGTTCTTCCTATACACTGTTCTTCCTATACACTGTTTCTTTGGGAGACATAATCAGTTAATTTGCCTTTCAGTATCACCTATACGCTGATGATACCCATATCAATTTGTCCACCGTCACTCTAACCCATGTAGTTCAATTGACTCCTCTTTTTCCTTCTGTCATCCCATTAACAATGTCACTAGGATGTTTTCTCCTTTGAAATATTGCCAAGATTCACCCTCTCCTCTCTCGCTTCACTACTAAAATGATCATGCCGGCCGTTATACACTACTATCCAGTGTTCCCTGTAAGGTGTGCGTGCACACAGTACCTTTCAGAGCAGCGCACAGTGCTTGAAAATGTGCGCACATATATTATTTTATACTGGAGTTTGAGGATAATTAATTTTATACTGGGGGGTTTAAAGAGGAGAATCAATTTTATACTGGGGAAGAGGATAATTAATTTTATACTGGGGGGTGAAGACGGAGGAGAATCAATTTTATACTGTGGGCGAGGGGGAGAATTAATTGTATACCGGGGGGGGGGGGGGGGGGGAATACATTTTATACTGGTTGGTGAGGAGAACCAATTTTATACTGGAGGTTTATGCTACTATATAAAGTTTGCTTCTTACATTATGGCAAGGCATACAACCACCAAAAGATTGGTATAAGGCAGTGATGTCAGTGATATATAATGAAGTAATCTCCATTTAAAAGAACAAAACAAAATGGTGGCACTAGCAGTCTGGCAAGGCTGTTGTGAAAAGAACCATGCTTTACTTGTCATTGTGTCTTATCCAAATTCTTTTGATATAATTTATAATTATATATATTATAATATATATAATTTATAAATATAATTATATTATAATTTAGGAAAATTCTTTTTTAGTCTTTTTTAATGTCAATATAATGTACATATAGACATTATTGTATACTGTGTGGCTTTCTATTATAAAGCTCGTCCATAACTTAGCTCCTCTATTATGTAGCACACAAAATTTTTATTTCACACATTGCTTCCATCTCGGCTACAGTAACATTCTGCTATATATTCTCCAAGCCTGACATCTCTCGCCTCTCCAGTCTATCTTAAACTCAGCAGCTCAGATCATTTCAAGAGCAAACCCACAACTCTGATACTGCAGTCTATAGGGTGGCTCCTTATCAGCCTTATAACCTTTAAATCCCTTTACCACACAACATATCTTTTTTCTTGCCCACCTATGTTCCTGGTCATGCCCTGAGCTCCTCATAAGGCAACTTTCTCCACAAACCACCAACTAACACTGTTTCATCCCATCTTAAAATATTCTCTCTTGCTCCTCCATACCCTGGAACTCTCTCCCTCTCTCACTCCGCCAGGTGACTATTATTACTTTCAAATCTAAACTTTTATCCTACCTTTCTGAACACCAACACAATACATGATTGTTAGCAGTTAGTCTCAAGCACGTTGCCCCCACCCCCTATTTGTATCTCTATGTTGAACCTCCCACTTTGATTGTAAGGTCTTTAGGGCAGGGAATTTAAACATAATGTGTCAAGGAACACCACACTTATTTTATATATGTATTCTTAACGTATGTATGAAATTTTATTTATGTAATTTAAATGTATCTGTTTAATTGATTGCATTTATCCCCTTATTTGTACTCTATGTATTTTATATCATCATATACATCATAGTGCTTTAGAAATAAAAATATACATTGATACAACAACACATTTATGAGAAAGAGTACTAAAGGTTTTTAGTCTTTTTAAAAAAAAAGCACATCCTAAGCTCTATGGAAAAAGAAAGTAACCTTTCAAACTGAGGACGTTAAGACATCTACATCTTCAAAATGCTTTAACCTTGGAAGGGCAACTGGCTTAAGCATTTTCTTTTAAGTGATTGAGCCACCATTCAGCACCTGTATGAAGTTTATGTCAATAAAGTAAATTGACTGTTGCCATTACCCTTAGTTATTAATGGAAGTACTGGATTCTTGTCATTCCTTCTATCCTAAACCTAATCCTGATGTTGAATTGAGAGGTGGCTATTAATCCTTCCTGTAGCTATTGTCGTTACCTCTCTTGTTAAACAGGCATGCATTCTGCATTGCTGCCTATTTCTTGTGCAACTCCCCTTGGGTTATGTTCTTCAAGCCGTTTCCTAATTTTTATGTAATTTTAAAGTTTTAAACACTGTTAAAGGACAACTCCACCCTCATAAGAACATCTTTTAGAAAGAACAGCCTCTTTAAAATATGTTGATATATTATACTTTGTGCTATGAATTCATTACTGTATGCCTGCTATGCTTCTGGATGCCTCATGGAAACTGAGCAATTTAGAAACCTGTACTGAGCAGGTACTGAGCCTGGGCATGCTCAGAAGAGGCAGATAGGTGATTAACATTCAGTCATTGGCTGTGATGTCAACTGTCAAATCCATAACTGACAGTTACTAACTGGAAGAACCAGGAAGCAGAAACAGGGGCAACAGGACATTGTGCAGGATTTCAGGTTAGACTTATATATTTCAGATTTTAAACTATTACCGTTTAGTGTTTTGGGGGGTGATTTACCTGTATGTAAGTTTTCATTTTAGGGCTGGACTTGCCCTTTAAATAAAGTTTTTAAGAAATTTCACAATCTGGTACAGTTTACAGTTTTATCCAATCCACCTTTAGTTAATCCTTGGAATAATACTGGAGGGATTTATAAATTCGTTTTTTCAGCAAGGTTCCTGAAGGGTGCAGGTTACTTAATTATGAGTGTAGTTTATTATAGTAAATCTCTTATGTCTTATCTAATCCTGCAGCGCACATATACACAACAATAACATAATAAGCGAAAGGCGTGCATCCATGGGTGTTATTATTAATGTTAACTAGTTATAAGTACCATCCTACTTTGTTTTTATTTTATCTCTTTAAAATCCACTAGAGGCCAGTATACTCATATGCAAAGATTGCCAAAAATAGCTTTTGAAAAAATAGCGACTGCTGTTTCAGTAGTATTAATAATGTATAACTAACATACTAATATACCAACTACATCAGTTTTTATGTAAAGGTCACAGTTTTGATTTTAAAAGGATTGTTAAAATGAGAGGATTGTCTATTGAAATGGAAATATAAATGACACTCAAGTATTTCACTGCATTAGTGCAGGGGATGGCAGCATCACCAAAGATACAGATAACTCAAAATACTCGACTTCCTAACACACAATCTGATTTCTAAACACACCACTACAACATGGCAAAGAGCAGCCCCAGGGCCATCCAGTCAGTACACACTTATTTTTGAAGATTTTACAACTCCGGAGCTATGAAAAGAATTAACAACTAAAAATATGTCAATAGTCCTTAAAGAAAAGGATAAACAAACCACTTAGAAATGTCTGTGAAAAGACAACTCAGTTATTTTCCACATTCAACTCGATGTTTAGCATTCCATCGGTAAATCTGAGCACTGCTTGGAATGTATTTTCAGATTATTTCACCGTACATTGGAGTGTATATCATCATTACTGCCTCATTATGTTTGGATGTTAATGAATCACAACAACACATGGGAAGAATCCATGGCTTTGTCTTGAAGCTTATTATAAACTACACCTCTCATTATTAATAACCAGAGGTACAGTAGACTGCTCCCAACATTTCTGAACATTTTGGCATTTCCAATAACAGTAGTTGCTTTGGCTTCATTACATTTAGGTGCTGTAGGATTTGTATCATTATGGTGCAATTTAGGGTTGTTAAAGGCATAGTAGGTGTAAATGGATATATATTTTAAAAATATAATTGCATAAACACAGTAATCAAAATTTTATAGCAACTATTTATAGCAACTATTTATTAATATATAAAAAAATACATTTAAGTAACCCTTGCTCTGAGGTGTGTGTGAAGTTCCATGTCTTCAATCCAATAGTTGTTTTGCTCTGCCTAAATATCCCCCTCCCTCTCTTAAAGGAGAATTTAATCCAAATGTTTACACTCCAGAATCTGAACATATACCCTCTAAAAACACCAATAAACTGTAAAATAGCAATATAGTAAATGGTGTTTAAGTAAATGTTACCACAGATAAAATTAGTGTGTATATGTACAGTGACTGGCCACAACTCTGATCTCAGTCAAATGCTCCCTTGCCTATTCTGTCCTGTAAAAGGATTGGCTAGAGGCTACTTACTAGTGGGTGTACGGTGTCCATTTTAGGACATCATCAGGTGTCAGCTATCGGGTATCAGGTGTCAGGTATCGGGTGTCGGGTATCAAGTGTCAGGTATCAGGTGTCGGGTATCAGACATCAGGTATCGGGTGTTGGGTATCAGGTATCAGGCATCGGGTATCAGGCATCGGGTATCAGGCGTCAGGTATTGGGTGTCAGGTATCGGGTGTCAGGTATCAAGAGTCAGGTATCGGGTATCAGGTGTCAGGTATCAGGTGTTAGGTGTCAGGTATCGGGTGTCAGGTATCAGGTATCGAGTGTCAGGTATCGGGTGTCAGGTGTCAGGTATCAGGTGTCAGGTATTGGATATCAGGTATCGGGTATCAGGTGTTAGGTGTCAGGTATCAGGCGTCATGTATCAGGTATCATATTTTGTGTATTAAGCTGGCCATACACTAAGCAAACATTAAATAGGTTAGACATTAGACAGATTAGCAAAATGTGACCTAGCTTTTGGGGAATAACATTAAAAGTTTTTTAATAGAGATGGACATACCCTTAACAACCAGTAAGTGAAGATAAATGTGTGAAAGAGTATGTACCTGTATCTGTGTGGGGGTGGGAGGTATTAGTGTTTACATTTACGACCATGAAACTAATTGTTTTGATGACATGACCCTTAGGCTGAGTCCACACTGCAACGTACAGGAATCGTGCACAAAATCGCGAGCGTTATCGCACGCGATTGTGTGCGCGGTTCTTGTGCGTTTTGTGTTTGCGTTCGCATTTTGCGCATGCGTTTTAGCCATTTTGCGTTATGGAAATGCATGCGTTAACGCAGCAAAAATGGTGAACACATGTGTTACCAAAACGCGAACGGACGCGCAATCGCATGCGCACTGGAAATCGTGGGAATTTTCGCATTCCCGCGATTTCCATTTTAGCGAAAACCGCGAGCGCAAAACACGTGCGCAAGCGCTTGAAAAACGCGCTAGTGTGGCCTAGCCCTTAAACCTCAAAATATCCAGATTAGATGATTGTACCCTTTATGGGAAAGAAATATCCTGATATTTGCCGATAATGCAGTAACCCTTCCACCGATTCCTTAGCTAGCTAAAATAGGAAGAACAGTAATTTAGCTTTTCAAGCCAAATTAAAAAATAAAAAAAATATATATATATATAATATATATAAAAATAAAGCTGAAAATAAGCACCATCTATGCAAAAGTCTGCACACGTCCCTAAATGTACAGAAAAACACATCTTTGTGTCAATCCTCATGTTTCAGGTTTCATGTATCAGAGTCAGGTATCATTTATCAGTTATCAGAGTCAGGTATCATTCATCATGTATCAGAGTCAGGTATCATTTATCAGGCATCAGAGTCAAGTATCATTCATCAGGTATCAGAGTCATGTACCGTTCATCTGGTATCAAAGTCAGGCATCAGAGTCAGGCATCTCATTCATCAGGCATCAGAGTCAGGCATCATTCATCAGGTATCATTCATCAGGCATCATTCATCAGGTATCATTCATCAGGTATCAGAGTCAGGCATCATTTATCGGGTATCAGAGTCAGGTATCATTCATCAGGTGTCAGAATCAGGTATCATTCATCAATGATATCTGATGGCTGATAACTGATTCCTGACTCTGATACATGATGAATGATACCTGAATTTGATAACTGACTTTGATGCCTGATGAATGATACCTGACTCTGATACCTAATAAATGATGTGTGGCACTGATACCTGATAAATGATACTTGATGAATGATACCCGATGAATGATACCTAATGAATAATGAATAACACTGATAGCGGACTTTGATACCTGATGAATGATACATGAAACCTGAAACATGAGGAATGACACAAAGATGTTTTTTTCTGTACATTTTAGGCATGTGCAGACTTTTACATGCAATAGATTTCCAGCTTTATTTCTTACTTTATTATTTTTTTTAATTTCTTTCACTTGAAAATCTAAATTACTGTCCTTTCTATTTCTTTATCTTTGTCTTCTTTTATTTAAAAAAAACACGCTTTTTTGATTATTGATCAAATTTTTTTTTTGACTATAGTTAGCCTTTAGGTATTGCTTCCATAGGAATGGAAAGGTAGGTCAGTAGCTGGGTGTACCTGTGTCTGTTTATATTTAAGCCTTTTCACTGACCAATTAATTGACATTCTGTAAATATATATATTCATTGGTACAGAAAAAATACATCTTTGTGTCATTCCTCATGTTTCAGGTTTCATGTATCAGGTATCATTCATGTGTATCATTCATTGTCTATTGGAGTCAGGTATCATTCATCGTCTATTGGAGTCAGGTATCATTCATCGGGTATCAGAGTCAGGTATCATTCGTCAGGTGTCAGAGTCAGGTATCATTCATCGGGTATCAGAGTCAGGTATCATTCGTCAGGTGTCAGAGTCAGGTATCATTCATCGGGTATCAGAGTCAGGTATCATTCATCGGTCTCAGAGTCAGGTATTATTCATCAGGTATCAGAGTCAGGCATCATTCATCGGGTATCAGAGTCAAGTATCATTCGTCATTTGTCAGAGTCATGTATCAGAGTCATGCATCATTCATCAGGCATCAGAGTCAGGCATCATTCATCAGGTATCAGAGTCGGTTATCAGAGTCGGGTATCATTCATCAGGTATCATTCATTAGATGTCATGTATCGGGTGTCAGGTGTTGTTTATCTGGTATCGGTTGTCATGTGTCAGGTATTGGTTGATAGGTATTAGGTGGAGTTTTTGCCCATCAGGTGTCAGGCATGGTTTATTAATATCGTGTATTGGGTGGGTATCATTATCATGTATCAGTTATCAGGATTCAGTTATCAGGTATCATGGCCATACAGGAGGCAGACATTAGATAGATCGAATGTCTAAAGACTGCATTTTACAAGCAGCGGTTCTTTACCTTTAGATAATCCAATTTGGACCATTAATTTATTATTATTTATTTAAAAATACATAGGGGGTTTTTTTTTGTGGTTTTTTTGTGTGTTTTTTTTGGGGGGGGTGACATAAAAGGAGCACTGTCTGCCTCTTTCTACCTGTGTAAATAATAGAAATATATATTTACAGAATGTCAGTTGGTCAGTATAAAGGCTTAATTAGTGTGGACCTATTTGAACTGATTTTATAGTGGTACAGATTACACATTGGTATAGTCTCAACTATTTTAATAGAAGAAAATAAAGCTAGAAATAGCGCCATCTATTGGATGTAACAGCAGTAAAATCAATCTGAGGAATGATACCTGAGGAGTGATACCTGAGGAATGATACCTGAGGAGTGATACCTGAGGAGTGATACCTGAGGAGTGATACCTGAGGAATGATACCCGAGGAGTGATACCTGAGGAATGATACCTGAGGAATGATACCTGAGTCTGATACCTGAAACATGAGGAATGACACAAAGATGTTTTTTTCTGTACATTTTAGCACTAGATGGTGCTTATTTCTAGCATTATTTTTTATTTCTTTTTTAATTTGGTTTGAAGAGCCAAATTACGGTTCTTTCTATTTCTTCTTCCGTTTTATTTTTTCGCTTTTTTAGACCGTATCTCCTCCCACAGTTTCTGAGCTAGACACATGAAATTCGGTACAGATGTGCGGGGCATATAGGAGAAGTGTGCTATTACCTTAGCTAAGGAATCCGCGACAGCGTTACAGCGTTATTGATAAATTTTGGGACATTTTTTCCCATAGACTATAATGGTAACAATCCTCAAATGTGGATATTTCAAAACAGTTTGTTTCATAAACTGGTCATAAACACAAATCTTTCCGTTCCCATGGAAGCCATACTTAAAGGGTAACTATATGCAAAATATTTTTTGACTAATCATTAAAAAAGTCTGTTTTTTTTTTAACCCCTAACCTGATACAGGTACACACACCTACAGATCTGCCCATCCATTTCTGTGGCAGCCATACTTAAAGGGTAACTATGGTCAAAAAACAAATTTTGATCAATAATCAAAAATGTGGTTTTTTTTTATGCCCAATCTTACCCAGGTACACACACCTACTGACCCTTCCATTTCTGTGGCAGCATACTTAAAGGGTAACTATAGTCAAAAAATTTTTTTGATCAATGATAAAAAAAAAATATTAAATAAAGAAGTCAAAGATAAAAAAATAGAAAGAACAGTAATTTAGCTTTTCAAGTGAAATTTAAAAAAAAAACTAAAATTAAAGCTAGAAATAAGCACCCTCTATTGGATGTAACGGTCAGCACATGTCCTAAAATGTGCAGAAAAAAACATCATTTGTGTCATTCCTCATGTTTCAGGTTTCATATATCATTCATCAGGTATCAAAGTCAGCTATCAGTGTTATTCATTATTCATTAGGTATCATTCATCGGGTATCATTCATCAGGTGTCATTCATCAGGTATCAGTGTCACACATCATTCATTAGGTATCAGAGTCAGGTATCATTCATCAGGCATCAAAGTCAGTTATCAAATTCAGGTATCATTCATCATGTATCAGAGTCAGGAATCAGTTATCAGCCATCAGATATCATTGATAAATGATACCTGACTCTGATGCCTGACTCTGATGTCTGACTTTGAAACCTGATGACCGATAGCTGACTCTGATACCTGATGAATGATGCCTGACTCTGATGCCTGACTTTGGTACCCGATGAACGATACATGACTCTGATACATGATGAATGATACCTGACTCTGATAACTGATGAATGATACCTGACTCTGATACAAGATGAATGATACCTGACTCTGATACATGATGAATGATACCTGACTCTGATAACTCATGAATGATACCTGACTCTGATAACTGATGAATGATACCTGACTCTGATACATGATTAATGATACCTGACTCTGATAACTGATGAATGATACCCGACTCTGATACATGATGAATGATACCTGACTCTGATAACTGATGAATGATACCTGACTCTGATACATGAAACCTGAAACATGAGGAATGACACAAAGATGTGTTTTTCTGTACATTTAGGGACATGTGCAGAATTTGCAATAGATGGTGCTTATTTTCAGCTTTATTATATATATTATATATATATATATTTATTTTTTTTTATTTTTTTTTAATTTGGCTTGAAAAGCTAAATTACTGTTCTTCCTATTTTAGCTAGCTAAGGAATCGGTGGAAGCGTTACTGCATTATCGGCAAATATCAGGATATTTTTTTTCCCATAAACGGTACAATCTTCTAATATGGATATTTCGAGGTTTAAGGGCTAGGCCAAACTAGCGCGTTTTTCGCGCGTTTGCGCACGCATTGATTGCGCCTGCGATTTTTGCTAAAATGGAAATCACGGGAAGTTGAAAATTCCCACGATTTCCGATGCGCATGTGATTGCGTGTCCATTAGCGTTTTGGTAACGCAAAATGGTGAAAAAGCAAAACGCACAAGAATCGCGCACACAATCGCGTGCGATAATGCTCGCGATTGTGTGCGCGATTCCTGTGCATTGCTGTGTGGCCTCAGCCTAAGGGTACATTGTCATAAAACAATTAGTTTCATGGTCGTAAATGCAAACTAATACCTCCCACCCCCACACAGATACAGGTACATACTCCTACCACCTTTATCTTCACTTACTGGTTGTTAAGGGTATGCCCACTTCTATTAAAAAATTTTTTTAATGTTATTCCCAAAAGCTAGGTCACATTTGCTAATCTGTCTAATGTCTAACCTATTTAATGTTTGCTTAGTGTATGGCCAGCTTAATACACAAAATATGATACCTGACACCCGATAGCTGTACCTGACACCTGATACCTGACACCTGACACCGATACCTGACACTCGATACCTGATACCTGACACCCGATACCTGAACCTGACACCTAACACCTGATAACCCGATACCTGACACCTGATACCCAATACCTGATACCGATACCTGACACTTGATACCTGACACCCGATACCTGACACCAATACCTGACGCCTGATACCGATGCTGATACCGATGCCTGATACCTGATACCCAACACCCTATACCTGATGGCTGATACCCGAACCTGATACCTTACACTTGATACCCAACACCTGATACCTGACACCTGATACCCGACACCTGATGATGTCCTAAAATGGACACCGTATGGGTGTGACCAACTGGAACATGTTCCTTCAGTATCTTGGGACTATGCATGTGTAAAGAACATAATGGTCAATGACCACACTGTGGGATATTGGAACAATGGGAAAAAAGACACAAACCTCATGTTAGAAAGTTAAATTTCTCAACAACCATATTAAAATGAGAGATGAGACACTGATTACTGCTTTTATAACAGGGAGATCTGCCTTCTAATTCAATGTTGTTCTGAGGCTTTAGTTGTCCTTTAACTTACTCCTCATTCCATCTAATGTGACTTTTTGGAAAGTCAATCCAACATCCCCTTTTATCAGACATGACTCACTGTGAGAGTAAAAATGCTCAGTAATTACAATGAGCCAGCATTCGTGGGAGGGAATTTTCCACAATTTCACACATACCAACTGTCACCCCTAACTGCACACAACAGAAGAGTTTATTATAATAAGCCACTTGAGTGAAAGCAGAAATGTAAGTGCCACTTTTACCTTTAAAATAGAGTAAAAGTGGTTGACTCGAGTATAAACCGAGGGTAGACAGCAGAATTCCCATACAGTAGTCCCATACAGTAATAGCCAAATCCAGTATGGCTATTACTGTATGGAGCTGTATGGGAATTCTGCTGTCCATTTAAGGGCAACTAAAGCCTCAAAACAATACAGAATCAGAAGGGAGCAATAGATACCATCCTCCTTCTGATTCTGTATGTTTTTAGGATTTAGTTGCCCTTTAAATGAACATCAGAAGTCCCTTACAGTAATAGACATACTGTATTTGGCATTACTGTATGGGAATTCTATGTCCATTTAAAAGGCAACTAAAGCCTCATTCCTGCCACTGCAGATGTTTGGAAACTACAACTCCCACATGTTCCCCTGCAGGCTGTTCTCGATTTTGCCACTGCAGGAATTACTGTATTTCTCCCCCTTCCTTCGGAAATTCCCAGTTGCCTTCTCCTACCTGCTCCACATGTTCCCCTGCAGGCTGCTCTGGATCCTCTTCTCTGCTCCGACGGCTGCATGTTCCACATTCCTCTGCGTGCTGGCATCACTACTCGGAGCCAGCCTCACTTCCCGGCGCCGAGTAGTGATGTCAGCCAGCAGAGGGAGCCGGTAAGTGCTTGACTCGAGTATAAACCGAGACTCGATTTTCAGGCTATATTTTTAGCCTGAAAATCTCAGTTTATACTCGAGTATATATATATATATATATATATATATATATATATATATATATATATATATATACTCTTTACATCTATTTTGTCATATGAATAAAGCTGTTATTTTAAGATATTTCAAATCTGTAATTTCTTTTTATTAACAATGAATGTTAGAATGATACTTAAATCCAGATAATCAATCAATTGCACCTACAAATGTAATACTGCATCTAGACCACCTCTTACATTACAGAGCATTGTGTCCATTGTTAGATTTACATTTCAGGAGACAGTAGGTGCTGAGCTTGGCACCTTAACCCGTACCCCTGACATGCCCCACACTATTAGCCCCATTTTCTGCTGCCACTGAAACAAATGAGCAAACAAAAAAATGTTTACCTAGAGATTCATTTATGGTACACTGGTGGATTCAATATCGTGGTTGGGGCTCTGGATAAATTGCAATCCTATCTTACACTTTGTATGTCTATAAGGTGGCATGGTCCACCCCCAAAACTAAAATTTAAACCACTACTCACCCCACTGTGTAAAAAATCCTTTTCTTACATTTCTGCTCCTTATGGTTTTCCTGCAGTGTTTGTCCAAAATCCAGGAGGAGATGTCTTCCTATGAGAAAGGTTTCTGCCACCTCCTTGGCATGAGCAGGGGAGCCCATTAATTTAGCTGAATATTTATTTCAATTATGGCATTTTTATTGTCAATTAGGACAGCCTACCTATAAAATATATTCCTGAAACAAATATTAATGCAAATAATGTGTTTTTTTGGGGGGACAGGGGGTAGAAAAAAAATTCATTCATGAACCTTTTGGCAGTAAGTTTAAATTTTTACTAATGTTTTTGCCCCCCACCCCTGCCCCCAAAGAAGTGCTCCTCTTTCCTCCAAATTATCACTAGCTTCCAAAAGAAATAATATATTGCTTTAGCTCTTAACTGGAGAATTATTATGAAGAAGTAAAAAAGAAACTTCCGTGCAAATTTTTATTAGGCTTACTAGGTATGAGGTATGTTTAAATGCTGTTATCACTATTATTAAGTGCGTTCTAGATACACAGAGCAGGATTTAAAAATACGATCATGAATACCTGGAAAAACATTGATCTAGGGTTCAAGCTCTTTACATTGTGGTCTTTAACATTTTTAAACCCACATTTTTTTCAAAATCCCCCTTGCAACTTTCTAAACTATCCTTGCGGAGAATTATGGGAGTTCTTTGTCTTCAATAAACACTAGGTTGGCCAGAGCTTTGTTACAACAAATATCTCATGTTCCCTTTTGCTTGGAGCACACATTCTCCACTTGAGCTGATTTGTTCCGTGCTCTATTTTTTTCTCCTTGCCAGATCGCCTATCCTTCTCATATTTCACATGCATTCCCAAGCTATCCAACTTTACTATGACCTTGTCACTAAACATAGTGTTACATATCTTTGTAACATTTAGGAATACCATGCTTACTGACAGCTTCCTAAAGATATTCCCTACTATTTCTTCATTGAAGCTCACAATGTTCCTAAAGAATAACAGAACCTAGAGCATTCATTGTCTTTGGTGAAAATGGATGCCATGATAGGAATAGGTTCCAAGTAACCGATGTAGCTTTCTGTGTAAAATGTAAAGACCAGCGTTTTCCACATTCTTACTCTGTCTGAACATAGAAAAACATTTGCACTCTTCAAATTCTTTGTGACTCTAATGGCAGTTATAAAACACAAATATAATTCAAAGATTCAAAGATGGAGAGCTGTGAATTAGAATACAATTTTAATTTTAGTTTATTGCCACATTGCACCTGTCATAATGATATCTCCCCCCCCCTAATTTTTAGAGCATTGAGATGAAATTATATAGGGCTTATTTCTAAACTAAGACTTTTTTTCTTAATAAACATTGATATAAAATATTGTTTATAAAGTGGTCTGAGCATAGGTACTTTATAATTAAGACTGAAGATTAAGACAAACTGTATGATACTGGAGTCCTACAATTCCAAACATTATGCCGGGTCAAAGAAAGCAGGGGCGTAACTACAGGGGAGTAGGGGGGCACAGGAGCCAAGGGGGCCCCATCTTCCTATTTTTCCTATGACAGATATAGTCTCTTCCCAGAAAACCACTGTGGATGAAACACGGATAGGGACCCCATCATAGTTTTGCTGGGGGGCCCAGTGATTCCTAGTTACGCCACTGAAAGAAAGAAACCTGTATTATTCCGAAATGGCATTCTATTGATGGTGCTTCATTTGCATGAAGTGCCCATCAAAGATGCAATCCATTTTGTCAGTAAAGTTTTTAGAAGGGATTATTGCTGCTAAGAATTCCTCAACCTGCCAGACATAAGAACTAAACAATGCAGAGGTTACAATCTACCACCACATGCTGCAAAATTTGCTGCAACTAGAAGGCCTGGTCTTTATAGGCTGTTCAAGGATGTAAAAACAAGTAATAAACTTTCAGGGAGATTCAATAAATGTTCTTATCATTTAAAATGGTGCTAATTTTGCCCCAACCAATCAGATCTTAATTAACATTTGAAAGCTAACATCTGATTGGTTGGGGCAAAATTAGCACCATTTTAAGCGATAAGAACTTTTATTGAATAACCCTGTTTGTTTATTAAGCATTTGGTGTTCAACATAAAGCCAGGTGGAATCATGACCATTAACAACTGTAAAACTGCATCTTTGATATTTGTGTTTGGAACATATGCTGCAAATGTAAACATGAATATCAGACCACAGTAAGCTGATAGACAGCCACATAATAAAAAAAAAAAAAGATAGTAAAAAGATGAAGGCAGTAATGGTAGAGCCATAAAATAAGATAGTTATAGAGAACTTCCTTAAACACTGTGTCCTCTAAGCTTCATATCCATATTTTGATACAGCATATATACAAAAATCTGATGGCATATAGGAAATTTGGGGTGCATATATATTTCGTCTTTATGGTGCATTATGAAATGGGCCCAAACCACTCATCACAAATACAGTATGGTATTGATAATGGGCCCTGCAGACGCAATCACAGAATACCAGTACCAGTAATAAAGGAGTGGTATCAATTTAGCGACACTAAATGTCAGTTTGCTTCTGCACACAGATAAAAACATTTACATTTAAATTGAATTTAGGTCTAAATTTAACATACTTCCGCAATCTACAACATATTTATACAGTTTGTAAGAATTGTAACACTGGAGATGTACTGTAGCATGGCTGGGGAATAGGCAATGCAGTAAAAGCTGTTTGAAGACCAGTTTGGCATCATCTTTGGTTTTGTTTAAATCACAAAATTTTCCTTGGGTTTTTATTGTTCTGCTTCATTACAGTTGTAGTGAAAAGCTTTCAGTGCTACTACCTTTCATATACTACAGATAATGTATAGCTTTATGGGAAGGATAGGAGATCACCTTACTCGCCATGTCACTGCTTGTGGGTGACAATAAGGAGCATGTGTGCTTTCTCTAGGTGGTGACCATTACTTTTCTCAGTTTTTCAATATCAACTTTTTTATGTTGCATTATCCATTAATATATAATGAGGTTATCTTGTCATGTGAAAGCAAGAACGTAGTTATAGGCATGTTGTTCTCTAAACAGCGAATGGTTGTCCCAAACGTTGCTAAATACAGCTGCCTGATACATCTTAACAAAAGGCAAATGATTCTGGACAACTGTCTTTACCAATGAATTTCCCTACGTTTCTATGTAATGTTTACCAATTTATGGATGGTTTCAAAATTGAGCAGCACCTTCTTATAACAGAAGGCATCTTGCAGTCTCATACTATATGAATAGCATTGCCCACAAAATCTAAGTAATTTCTTACTCCCAGGTTCCCCAGAGTAAGGGGCGGCTAATTTTTCATATATAAATAAATAAATAAATATGTTATTTTACAATAACAAACAATAACAAATGGCTAAATTTATAAACGTTTGGTATCGCAAAATAACAATTGATACCAAGCATTCTTTTACGATACCAACAGTGTAGTTTACAACAGGTGATTTTGTAAAAGTAACGATCATTATTAATCATTATTTTACAAAAAACTTTGCTTACCTGTAGTACTCAGTGAATGAAACTAGCCATGGTCCCAGTTCCTCAGATAACCAGATGATTGTGGCTGGTTATTTTGGTCTCAATTACAGGAAACTGCAGGTAAGCAGACATTTTCATAAAATAACATATAAGGTAAAAATAAATAAGGTAACTATCATTATGTAACAAATATGCCAAATACACCAGCATTGTATAAAATAACGATTGCTATTAATCATAATTTTGTAATATTGATCATTTCTAAATTTCGCCAAAAGTTTTTTAAATACTGTCTATAATATGATAATGATAAAAAGTGTACTATGTATGTATAGTTTATTTATAAAGCACCACTTTGGGACGTAGCGCTGTACAGTAACAAAATACAATAAAGTCATACAAGAGGAACAAATACATAGATAGTTCAGTACATAAATATATAAATTATATAAATAGAAGTGCTAGAGCTTTGCCACAAGAGGTAAGGAGGTCCCTGCCCCGTAGAGCTTACAATATTACAATGTTGCTTTAATAGTTCTTACCCAATACTGTATGCTATCTAGTTGCTAGTTGGCCCATTAGTAAAAAAAAAAATGTTTTGGATAGATACTTTCACTTTACGGTATCACCTGAACTACAAATATTATTATCCCTTGTAAGGGGAATAATTGTGATGTCTGTTTCTATTCAACCTCATAGTAAGTCATGTTCTGTGAATGTCTCACATTTTCTGTCGCAATACATTATGCTGTGCTTCTTTTTATTGTGGTATATGAGGCATTTAAGAAATACAAAAGTTCCTTGCCATGTTAAAAAATCTGGTGCCTTTCCCACTAAAACCCTAAATGCTATCATAAAATACTGATATTTTCATCATAAAATAATATATTTTAAAGATCCTCTATAGACCATGATCCTTTAAAGCTGGTGAGATTGCTTGCCTATAATTCAATAAAGGCTTGGAAGAAAACGGAATCAAGGAAGTCCCTGATAGAACTTGAAAACGGTTTATTACCCTGTCATTTATTTTACAGCTAGAATGCATTGCAGAACAGCCTACCAGGAACAATACAAAATAGACAGCTGATTTTACTGTCTTTTCCCCCCCTTCCATCCTAGCAAAACATAAAGTTCCTACATGTATCAGTTTTCTCTGTATTAGCTCGGGTGTCTTAAAGGGCATGTCCACTGCCCAAACTATTTTTTGCTGAAGTGTAGCTGAAGCGCTACATACTTTAATTATTTTTTTGGAACAGTTATCAAGTTATTTTAATTTTTGTGTTTCTTATGGGTGCAGCAATTGATTTCTCTCCTCCTATAGTGGGCAGCGTGCTTGAAGTCTATGGGGGTGTCCACCAATCAGAAGGGTTTTGCATAATGGTTAAAATAGCACTTGCTCTTTTTATTAGTTAAACATGCAGAATCAGTTAAACATGCAATCAAATGGGATTTTACATTAACACTTTACCTTCTTCTATAGTCATCAGAACTACATGATCTGATATTGTGTGCAAGTAGCATGTTTATGTAAGATTGAATCAGTTTATCAATGGTATATATATATATATATATATATATATACATACATACAAAAAAAGCAGCAGCACCTAGGGCCATATTTATAAACGCGCGGTATAGCACATTAGCAATACCGCACATTATCGGTAAATTGCAATGACAGCCGTAAATTTAACAAAAAGCGATACCTTATCTTTATAAATATGGTCCCTATAATCATGTTCCTTTAAAGGCATGGTTGTGAATCTCTTAAAGGGACACCAGATGTCCCAACACACTCTATAGTAAGTTTTCTGAAGAATATTAAGGCTTTTGTCAATAAATGCTCACATACATAACAGCCTTTATATTCTTCAGAAAAATGGTGTGTGGCTCCATATATAAAGTAAGACAAATTTGTATACATGCATATATACAGGGATTATCTTGTGAAAGAAGGACACAACTCTTTTACACTGCAACTACACTGCAATTATTCAGATTTAGCTTTGCTTTGATATAGTGTTTCTGATATCCATTTGATTATCACAATGCTCTCTAGACTGGTTTGAAATTATCTCCCTATGCTCTATTACTGGAGATTATTTCTGAAAAAATATTGGAACTAGATACTCCAATACATCAATAGCGCTGTTACTCAGATCTCCCGTTGAGTTTTTAGTTGAAACAGCAAATCAAACTATTGCTGGATTTTTTTTTTATCTTTGAAACGGATAGCCATATTCTGAGAAATAAACTGAGAGACATCTGAGCTAAGGGCTGCCTATTCAAACTACCCAGTCAGAATCACCCAATAAGGTTATTTACCAGTAAATGCCTTAGTACAAAGACATAACACTTGAAATGCAAAATTAAAACTAGCTCCCCTTACTGAACAATCCAAGATTCAAACAGATTAAAGATTGTATCTAGACCAATCAGATTTTGGGGGGGTGTTTATGAGACACTATAAAACAGCATGACATTTTCAGAGAAGCTCAGTTACTAATCAGTAGTCAAACTAGCAGGTCTTGCCTTTGTATTTAGGTTAGAGATCTGCAAGTAAAAGGCTGGTTGTTTGGTTGTGCTACAGAAGTGAACCTTTATAGCTCCTGGGTTTCTTATCTATGGTGTCTGGTTAACACTATACCATTCACTCCAGCAACTAACTGGTTAATTAGCATCAGTTCTTCACAAGCAGTCACAGAGTTAATTAGCATTTACACTGCATACTCCATCCAACCACATATAAACTTATCAGAGGCTAACTCAGTTCTTTTAGAGCATCAAAGACAAAACTTATTAAAGTTTAAATTTAATATTCCAAAAGGTGGACAGTGCATATAATACAAAAATAAAAGAAAATGGTGTTATAATAAAATGACATACAATAGGTACAACAGTTATATAAAATAAAAAGGATAAAAATATTCACAGAACCTAATCACTAGAAGAAGTCCTGTATCCCGGGGCGGGAAGAAACATCGGGTCCATACACACGGTTTTAGCATGTCCCCTCAGTATGAACAAAGTTATAGGGGCTACAAGGATTTTTAAACTCCTTGTTGAACCACCGCCATCCTATGGGCTATGCATGAGGTGGGAGTGTCTAGGAATGTCCAGATTTATGACTAGCTAAAAGCATTTATTCCCCCTCAGTTAGGCAGATTCCATATAAATGTAGATATGTACATTGTATTGGGATATTGATCACATATTCCTCTCCAGTATTAATTATCAATTCCTCCAATACCAAACATGACCTGTGTGTAATCAATATTTCCCAAGATATTAATAACTTGCCTTGGCAAGGGAATAAGGGCTCCATGTTGGGTATCATATTAATGGGCATACTTTACCATTCACAAGTATAATATTGGTTTCTGTCTTATATATTCCAATACCGAAATACATTTATTTTCCATTTATGGTTGTCCTTAAAATGACCTCTAAAGCTGGGTACACACGATTAGATATTTCGGTCCGATCGACCGATAGTTCAGTGTATCGGTCGATCGGACCGAAATTATCGAATCCGAATGTGCCCATGTCCGATCGACCGTTCGTCCGAATCGGACGAAAGGACGATCGGACAGGGTGGAAAACCTCGTCCGATCGTGCGGTCCTCTATGGACCGCACGATCGGTCGCGGTGACTATCGGACGCGGCTGCTTTTGCCGCGACCGACAGTCCTTCCTCCTGGCCGACCGTTCGAAAGTATCGAACGGTCGGTCAGGAGGAAAAATCGCTAGGTGTGTACCTAGCTTTAGTACCCACCAGACCCCAAGCTGAAGAGAATTCCAGATACACGGTTCGGCCCCACATTGTCTGGAAAAGGAGATCTGGTTCCATGCTTCACTAATCGTAATATAAACAATAGGACTCTTCCAGGGTGGAATGGTCTTTTTATTGGTCCTTTGCAAGAACTAATACCAATAGTTAACCCATTCTTGCCAAGTCACTACACACATTCCTGACAGTGTTATTTTGTAGTAGTCCATAAACATCACATACATGTTGATATAACATAAATAATAATAGATTTTTGATTACAGAGCCTGAAATTTCTTTACTTTGGCAAAATAGCCTGCAGAATTGTGGGTAACCCAAGTGCATATATAGTTGCACTACTGCTTCCACCATTCCCTGACAAGCACTCTCAAACAGCAGGGCAGATAGGGAATGTTAGGGGTTGTATAATGAAAACATGCAGCAAGGTTGTTAGAATCAATGCCGTGTAAATACAACCAGGCTGTAATGAACGCAGCCCTGCAAATAACATGTACTATAAGCATCGCCCAATTATGAGATGATCTGATAACTAAATATATATCCACTTACAATATGAGCTTATTATAAAATAAAAACTATGCTAACAAATGCAACATCACAGTTTATTCCTTTGCTGTGCTGGAAAAGGATTTCTCTACTGCCCCAGTGCACCACATAGCCAGGAAAAACCAACTTGGATACCTCATTATACAGAAAGTGAATGGTTGGATAATCCACTGGAATGGTGGCAACTTAAGAGTTGCAGGAAGCACATAAGTAAAAAGACTTTTCAAATGCTGCAACAAAAATCAAAGTTTATTGCAAGCACATTTACTTTAAAGTAACTAGTATAAAAGGGTGTCTATACTGAAAAAATAGTTATATTTACATATCCAATCTGAACTATACTCTGCTCTGTGCAGTTTTCCTATTACTAGAATGGGGACAGTGTACAGGCAAATAATGTGAATTGCATGATGGGGAATTCCCTCTTTCAATGCTGCCTCATAGTGATTACTGAGCATGCTTGCCCTTATAAAAACCTCCAGGAGCAACAGATGGAGGCAGAAACGAATTATACCAGTAATGGCTCCTACTCTTTACTTTCTGGGACTTTGAACAGACATTGCAGGAAAACCATAAGGAGCTGAGGGGTAAGGTAAGGATTTTTTTTAAAACTACACAGTGGGGCCAGTAGTGGGTTAAATTTTAGTTTTGAGGGTGGACATGCCCTACTAGAGATGGCCAAAACTGTCAAGGCCGAAACTGTCAAGGTTTGTTCCGTTTCTGGATTTATGTATCTCAGGAAAATTCTGAAGATCCAAAAGCGGAACATACTTCGGAGCTCATTTTCGATATTTAGCAAACGTTTGAGGATATTTTCGAAAATAGCCTTGAATGTTCGATAATCCTTGAAATTATGATCAGAAACTAATTTTGAGTTTTATGATCAGAAACTAATTTTTGCGGATTATTGAACATTCGACGCTATTTTCGATAATGCTCGAATGTTGGATAATTATAGAAAATAGGCTCCGAATGATCCGTCCGGTTTTGGGTTCTGTGTCTGATCCGTGTCCGAGATGGACCCAGATCCCATCTTTAATTAATACCAGTAATATGCAACATTCTTAGAAAGTTATCAAGCATTTTTTTAAAACTATCCAATGAACCTGCCATCACCACATCCAATGTAAGATGGTTCCATAGTTTTTCCAGTTAAAAACTTCTTTTCTTCCAGTCTTAAGGGATATCAAGCTCCCTCAGTCCACTTATTTATTTAGTTGCCCTTCTCTGAACCCTTTCCATTTTCAAGATGTCCTTTTTGTACCCACACACACATCACCCATCCCTTATTAACTGGGTAACCAATTGAATTCATTTGTTTTTATTACAGATTTTGAGATCATTTTCTTTTTTCATTATAGAGGGAGTCTAATGTTAAAATGCTGGGCCCAGAATACCTTGAAGAGGCCAACTTTTTTGTATCTTCAGAAACAGATAGTAAGACTGAAAGGTTGCTCTATAAGATGTGTTAAAGCCAAGGACAAAGGAGTGGCTTTAGAAGGAATAATAAATCAAGCTTTTGTTGGTAAGATTTGTGAGGCAATTATCATTCTTTGTGAAACTGGTATACCACTATCCTTTTTTTCTGTAAAGAACCTTTATTTTTGTCAATATATTTTGAATGAGCAAGTTTCAAGTGCAAAGAAAAAACTACCGTCTTATAAATGTTATTATTGTAACCCTTATAATAAACCATTCAAATATTTGTTTGTTTTTTTTATCTGGAAACACATCTCATACATGAAATATGAAAACCAATATCGCAATCAGTCAGGGTGCTCAAATAGAAACATAGACACATACTGAATAAAAATACTAGCGTGACTTCATACAACTTCATTTAGGCAAACATCAGCACATCAACACCAAATGCTTACACAGGAAACCGATCTAAACTTAGGTAAGAGCGGTCCAGCAAGTGTCTGGGACATAAATACCAAGATTTAATTGGATGCTCTTTTAATATTTAGTTACTTTAAAAAACAGCATTGAGGGATGTTATTCTTAAATAAATGCAATCAATTATTAAAAGTATTTTTTACTATTTTACCCCATTGAAAAATAGCACATGACATTAGTCAAATGCAGGTGCATGACTTTACTGCAACAGTTCAATATATAACTAGAAAGGGAAAGTTTAAACTTTGAATTTGGCTTGAAGGGCTGCATTTTGGAAGGGAATATGTGTTATATGTACCAGTCTTTGCTGGGCATGGGGGCATCTTATATGTACCAGTCTGTGTGCTGGGCATGAGGGCATCTTATATGTACCAATCTGTGTGGGCTGGACATGAGGGCATCTTATATTAATCAATCTGGGCTGGGCATGAGGGCATCTTTTATTTAACAGTCTGGGCTGGACATGAGGGCATCTTATATTTACTAGCCTGGGTTGAGCAAGGGTACATCTTATATTTACCAGTCTGGGTTGGGCATGACTGTGTCTTAAATTTACGAGGTTAGGCATGGGGGCATCTTATATTTATTAGCCTGGGCTGGGCATTAGGGCATCTTAGATTTACCAGTCTGGGAACAAGGAAGGGCATCTTATATTTGTAGGTCTGTGTGGGCTGAACATGAGGGTATTTTATATTTAACAGTCTGTGTTGTGGGCCCTCTCAGCCTTCCAGTTCACCAGCCAGTGTAAAGCCAGACCTCCAGTTAAACAGCCAGTGTAAAATCAGCCCTCTGGTCCACCAACCAGTTTTATGTCAGCCTTCCAGTTCACCAACTAGTTTAAGTCAATCCACCACACCCACCTCCACAATCCACGCCCACCTTCAAAATCCACACCCAACTTTACATATTTGTTTAAGGTAACAAAAGGTATAGGAACACTTGAGTGTGTCTGTGTGATTGACAGATAAAAAGCAACGTAAGTTGTCAAATTTAGGTTACTTAACTAAATATTAATTAATCTTTTATGATTTGATTTCCTAATTTAATTAATTTATGAATTCCCCACTTCACCTAGGCTATTATTATACATTATATTATTTAAATGATTATCAGTAAAAATCACTATTATTGGTAAATTGGATTTTGTTTATTGCTAATATATGATTATATTTGGATTAATTATTGCACTAGCTGTTGATTAACACATGTGATTAGGGATTGTTTGGGTCTGTGCTGGGAAAGGAATTGAAAAGGTTAATGTAAGAAAGGCCTGTAGGTATACGTAATCTACTGTGAAAAGGCAACTTGATTGTATGTGGCTCCCAGGCCAAAAGGTCTCAGTCCTCCTCTAATCTAAGATCTGTGCCATCTAGTACTTATAAGGTCTATATAAAGTTCAGTAACAGGGAATCAGGTCAGAGCAGGTGATGAAAGAATTAGACTTTGGAGTAAAAATCAAAGGTTAAGTGCACCCACAAACTAGCAAAAAAGTGAACTAAAAACGGCATATGTTGGAGTTGCACATGCTACAATGGTCCACAATGTTTTGGACCTTTAACACTCTTTATATAAAACAAGATGTTAGAAAAAGAGAACTGCGTTGGTTGTAGCGATGCATCTCAGGTTTACAGTGTCAAAACAAATCTAAACTAAGGTCTTCCAGCACCACAATAATATTTACTTACATAAACATACTGTAGAATAGAGATGGGATCCGGGTTCCGAAATCCGAAAGAACCTTCCAAATCCGTCCGGATTCCTATGGATTTCGGGACTTCGGAACAAATTTTGGAAGATTTTCAAAAGTACGGAGCTATTTTCGATAATTTTTAAAAATATCTTTGAACGTTCGAAAATCCTCGAAAATACGACTGGAGTACACTTTCGAGTTTCCAATCGTATTTTCGAAAGTCTAATGTTCGAGGCTATTTTCGAAATTGCCTCAAACTATTAGCAGTTTCAAACATCTCTACTGTAGAATGCAAAAAATATGTTTTTATTGTGGAAATAGTCAAGACAGAGACTGGTTATTGGCAGGCAGGTTTAATCTGTGAGTCCAGGGGTTTGCAAATAAGTTGGAGGAGCACACTACTTCATTTTCAGTGGTTTATTGAGCAAAAAACACACAACGTTTTGGGGGATATGACTTCCCCTTCCTCAGGTATCAGGGGAAGTCATTATCCTGTGAAACGTTGTATGTTTTTTGCTCAATAAACCACTGAAAATGAAGTAGTGTGCTCCTCCAACTTATTTGCATTGTCGTATTGCTGTGGCCCTTGAGGTGGAGGGTTGGGAGGATTGCACCTACCAATTGAAGGCCGTTCCAAAGGGGTGTGCTTGAGTGTACCCTATTGGAATTATTTGGAGTCCAGGGGTTTGACTACATTAGAATCCTGGCACCATAATGAGAGTAGTGTATTTGTGCTTTCTCTCTGAACAGTCTGAATAATTAGTTAAATATGAGTTAAATAGAGGTAACTATGATTTATCTAACCTGGGAAATTGACCCTTTGTATGAGCAATGAAAACAGTAGAATTCTCTAATTCTGCAAATCTGCACTGAAACGTGAGAATTTACTTAGATGAATCATTGAAATCATTTCTATTTCTAAACAACATTATAGCTAATACAGAATATTGTTAAATCAGACACCTACAGAATGTGCCCAAATGTCACCAGTGATATATTATTTAAAAACAAAAGCAAATATCTAATGGACTTGAGCTTTATTATGAAACAGTGAGAAACACATTAGGCATTCATAACATATGTTGTTTAATTCCTAATTCAACTTGACTCAACTTCATTTCTTTAGCAGATTAATGAACACATTGCGAATGCCTGAGGGCTGATTGTCCTTATTTCACAAATGCAAATAAATAAATAATCCCAGGAAATGAAAACACATTTATATATTTAATGACTTTAAATGAAATGTTAATTTATCCTAACAGACTCTATATACAAATTCAAGTAGACAGCTCACACAGGCCATTTTAACCAAGTAGTAGAACATTACATGTTATTACAAGATAACTTCACTCATTAGCTGCCCCTCCTCATGGCCATTCTTATTACTTTAAGAAACCAATGCAGGAAAGTTGCACATCCTTACTAACCTTGACTATCTTGGGGTTGTCTTTACACAGATGATTCTATGCATTTTTTCATGTGGGGCTCTATGAGAAGGCAATATGTCCCACAGGCAGCAGATGTCCTAGTGCTCAAAATCAAGTAATATAGTTATGGTTTTGCATTCTTCTCGACCGACATACCATTTCAAAATGAATGGGCCAGTTGCAATCGTATGTTGGTCCCAAAGAACATGAAAGGCGGTTTCGGAAATATTGAATGAATGTCGCGGGATTGATCAGCAGGTAAGTTCTAATGTATGGGCACCTTTAGACATTATAATGTTGTATAGGTCTACCTGTATAAGTCTAAATTGCTGGCAACAAAAGTGTGTACAACCCAACATAAAAAATGTCACAATTGTGCCAAATTAGCAACACTTTTGTTGTCAGCAGTTAAGACATAAATGGCTGTGTATTGCATTATTTTGAGGGGACAGCAAATGTGCACTGTTATACAAGCTGTACACTGACTATAGCTGCAGAAGAGAAATTTATCTTAATGAGATGGTAAAGCCCAGTTAGTAGTTAGTACCCTGACTACATTAAGGTTTTAACTTTTTCCATGTGTTTTACCTGAAACACACTGAAAATTGTAAATGATTATGGGTATTTCTGTTGCATTCAGTTTCAATTAGGGATGGTCGGTTCGCGGATCCGCAGCGGATTTATCCCGTTCGCGAACGGTGGATTTTTCCGGATTTTTCCGCCTTCCGAACTTCCGAACCGCGGATTTCTCGTATTTTCGTCAATATGCATTTTCGAAAATTTTCAAAATTGCGAAGATGTCTCTTATTTTTGTAAATACATATTTTCGAAAATTTTCGAAATTACAAGATTTCCCGTATTTTCGAAAATCTCGTAATTTTGAGAATATTTTTCATTTTAACGGGTCCGCTCGCGGATTTTCAAATTTTTTCGAAAATTCGCGGATCCTCGAGCGGACCGGATTTTGCGAAGTTCGGACATCTCTAGTTTCAATCAACTGGACTTAAAGTTTAGTTCTTGAAGACGTTTCGCTAGTCATCCGACTGGCTTGCTCAATTCAGAATGACTTCTGAATTGAGAAAGCCAGTTGGATGACTAGAGAAATGTCTTCAAGATTTAAACTTTAAGTCCAGTTGATCTAAATGGATAAAACAGATATACTATGACCTGGCTAAATGAGAAAATTCACAAGCATTATGGGTATTGCTACAGAATCAATAAGAATTAAGTATGGTAGGGCACATGCTTTCTACCAACAATTTAAAAAAAAAGTTTTAGTAAGAACTGCTGTATGTATGTATAATTTCTGTAGATTGGTTTGCAGAAGAACATGTGATTTAATTGATGTCACTTATGTGCACTGGGAAATCTTTGAGAGTGTTTTATCATATTAACTTCCCCTTTAGCAATGGGGTACAATACTATCTCACATTGTCAAAATATTTTTTTAGGGTAAATGCCCAAAAATAATTTACCCCCAAATTTCGACATTTTGCAATATCCCCTTAATAATGACTACTAACGCTTACATTTAAAAGTACTGCAATAGACCAAGCATACAATGTGCCCCATTAAACATAACTTAGATGCCACACTCACCTAAAATTTATACTTGCATAGAAAAACACTTTATTTGAAGTGTGCAAGTTAACAGGAACATTTCAAAAGATTAACCACATGTATAGTCACACATCGATAGACAACTGCTGCTCAACATGCCTCAAACATTAATTTGCCACAGTGTTAGCCCTTTAAACATCATTGCATTATATACATAGAAGCAGCACTCTGTTAATCCAGTCAGTGTTCCAGTCCATGTTTTACTTGCTTAATGTACAGATAGCAGGGCAGTCCTGACTGACTGATGTAAAGGTACAGCATTGCAAGTTACTAAACTTTGATTTACCTTTTACATTCCCTTTAAATCTGGTTACAAATGCAAGTAATAATCTGGTAGAAAAAAAAAGAAAGCAGTTGGTTTGTGGATAGATAACCAAGAAGTCCCTGTTTGTTTTAAGGGTGGACATGCCCTTTAACTAACATAGGCATATTGTCCAATAAATCATGATGTATTCATACTGTACCTGTATCAGACACTACCATAACTGTAAAAGACACTTTCATTGTTGGTTAAAGAAACAGATTTGCACAAACATAGGAGCTATACGACAAAAAGAGATGAACATACTGCAGGTTCTTGTCATGATTAAATGCTGGAAAGAACAGGTTTCAATAGTTTCAATGGAGCAGGATATCAAATATTTTCACTTAGAAAAAGAAATGGAACAAAACACTAAAGCACTAGTAAATGCAAAACTGATTTTTCGAGTTTGATAGATTTTTTTTGCTAACTATACCAGGGATAGGCAACCAGTAGATCTCCACATGTTTGAAAACTTCAACTCTCAGCATTCTCTAACTCCAGAATCCTTATAGAGGAATGCTGGGAATTGTAGTTTTCAAACATCTGGAGATGTACTGGTTGCCTATCACTGAACTATACCCTCCTAAACCTTCTTTCCTCCCCTAATAGTATACAGCCATTCGATCCTGGATCCTGCATCACTTGACCAGGATCCAGTATATTTACCTTGCACACAATCCACTGTGGCTCAGTTGAAAATTGCCGACCACTTCCTGGTTTCATTATCCCGCATGCGCACTATAGTGAAACCAAACCAGTAAGCAGTCGGGACATGTCAACTGAGCCGCGGTGGATTGTGCGCAAGTTAATTATACTCACCTTTGATCCTGGATCCTGGTGAAGTGATTGAAGAATGGAAGGTAAGGAATAGGTCCTTTATCTCCCAGTCTTCAATCACTGCTTTAAAGGAATAGCTCACTTTTTGTGTGAACTATTCCTTTAAACCATTTAGCCCTTACCACTGAGTTTGCTCTAGTTTTCTTATACTAAGTAATTAAAGTCTGGCTTGTAGTGCTACCTCCTTCTAAAATTTCGGGGAAACCTACATCATGATTACATACAGGAGCCCGAAAGAGGGCAGAGACAGTTTTGGGCACTTCTAGAGTTTGGTAAAGAGCACAGAAGAGATGAATATAGTATGCAGCACTCTTCTTAGTGTGAAAAAGTAAACAAAATTGCTTTGCTGATTCACATTACAGGTTACTGGGTATAATATGCTCATCTGTCCCTAAGTGTTGAGCATGATTAATCCACAGAGCATAACACGGCTCTTGGTGGATGCTGTGGAAAAGCAGCTAGAAACGGCAGACTCCCTGACGCGTTTCGCCCTTGACTGTGAGCTTTATCAAATGATAGCTTTTTTTTTAAAGTGTATAGTATCATTCTGAGGGTGGACATGCCCTTTAAGGATGGAGGTAACTTAACAATAGAAATGGTTTAATGCTAAACCAAAAGTGGGATCATGTTGTAGTAATATTAGGAAAATTTCCCTGTATAAATCAGCTAGTCAGCCTTTAAACTCTTACTTAAAACACACCCCTGCAGTTTCTTGTGTTACTTTTGAACAAACTTTTTTAAAAAAAATAAAAAAATGAAATGGTTGAAAGACGATATATTTATAGAATTTATAGAATTTATAGAATCCCAGTCAGTGGGAAGGAGAGTATGAGAAGGTGCCTGTAAATCTCTTCTGATAGATTAATAGTTTTAAAATGGGATATAATTTTCATTATGCTATAAATATACATGAGGATACTTTAGATTAGTATTTCATTGTAATGTATGAGAACAAACATCTACAATATAGTTTCTGGTAGTTCAGTTATTATTCCTTTATTATTCAATGTAAAAAAGCCTGTAGTTGCAAAATAATGGGAAACCAAAGGAAAGGATCCAAGATGTTTTAAAAATAAGCCGCTTAAATGCCATTCAAAAGCTAACAAAGGTACAATAAGAAAAACATATTTCAACTGTGATTAATATCCATAAAATACTCATATTTTCTACAAGGTAAGATATGAAGTGTCTCTAGAATTCAATGTGTAACAGATTAGGGGCAGAAATAGATTTTCATTTTAAATAAGAAAACAATGTAATTTAATAGATTCACACTGACTAATCTTATACTTAAACAGATTGAACTCAGCAGCGCCATATGGCGCACAGCATATCAAGAATTTAAAACATATAACATTGTAAGTTCCCAATACAATATGCTGCAAAATGTTTTTTAATACAAAAAAATATGTGTGAAGATTGATAATGCTTCCTTGTAATTACTATTAACAGTTTAATTTATTGATGGGACTGGATTTCCAATTAGGTTTATTAACACCAACATATGAGGTCCAGTTTCAGGTGTGCATTAAAAATATCCTTGGTTACTTCAGGAACCACTCCTCTAAACCAGAGGAGTACACATCCAAAGAAGGCTTGCCAGCTCTATATTCTAGGGATACATTAATGCTGTCTGCCTCTCCCTTTACCAATGGTCAGATCATTATACACGTTTCAAAACACTGACAAATGGCTGCTGAAATTGGGAACAAAGATTCTTTTAATAAATGGACACGATAAAAATGAAATAGCTGTGATTTGTTGTTATAGCTATGCTGTGCAAGGAATTTTAATAATGACACACCATGTAACTCACTAAAAATCTCTAAACCCGAAGTTTCTCTGTAAAACAACATTGCAGTGAAACTTACCCCATCTCTAAAATCATATAGAAAATAAGTACAGTTTTATAGTCTATTGACCATAAAATAAATTTTAATTATTTATTCTGGAAAATAAAAAATAAACCACATTTTCTGTAGTATCCATTGATACCAACTGGACTTGAAGTTTAGTTCTTGAAGACGTTTCGCTAGTCATCTGACTGGCTTTCTCAATTCAGAATGACTTGTACAAAAATCTGTTGGCAATATATACCCTGGAATGTGTCCCAATCAAGCCAAAAGACACAGGTTCAGCAGGTTCAAACCCAAGTAACCCATTCAACTCCCAAAGGGGAGGCACTCCTTGGGTTTTCCAAAGAGAAATAAATCTCCTAGCAAGAGTATCAATGTGTATACGTAGACCAAACCATCTATACATCTATAAAATTTTAAACTTTAATAAGCATGCAAAAATAACATAAAAGTAGCATAATAGTGACCACACAGGGATAATTTACACCAATATACATACCAAATTGGGCATCCCCGGGATAACTAAATGATGTCCAGAGGTAGGTAGCAGTTCTAAAGTTTAAAACTTGGTTAGAATGCAAAGCAACTACTAGGCTAGATGCTGGGACCGCGCATGCTTATGGGCAAAGTACATATAAATATAGCATATATAAGCCAAGCAAAAAATATCTAAGTGCAAGATGAAACAAAAAGCAGTCTAAGGGAAAACACAGTATACTTAGGTTCCACTGATACCGTCACAGGAGTCCCACTCACATAGGGCTATTCATCCCTCCAGATCCAAGTTCATTGGTCCCTTCATCTGTTTCACCCCATAAGCTCTTCCTGTTACTGTCTTTGCTCTGATGACGTATTTGCTACTGCCGCAAAATCTACTACCAAGACTTCAGGACACCAATAAACAAACCTTCGCACATTTCGGAAGTTTGCCTTCCTTCCTCTAGGTCATGTGAATCTATCAAATCTGTTCTCCATTTATGTGTCCCCAGGCTCCATATTAATTATGTCTGTCCAGAAACCTTAGTTTCCACTATTGAGTTCCTTCAGTTACTATATTAATGAGGTGGAACCTGTTTAGACAATTACATCCATTTGCAAGGATCTTTAAACTTTACATATGGTGTGGCAGATGATATTAAACATTGTAACAAAGAAAGTTAGCCCAAATTGAAAATTATAACATTTTAACAGTGATGGCTTATATTACTTAACTCGATCACTTACCCATCTACTTCTGACGTATATACAGTATGACATCAAAAAGCTGGATCGTTGGATACATGGATAGTGGGTGAAAGTATTTAGACTTACTCTTAAAACCCAAGTATTTAATTTTGTTCCCCTCTCCTTCACACATTAATTCCCCAGGGTGTTAGAGGACCAACGTACTGTCCATTAATTCTTCAGAGAGTGTTGTTAACACATCCAAATTTAGGATGTCTCTAATTTCTTTAGTTGTTTGTCATATTGGACATTCTTATGTTTAAACATTTTAACATAATTTATGGGCAAATAGATGAATATCTTTTATCAGTTGAAATTTATCGAAACTATTGGTGTTTGCAAAATTAAGATGTGTCCCAATCAACATATTAAAGAAAGGTGTTGGACCCAATGAATGCAAGGTGTTGATTGCATTGAAACTAAGAGGTGTTATTAAACTGCCCATGATAAGGCATCCAAACAGGATTGAACATGGCATCCCATTGGTGTTGAACCCTTCTTTCCCTACCTCTTCAATGCTTGGTTTCTTTATTTTGACATAAATGGCCTAATTGACGATTCTTTTAAACTAATTCTGTTCATTGCCAGACAGCAATGACTCGAGATAGCAAGATACTGTCTTGTGTAAAGAGAGGTAAAGATTCAAGGGTAAAAAATATTATTATTTTTCTTTACAAAGGACTGGTATGGTCTAATTTCAGATTAGACAAGTTAGGGCTGTTTACATTGGAGCAGAAATTGCATGTGGATATAATATACAATGTTACTATATTTTCCATGATGTTGATATTACAGTCTTTAAACATATGTACTTTGTCCTTGTAATGCAGGTACATGGCTGCTCCAAGTGCTGATCCAAGGAATTGGCTCTTCTGAGACATATGTTGGTGAAGCTTCTGTTTAATCCGCTTGTTGGAAATACCTAGCCAAAATCCTAGGGCCCATGGTTGCAAGATCTAGAACTTCTAGGATTTCAAAAGCAAGATTCAACATTTAGTAATTAGCACAGAAGAAATAATAGTGTCATATAATGTGACTTTGCTCTTCAAATGTATACCTACCATAGAGGCTGCTGAAGTGGGGAGAAAACATCTGTTCAAAGACAATTCCCTTGCAAGCAGAAAAAAATGTAACCCTGAATAGGTGTGTACCTTACTGTTCTTATACCTAAATACCACCTATTTCACATATGAGGATTAATTCTGCAAGCAAAAACATGGGATCTCCACTTTTACTCACTGTGGAAAACCTTTACATGAAGCAAGTGGGGAAAAAGGCTCTTTGCACCCAACAATTGTTAGATATGTGGTTCATATCTGGGTCTTCACAGAATATGCCAAAGATGTGGACCAAAACATCGCAACTCTCTTTCTTGGACTGCTTAGTAGACGTCAGGGAGATTGGTAAACTGGTAGAGCACTTGACATTACAACAATGATTGAAATTGGGCCTTGGTCAAAACTAGAAAAAAATACCTTGCACTCAAGATGTACATGATACCTTGCTGTTATATGCTGAATGGGGCACATTCCAGGGTATTTATTGACTACAGTAGAGATGGCCAAACTTACAAAAATCCAGTCTGATTTAGAATTTTCAAACTTCTGAAAATGTCTGGAAATTCGAAATAGAACCCATTGGGGAAAAATAGTTTGAAAGGTTGGATAAAAAATGGTTTAAAATAGAAATGGTAACTTACTGTACATGGCTCTGGGATCTGGGAAATGGTCTGGGGAACACATGCATATATTCAGAAGTTGAAATAAAGTCACTTCCTTTATACGTGTGCTCTTTTAGAGCTTTCCCATTCGACAATTATCACGGAAATTAATGAATTTTTGAAAATTCGATATTTCTAGAATCTGTCTCTGAATCTCTTAAAAAGGGGTGTTCAATATTATACAAGAGGAATTATGCCCAGCATGCAGTGGCAATGATTCCTTGTTAAAAATCCCTGTCTAAAAATCTGTCTTTATAGGAAGAGTTCCATGGAAAAGATCATTATTTTTAAAATTCTTTGTTTATTTTATGCATACCTAATTATTCTATATATTCTCTTCCATTTTGAATGCACACTAGCATGAAATGTTTGTAACAGTAATTTCTACTGATTGGCTATTGGATGAGTCAAACCTGCTCAGATCTCTACTGAGCAACTGAATAAACCCAGGTGCTGGGTCAAGGACAAGATAATAACATTCTCTATTAGGGGTCCTGCAAACAAGAAGTCAATAATTTTGTAAGCATTTATTTATACACTGGCAAAATACTGAATGGCCAGGTTAAGGACATTAGGATGAATGCGCATTATTTTTTAAAATATATATATATTTACTTTAAACTTCCCCTTTAATCTTTTTGTAATATGCATCTTATAGGGTAAAGCAGGTGAAAGGGTAATGCTTCACAGCAGCAGATCTATTGAGGTAGAGCAGCCTCGTTGCAGTTTGCTCAGGGGGTTGGCGCTGCTAAAAATAGCTGTCAATTGGTGAATTTGAGACATGTAGATGTATAGAAAATTAAAAATTTGATAATTCGAAAATACTCTTAAGTTCGGAAAATTTTAAATTTGAAAAGTTTGAAAAATCAGAGTTCCTTTGGACGCGTAAAATCAGATTAAAACTCGGTTCTAGTCCATCTCTAGACAACATATTCTTTCTGAATAGAGAAAGCCAGTCTGATGACTAGTGAAATATCTTCAATAACTAAACTTCACAAGCAAAACCATATTTTTGGGTGTTGGCTTTAACACTAGAATTACCAACATTTTTAGTTTCTGGTGCAAGGCTCACCCCTGCTGAGATTTTCACAGGTCTTCAGGTTGATTATCTGCAATCTATTGTTGTGCAAATCACCCATTACCTGTAAGGCCTGGCACATTTACATTTTACTCAGAGTAGCTCAGATCCAAACCTGTGTGTGTGACGTGGAAACCTTCAGAAATGCCTGCATCTATACAAAATGTCCCCCACATGTCAGACACACATTCACAATATATAGAAATACAAGTCTTTTATAAAAAATAGTGTGAAAACAGAATGAAAACTTGCTGATACAATGACATGAATACAATGAAAACTTGCTAACACTTCAGTCTCCAATGTATGTTTGTACATGTTAGAGTGGGCTGCATATTTGCGCCCGTTCTAACTGGTCGGGCCACCCGCTTATCGAGGTCTGACGCTGCTGGCTGCGAGGTGAGGGGGCGCCTGTCACTCACTAGCTAATGGGGTTCACTGTCACTTACTACCTAACGGGGGTCCCTGTCACTCACTATCTAACCTGGGGTCCCTGTCACTCACTATCAAACGGAGGTCCCTGCTGTCACTTACTACCTAACGGGGGGCCCTGTTGTCACTCGCTACCTAACGGGGGTCCCTGCTGTCACTCACTACCTGTGTGCCTTTACTGATTGTAAACCAGCTGTATTGTATGCTGATCCCTGCTACTTTCAGTAAGTACAGTATTAGCCAGGGGCGTAGCTAGAAATGACTGGGCCCCATAGCAAAAAAAAATTATGTCGCCCCCCACGGACCTCCGACCTCCCACCCAAACATTTTGTGGGGAAATCAGTGTGGTGTAGATGTGTTGGACCAAATGGCATGGATGTATTCCATAAGAGCAGCAACACGCAGGTGTCCAGTAGCAGTTTTTTACAATATGCTGGACCTGGCAGCTGTGAATGCCTACATTTTGTACAAGGCATGTACAGGGTGGACAGGCAAAAGAAGATTGTTTCTGAGTCTTCTAGCTAAAGAACTCCGTTGCCGATTCATGCAGCACAAGGAAATATTGGCACAAAGGCGGGCTGCTGAAGCTGTTGCAGCTGCTGTGCCAGGGACTGTACAGACAACACAGTGCCAGGTCCAAGAGAGCTGCAACAGGAATCACAGCAGGTTTACCTGTGCAACATGTCAGAAATTCACCTGTGCCAAATGCAGGGACGATGGACACTGGGTCTGCAAACGCTGTAAACTCTGCAAAATTTGAAACACTTAAAAATAAAACAGACTTGTGTATTCATATATTGTGAATGTGTCTTTTGTATAAATATGGCAGGCATTTCTGAAGGTTTCCACACACAAAGATTCAACCTTCCTTGGTTCAAGCTAACAAATGCAAATGTGCCAGGCCTCACAGGTAATGGGTGTATTTTCAGAACAAAAGAAAGAGAACAATGGAGCTGATAGCATGTTAAACAACTCAGCAGGGGTGTTAGTAGATACGAGGTCCAGGGAATTTACACAAATCTGCGCAGGCCTGGTAAATCTAGTGTTAAAGCTTTCAAGGATTCGTTTTTTGTTTCTAACATGGAACTTTATGTTTTATTATTAATCCCTAGTCTATAGAGTGTTAAAATGTTCCACAAATAACTGCAAATTCTGACAGCAATACTATATTTGGGACTGCACAAATGCATAGCAGTGTAGTAAGTCACCGGGGCCACAATCAACAGCAAGACAGGCCTTAAGTTTGACACGTGTGTTATCTGGAGACACCACCCTTTATACTGCTATAACGTTGGGTAGACTGCAGCTATAAGCATGACCCTTAAGTCATTTTATGAATGTGCCCTTTTTGAAAAAGTGCACTAGTATGGAGACTACAGTTACCCATTAAGTAAAACGTGAGTTTTACACAATCAATGGGACACAAATTAGGTTTGTTCATGACATATCACATTGCTGTACTTATCCATTGAGAAACAGGGATGAGTCCCGGTTTCTAAAATTGGCGGATCCAACGGAATTTTTGATTTGTTTGAAACTTGGAACTTCTGATCGAAAATTTAAAATAAAATTCAAAATTCAAAAATTGGATCAAAAAAATCAAAACATTTTGTCAAATTCTAATTGAATATTTAAAAAATGTGATAAAAAATTGGGTTTGAATTTGTTATAATTTTTTTTTTTTTTAATAGGTTCTGCAGAACTGCTATCGTAACAAAACTAGTGAGAATCATTAAATTATGATAAAGGACTTAATGGCTTCGTAGTGGTCACTAATAGAGAACCCCAACCTGAGTTCCACCCGAAACTCAAACTCAAACTCTTCCGAACTTCCCGAATTACTAATTAGTTGGGTTTATTTTCGATAATTATCAAATTCTCGCATCGCTAACCCTCAAATGACCTTTGATTTCGGTAACCCTCGGATGTATCCTTCAATTTCGGTAACCCTCAAATGTATCGTTCGATAAGCCTCGAATGCATTGTTCGGTAACCCTCGAATTGGCCATAACCCTCGAATGTAGCATGCGGAAACCCGCCAATTTCCAATTGTGGGTAAGGTAGTGTTTAAAGAAGTTTTGGTGATGTATTTGTTCCCCAGACCATTTCCCAGGTGCCACAGCCATTTATAGTAAGTTACTATTGCTATTTTAATTGTATTTATTTCAAACTTTTCAAACTATTTCTCCCCATTGACTTTAATGGGCTCATTTTTAAACTTCCAAACTTTTACTGAAGTAAAAAATGCCCTCTGATATAACCTATTAGTGAATAATGCACCAGAGGAGTTTAATAAAAATGATTTAATAAAAATGACTATTGGTGATAAATTTAGGAAGGTGATTTGTTGTTTTTGTGTGCATTAACTTCAGTGCATGTCTGGAAGTAATAGAAAGTTTAACAAACAAAAAAGATAAACAGTCTGTAGGCAGAAGGATATGAAACTGTGTTAGAATCATGAGTAACACCAGAAGAAGGAAATATTTTAGCGAGTGGGTCCAACATTCCATTCTAACACTTAGCAGTCTGACACATTTTCTATCTATTGCACACATGGTTAAGAACATCCATCAAGTTGAAAATATCCTGCAGTGCACACATACTAAGTATGAATAACTTAAATAGAATAGACTGTTTTTGATAAGTTGGATACTGTTCAACAGCATTTTGTACATATGTGATAAATACGACTCTTCATTCAAGGGCTTCAGAAGATGCAAAATGATTTATTCCTTCAGTGAGCACCACATGGAGCAGGATTGTTCTCTGCCAGTTTCTCTTACACTTTGGCACTTTATACAATCTGCTGAGGAAGCAAATGTCTACTAAATCAATTCTGGGAAGTAAATGTTTACTTTCTCATGGTTCTTAAAACGTTAAAAGAGGAAAAATCAGTAATGAAAAACCTGGATTTGTCTTTGTGCTGGAAGAAAAAATAAATAAAAAAAGTGATTGTGGATTTTAATTCTTAAAAAATGAATGAATGGATGGCAGGATTCTAACAACACATAGAATTTTCCTCTATAATGTATACAAATCAATGACGAGAGAACTGGGCAAAACTGCAAATGAAGTTATACAGTTCTGGCACAAGATTAATATGTTTTGGAGATTCAAAGTGTGGGATCAGGGTATAAGTAAGATTCAGCAGACTTGCATTCAATCAAAACATTTTTCTGCACATGAAAATTACTGTAGCTCTCTGTAGCAGATATCTAAATATACAGCACTAAAAGGAAGGACATTTTTAAACTCTATTTCCATAAGGTTAGAAAAGATTCTATTATACAGAACTGGATCCCAGCTAAACCCCCTTTCTACTTTTCATTCAAGTCATTGTTGTTATTTATTTGTGTATTTAATGTGTTCTGATTTACAAGGAAAAAGAGTGACTATGTACTAAACTATCAGGGTTATTCAATAAAAGTTCTTATCGTTTAAAATGGTGCTAATTTTGCCCCAACCAATCAGATCTTATTTAGCATTTGAAAGCTAACATCTGATTGGTTGGGGAAAAAGTAGCACCGTTTTAAATGATAAGAACTTTTATTGAATCTCCCTGTATGTTATTTTCCTATTGACTATTCGTTGGGTTGTGTTAACTGACATATGTGAAATAATAAAGGAATCTTAACATTTCTTATTGTTTAGCTGGGAACTAAAACACAATACATTCATGGATGCTTTTTTGATAATTGGTATGTGCAAGCTAAATGGAGGAATTGATTTTCATTGATGTATTCTGTTCCATTAAAGAACTCTGTGGAATATCCCATGAGAACAGAGACCTAGTATGCATTAAATGGGAGAGATGTTTTAATTAAATGTAGAGATTTTATACTCTTGGGGGTAGACATAATTAGCTGCATTGAGAAGAGTATTTGACCTGAGAATATTTTTGCATTTGAGTATATGAGTGTATAGTGAATCATGCAGGACAAGGGAGATTCATTTTCAGAGAACATTGCCATACAGTGACTATGTTATTGTACATTGTCATACAGTAATAATGATATTGTAAGGAATAAGGAATAGTACTGATCAGCAAAATATTTTATCAAATGTCAGATGTACCGTAAACAGGTCATATGTTTCTGTGAGCATTTGTTGGATCATTACTGTAAATTTGTTAATTTAATGCGGCATTTAAGTTACTTTCCATCTTCAAGAAGGGCATGGATGACTAGATTTCAACTATACATTTAAAAGTAATTAATACACAGGAAGGTACTGACCACAAATGCATTGTTGTCTGAGATGGCAAATTATACAGAATAATATTATTAGTTATAATATAATGAATGTAACTTAATATTTATAATATATACTAGATAGATCAATACAAACTAGAAAGGGAAAGTTTAAACTTTGAATTTGGCTTGAAGGGCTGCATTTTGGAAGGGAATATGTGTGTTTGCTGCAGATTTTAAAACTCAATAATGGGAATGATGAGTTTGTAGTGAACGCTTGTTTGGGACAAAAAAACTTTTTTTTGTACCCATCCCAAAGTGGTGCTAATTTTGATCCAATCAATCAAAAAACTAACATCTGATTAGTCAGGGCAAAATTAGCCCCATTTTCAATGATAAGAACTTTTATTGAATCTCTCTGTATCTTTTTGATGATTGGTCAAAATGTGTTTTTTTGACTTTAGTTACCCTTTAAGTATAGCTGCCACAGTGATGGATAAGTAGATCAGTAGGTGTGTGTACCTGTGTCCGGTTGGGGGTTAAAAAATCAAACTTTTTTGATGATTGGTCAAAAAACATTTTTTTTACTTTAGTTACCCTTTAGGTATGGCTGCAACAGTAATGGACAGGTAGGTCTGTAGGTGTATGTAACTGTGCCACATTTATTGAATCTCTCTGTATCTTTTTGATGATTGGTCAAAATGTGTTTTTTTGACTTTAGTTACCCTTTAAGTATAGCTGCCACAGTAATGGATAAGTAGATCAGTAGGTGTGTGTACCTGTGTCGGGTTGGGGGTTAAAAAACAAACTTTTTTGATGATTGGTCACATTTTTTTTTACTTTAGTTACCCTTTAGGTATGGCTGCAACATTAATGGAGGGGTAGGTCAGTAGGTGTATGTAACTGTGCCACATGGGGGTTAAAAAAACAAACCTTTTTTATTATTAATCAAAATTAAGTTTTTTGACTTTAGTTACCCTTTAAGTATGGCTGCCACAGTAATGGATAAGTAAATCAGTCAGTGTGTGTACCTGGGTCTGGTTGAGGGGGTATGTCTTTTTTGTGTTTACAACCATAAAACTATATTTTATTGAGGATAAATCTAAATTCGTTTTTTTGACTTTAGTTACCCTTGAAGTTTGGCTACCACCATAATGAATTAGTAGATTAGTAGGTGTGTGTACCTGGGTCTGGTTGAGGGGGTATGTCTTTTTTGTGTTTACAACCATAAAACTATCTTTTATTGAGGATAAATCTAAATTTGTTTTTTTTTACTTTAGTTACCCTTTAAATATGGCTTCCATGGGAATGGAAAGGTAGGTCGGTAGGTGGGTGTACCTGGGTCTGTGTGGGGGGTTGGGGGTATTGCCATTTGTATTTATGACCATGAAAAAAACTGTTTTGAAATATCCACATTTGAGGATTGTTACCATTATAGTCTATGGGAAAAAATGTCCGGAAATTCGTCGATAACGTTGTAACGCTTCCGCGGATTCCTTAGCTAGAAGAAAGCACACCTCTCCTATATGCCCCGCACGTCTGTACCGAATTTCATGTCTCTAGCTCAAAAACTGTGGGAGGAGATACGGTCCAAAAAAGCGGGAGAATAAAACGGAAGAAGAAAAAGAAGAAGAAATAGAAAGAACAGTTATTTGGCTTTTTCAAGCCAAATTAATCAGTGCAGGCAATGCAGGAGTTATGCTATATCTGCTGAGCTGCTGAGTAGTTATTTCTACAAGATACTTTTAAAGTGGTGCCTCAGCATTCTCTTGTATAGTTTCCCTACTATGGACATTATATCTGTTGTATTCAATTAGATCAACTGGACTTAGTTCTTGAAGACGTTTTGTTCTGAATTCATTCTGAATTGAGAAAGCCAGTCAGATGACTAGCGAAACATCTTCAAGAACTAAACTTCAAGTCCAGTTGATCTAATTGAATACAACAGATATACCATGACCTGGCTGAATGAGAACCTTCACAAGCATACTATGGACATTGTTAGTTTTATAAACAGGACAAAAGACGTCCCCCAAAAGTATCCCTAAATAAGCACTTACGCACTTAAAGGGTATCTCCACTGAGGAAAAAGTACTTTTTGGGGGGGTTTATTTTAAAGTACACCATCCCCCAACCCTTCTCCTACCTTTTTTTTTGTTTTGTTAGAATTCCCCTTTGTTTGCAGCAGCATGGGAAAGTTGTGCTAGTTCCTGGGGGTGTGTCTTCCCCTGTGCTGGGAGTGCTGTCACTCAGTGTGCGTCATCATGGTAGCAGACACACCCACTTGGCTGCAGTAAAGAAATCCTTTCCTCCCTGACTCTCTTAGTTCATTTTTACAGCTGATCATGCAGAGAGAGACAGGGAAGGAAATGTTAAAACCCTCTTTCCACAATACTGTAACAAAGGCAGGGGGAACTTGTGTTGTTTGTAATAAAGATTTTTTTTGTGTCTACCGTATATACTCGAGCATAAACCGAAATTTTCAGGCTAAAAAATCGAGAACAGCCTGCAGGGGAACATGTGGAGCAGGTAGGAGAAGGCAACTGGGACTTTCAGAAGGAAGGGGGAGAAATAGAGTAATTCTGCAGATGTTTGGAAACTACAACTCCCAGCAACTAAAGCATGCTGGGAGTTGTAGTTTCCAAACATCTGCAGTGGCAAGGAATGAGGCTTTAGTTGCCTTTTAAATGGACATAAGAATTCCCATACAGTAATAGCCAAATACAGTATGTCTATTACTGTAAGGGACTTCTGATGTTCATTTAAAGGGCAACTAAATCCTAAAAACAATACAGAATCAGAAGGAGGATGGTATCTATTGCTGCCTTCAGATTCTGTATTATTTTGAGGCTTTAGTTGCCCTTTTAGTTTGACAGCAGAATTCCCATACAGCAGTCCCATACAGTAATAGCCATACTGGATTTGGCTATTACATACAGTAATAGCCATATTGGATTTGGCTATTACTGTATAGGACTACAGTATGGGAATTCTGCTGTCCATTTAAAGAGCAACTAAAGCCTCAAAACAATACAGAATCAGAAGCCAGTTGTGGTCCTATTTTCTACCCTCAGTTTATACTCAAGTCAACCACTTTTACTCCTTTTTAAAAGTAAAAGTGTGTGTCTCGGTTTATACTCGGGTTGGTTTATACTCGAATATATACGGTAACTGAGAGGGGTGGTTGTATACCTGATCTAAGATTAATTTTTATAGGGGATGCTGGGAATATGAGGCAATCTGGTATGGGAAGGGGTGAAAGAGAAACACAAGCAGATGTGAGAGAGTGTATTGGGAGACAGAATTCATAAATCACTGTGTTAATAACGTTCCCCTCACCCCCCACTTATATACATAATACAGTATATAGCAGAAAACTGGTCGTCCCTAGTATAATACTAAAATACATATATAAAAAACATGATGGCCTGATTATAATCCAAGAACAAGTATCAGATTTCTTTTACATTCCCATGTTTACAAATTGTACTCTTCAATTAGTAAAGGGACTAAATAACATTGTAAAACCAAATGTTCCTTTCTTAGAATTCAATCCGTTTTACTGACATTTTAGAATGTATCTTAAATAAATAAAAGTGATTTTTGCCAAAAATAACACAACTTTAAAATTAGGTGTTTACTGAGACCTTTAATCTGTGGCTGAGCTTGGGAGCTAATGTTACCTTGAGCTTGACAGTTTGGTTTGCAATTTTTCAGAGGCAATCTCAATAAATATAACACTGTAAGGGAGCTCTTTGGTCAAAAATGTACATGGTAAATATTACAAATGTACATTTTGAGTATATATCTAATTCAGGGGTGCCCAACCCGGCCCATGCTGGGGGCAGCACCCCATACTGTGGCTGGGCCCCTGGCACGGACAGATACACACAGGCCGTGGGTTGGGTATCACTGATCTAATTTTAGGGTGTTCCAAGGCAGATATTTCAACATGGTAACATGCTACAGTAAGTACCCTTACATAAACCTACATAAGCATAACTATCTAGTTATGTTAAGGAAAATGTATTCAAAACTTTATAAAACACATATATTCCAGGTGTGCCCCTAATAAACATGATGGGAAACTATTAGTAATGAACACAGAAAGGAAATTAATATTTTTGACAAAAAGATTTTTGTGCAGAGATTTTTATTAATTTAATAAAATGTATACTTACTACACAATGAAAACATAATGAAATTAATGTTTTGCTCAATAGATATTAAATGTTATGGTATTGCTGTTGTTTATGCTTGTTTTATAATTGTAATGTATTAGGCTGAGGCCACAGTATGACTGACAGCATTGTGTGTGAAAAGTGAGCATGCGTTACAGTACATTTGCAATGCAATTTGCACAATAGTGTGCCATCGGAGCACATGTGATCCGCAATAAAATGGTGATCACATGTGTTCTGAAAATGGATTGCAGCACCAATAGTGTGGCCACCTACTGTACATTGTGTTAGCTTGACGTGTTTCTCACACGCAAATGGATCATGAGCACATAAGCACACTTATTGGCAGGTAGGACAACGTTCATAGCAAACTTCTCATCTGCCTGACCCTAATTCATCCCAGTCCGACCTGTAGCCATGATTAGATCCTACCAATCCTCATTTCGCAATGTTTCTTTTTGGGACAATCCTTCTGAAGCCGAGACAGTAGGAGGTATTTAAAGGAAACCTAAACTAAGGTCTGAAATGATCATTGGGTTGGGAAACTGATATCACACAGCCCAATTAGAAATGTTGGGCTTTTACTTTTTGATAAATGCAATTATTGTTTTTTAAAATAAGGATAAATAACAGATTTTCAATATCAAATCATTACTAGAACATGCCACTTTTATTGACTTTCCTTTGTATGGAATCCTGCCTTTGCTTCCAACTTGATGTGATGTGGCCAACAATTTAAAACTCACCTGGGGGCACACCAAAATCTAAAAAACAAACAAAACATCCCTTGGTTATTATAAAAGGTTCTTGGGGTTTTCTTGTTTTTTTTCCTCCAGGTCATTTCATGTGTGTTAGCAGAATAATAAGTGTAGCAACTTATTAAATGATGTTACTGAATAATCATACAGAGGCATAAACCAACCATCATGGCTTCCAATGTTCTTGCAGAATCATAGAGATATGGAGAGGAAGGGAAAGAGAGGATCAACTATAGAGAACAGCAATACAGCATACAATCTAATGGTCCATTTGATTCAGGTCAGTTGGCTCACATTTCAAATTTACACTAGCTTATTATTTCATAGTCACAATTTGCTTCATTATAGATGTTTTAGATGCTACTGTTAGCATTCCAGAGAGATTGCTTTGGGTTCCCACATTGGTGTCACATTTCACTGATTTACAATTGTTATTATTGCAACTTGCAATACTGCTACTGTGTAAGAATTGTTTGGGCTTTAGAAGCTTTGTCTGGATACACTAACAAAGGTAAAAAGTGTTTTCATGTTGCGTACTGTAAAATATTGTTCCTGCAACTATCCATTCTAACGCTACTAACCTGAAGACAATGATTGTGATTAATTTGTTAAAAAAGTTTATTACAATCATAATTATGATCGATATTAAGTTCTAATGTCGCATAAGATCGGGAAAATTTAAAAACTTTTTCGGCCAATCAATCAAAATCTTGGATTGTTCATAAAATCGGCTAATTTTATGGTCACCTTAACTCAAGGACAACAATTAGGATAGGTGTCTTCTGTTTAGCATACCCTTACCTACAGCCTTTATATGTATGTTGGCAGATATACAAAACAGCTGAAATTGTCAAACCTGTCAATTGGCAAAACAGTGATCGTTCTTTGGAAAAGGATGTTCCATACAGACATCTACGAAGCTAGATTTCTGTACATGTATGGATTACTGTATTCTGGCCTTTATCGTGCCCTAAAAATCTTACCGTTCCCTCTAAAGGCTGGTTCAAATAGTCTGATATTTTGAAATGATCGCACGTCTGACCATCCTTTAGACAGATCAAGCAGGGATCAGCCGTGACTTGCAGATAGAGACAATAGTTTCTAACTATAAAGGGAAAGTTTAAGTATAAAATTTGAATTGAATTTGAAAGGCTGCATTTTGGAAGGGAATGTGTGTGCGCTGCAGATTTTAAAACTCAATAATGGCAATGATGAGGACATTGTTGTTTTTTACCTAATTTTTAGGAATGGGTAGGTCAGTTTGTGTGTATACTCGTGTCAGGTTGGGGGATAAAAGACCAACTTTTTTGATGATTGGTCAAATTTAGTTTTTTGACTGTAGCTACCCTTTAAGTATGGATGCCACAGAAGTGGATAAGTAGATCAGTAGGTGTGTGTACCTGTGTCAGGTTGGGGGTTAAAAAAAACAAACTTTTTTGATGATTAGCTAAAATTCATTCTTTGACTATAGGTCAGTAGGTGTGTGTAACTGGGTCTGGTTGAGGGGGTATGTCTTTTTTGTGTTTACAACCATAAAACTAACTTTTATTGAGGATATATCAATTTTTTTAAACTTTATTTACCCTTTAAGTATGTCTGCCATGGAAATGGAAGGGTAGGTCAGTAGGTGTGTGTACCTTTGTGGGGTTGGGGGTATGTGCTTTTGCATGTATAACCATATAACTAACTTTTATTGATGATTGATCAAAATTATTTTTTTGACTTTAGTTATGGATTCCATGGGAATAGAAAAGCAGGTCAATAGGTGGGTGTACCTGTGTCTGTGGGGGGTTGGGGGTATCAGCAGTTGTGACCATGAAACAAACTGTTTTGAAATATCCACATATGAGGATTGTTACCATTATAGTCTATAGGAAAAAATGTCCTGTAATTTGATGATAATGCCTTAACGCTTACCGGGATTCCTTAGTTAGGTAATAGCGCACTTCTTCTATATGTCCCACATGTCTGTACCGAAGTTCATGTCTCTAACTCAAAATCTGTGGGAGGAGATACAGTCCAAAAAAGAGGAAGAATAAAATGGAAGAAGAAGAAATAGACAGAACAGTAATTTGGCTCTTCAAGCCAAATTAATTATTTTTTAATGCAAAAGTGATTGGTTAGTACTAGAGATGAGATCCGGATCGACACGGAACCCCTCGGTTCCGAAATCCGAATGATCCATTCAAATACAGATGGATTGTCTGGATTTTGGGACCTCGGAGCCTATTTTCTATTATTATCGCATGTTCGAGGCTATTTTCGAGGATTATCGAAAATAGCCTCGAATGTTCGATAATAATTGAAAATAGCCCCGAACATTCAATAATATTCGAAAATTCGTTCCGTTTTCAGATTTTTCTGATCTTCAGGATTTTCCTGAAATCTGGGAATCTGAAAACGGGATGAAATGGGTGAGTTTCGGCCATCTCTAGTTAGTACAAATGCACATGTCAGTAAATCACAGCTGATTGTGTTGCCTTCAATGAGCTGGATGTATGGTTAGGCTGTAATTTAAGTAATACAGTTTAAATGCTGATGTTTTTTATACACACCTTTTGGGATATTTTTCTTTTTTACGTGTCTATTTGCTTTTCCAACATTAAAGTATATTATATTGTATTAGGCAATTCTTTACTGCCATTTCATGTTTGTATAATTTTCAAATCTATTGTACTTTTACTTGTTTATCAGCTGACGCTTACAGCTATGTTTTTCATTTTTTTAATGCTAACAGATAATGTAAAACTATTCCAGTCACTAATGCCACATTTTTGCCTGTACCCTATGGGGCTCTGCTGCTGGTGATGTAAACCCTATTAAAGTCTATTGGTTTGATGCTAAATAAACATTTTATTCACAAGGAGGTGTTACCAGAAGCAGAGGAGCTTGGGAAGAAGAGGAGGACAGTTCATTACACCTTCTAGGTGCCCTTGTGGCTCCTCTCTGGACCTCTTCCTTTCCCACTGCTGCTATTTTCAAATGATGTGCTTCCAATAGGAGTTCCAATATAAATATGCCCTCCTCTTTAAAAAAGTATAAAATTAACAATTCAAGGGGGTAATAGCCGGGATCCCCACACGACTATTAGCAACTGTCTAACAAGAACAGTCGAGAAGAAATCTAAAAAAAACAACCCCAATATAAATATTAAAAGGACTACTTTATTCCTACATAAACTTCCAATGGGAGAACATGCTTCTTGTACAGGTGGGACTGGAACAGAACAGACTGAGCATTAAGGATCCCTAGAAGGTAATGCAATTAACATATTTTAAAATGAGCATTGTATGATTAAAATCAGGTAAACATGTACACAAATTACTAAACAATTACTAAAAATGTACACAAAGATTTCTAAGTATGTATCAGTATGTTAGTGAAGATTCTCATTTATCCAGGTCATGGTATATCTGTGGTATTCAGTTAGATCAATGTTTACAAGAATAATTTGGCAATAAAATAAAAACTAAATATGTTTAAAAAAAAGATTATTGTACAAGTCATTCTTATTTGAGGAAATCCATTAAGATGACAACAAAACATCTTCAAGGACTAAGTCCAATTGATTTTACAGAATAACACAGATATGTGTCAGTGCTACTGCTGTCCCATAACTAAATTTACTGAACGGCCCATCTGCATTAAGGCTCATAAACTGTATCAACATAAATTCCGTGGTAAAAAAATTGCATTTTATTTGGAGCTCCAATAATAATTTTTTTCTTAAATTTCTTACTTCTAAACTCTGCTGTCTTGTTTATTGTTAATTTCCCAAAAAGGCTGTTTCACATGGAGACTTTGGAAGAAAATTAACAGAATTAACATCATTTCAGTTAAATATATCTGTACTAAGATGTTATTCTCATATCTGACAGTTATTTTTTCCGAATACAAATTTGAGTGAGCCATAGACATCTTTTTTTTTTTTGTAAGTGTGCCTGAGGAAAGCTAGTTGTGTCTATTCTACCTTATTACAGTCATTTAGAAAGAAACCAACAACTAGTCCTTGATCTTCTGTGACCTATTCAAGTGACACTGAAAAGGAACGGAATATTCTTCTTCCTTGGCCCTTAACTTTTTAAATATTACAAATGACAAAAGAAATATCTGGAGGTGTTGATAATTCTGTGAAATCTTGCGTGTTTTTCAGATACTAGGATTCCATGTGTTATTGTTGCAAGGCTTTCAAATGTGTCTATTATATTCGAATTTTAAGCAACAAAACCTTAAGGTTAATGTAACGGTTTAATAAATGTCCATTTCCGTTTTGCCTTTCTTGCCAATCAGTGAAAAGCTTTACTACTTTAATACCATACAATGTGCATTTACCTTTTTAAGCAAGTATTATAGAATTAGACTTTTTCCCTTTACCTTTTTGTATTTTTATGACTTTTTGTTTCATTATTATACGTAATGAGCCCTCCAATGAATTATTTAAACGATAAATTCCATGGAAGTAGAAAAAAAATAAGAAATAAAGAATGTAAGGGCGTTGTAGATAGGAACACAGATGGTTTTATTCAATATAAATATAATAGAAAATGTATTATGGTGTGCACAGCAAGGCTACAGCAAAACTCGCTAAGTGCATAAAGTGCATGCAATAGACAGTGTCAGCAAATAAACATATCTCATCACATCCATTAACAGGACATATAAATACTAAAATTTTCTTTGCTTAACTATGCTTAGAATTAAAGTGTTTGTCTGATTTGATCACGAGAAAGCAAAACCCAAGGCCAGTTTTAGGAAAGGGGCAAACAGAGCAATTACTCAGCCCGCCAAAGCCAAAGGGGGGACAAAACCATAGGCATTGAATGGTCAAGGGTTGGATGATGGCTCACAGACACCTCCTGCCCTGGTTTCATCAAGTACATTAATGCTTCCTCTTTGTTTTTACTTTATTTTCCCTAGTAACTGTTGGCTGCCTGGGCCCCACAAAACTCACAAGTCACAGTCTGGGGTTTTGGGGGGCCCTTCACATAAAGGGCATCTATACCGAAAAATAGGCTATTTTAAATTGACCATAACTGGAAACTATAATTCTTCCCAACCACCACTGTATCATTTTTTTGTTGATCTGCCCCCTATTTCTTTATATATCCAATCTAAAACCTCTTGTATTTCAGCTGTCAATCAAGTTCCTTGCTCTCAAAAACTATTCTTCTGTGAGTAGTTTTACTGTAGCTGGAATGGTGACAGAGTTTTGACAGTTGGAATGCTGTATGCTGTGTGCAGGCTTGACAGTTGGTTTGTGGGAAAAATCAGGTTGGAAGTGGTTAAAAGAGGGAGGTAGAATACTGCTCCTAAACAAAATGTGTACTGGATTGAAGGCATGCAGCAACACACACAAATCAGAGTAAGTGCTACTTACATGTATTCAATTATAGATTAAGATGAGGCAAAGTTATTTATTCAGTAAAGTGTCCCTTTAATGCTATATTTTGGTCAAGAAACCATGAAAGATAAGGTACACAGAGTTTTGGCACATTAAAATAATTAAACAAATTTACCACAGTGATGCTCAATTGAAATGTGTAAGTCAATTTAAAAGTATTCTTGTATTTTAATGAAACAAAACCACAAGCTATAAATAATGTATTATAAGTATCTGTTAATAGTTGCCTTTCTCTGGATCAACTGTAGGGTTAATGAGTAGGCTATAAAGGTTGGACTAGATGGATCTATGTCTTCATTCAACCTCCTTTTCCATTACTATGTCTAACCTCTAGTTCAGCTAAAAGCCTTTTGTTTAGAAGTTGCAGTTTGGGCATCATTGCGATACAATATGAAAATATTGTTCATATTATTATCAATGATTACAATTACCAGTTGTTTTCATAGGGACAAATGTCTTTTTCAGGGGTGAGGGTTCAGGGAAAATATCCTTTATCCTACCCTGAAACCAGTTTATTACAAACTCCAGGGAATCCCAGTCCTGTATTAGTGGAAAAATGTGTCTCTGTGTTGAGTGTAAAATACCAAGCATGTAAGAAATGTGTCCAGCCAAAGTCTGACAAAGTGATAGTTTCAAACCAATGCATTGCTCACATTCTTGTTAGACTCCAGTAAAGTGCAGATTAATGCACATCATAGTGTGATAAACCCCAAATGTGCCAAGTACAGGGATATTCTACACAGCTTTTGAGCTCATTGTATAAGATTAATATGTAAACAATTGCAGGGACATAACTACAAGGGGAGCAACCGAAGGGCGGACCAGGAGCCAAGGGGGCCCCATCTTCCTATTTTTCCTATTACAGATATAGCCTCCTCCCAGAAAACCACTGTGGGTCATAGTTTTGCTGGGGGGGTCAGTGATTCCAGTGTATATTCTTTGGTGCAGGGCATGATATGAATGGATAAAGTAATTGTAAAGTGCTGTTTAATTTGTATAGCTCTAAACATGAAAAATAAATACATACTAACATTTGACAGATACTTAATAATTTGACATCTAAATCTGCTGTAGATATGGCATAGACTACACATTCACAGTGGGAAGACCCTAGCGCTAGTGGAACATCACACTTGATTTCAATAGCACTATGTGATATTGGAAATAACTCACTGCATTGCAGCTCATAGATGTGAACGGTATTGTTCAAACTTATGTGTAAAGCATTTTGGTGCAATTTCACTGCATTTGGTTGACTGAAACACCCCTTGGTGTGAATTATCCCTAACCATTCCATTATGTCATATGGGGGAATATTTATGTAGCGCTCTGGTTACACAGAACAGAAATTTGGTATTTACAGTCTGGATTGGCGCTACAGGAGTCCTGTGTCTCCGCTATATGAGAGAACAGGAATAACAAATAAGCGTGCCTCCTCCCAGGATTGAGACAGGCTTCCTGGGAATTTCCAGTAATTACTCTGTATTAATTTTATTCCACTGAACAGAATAGAAAAGATTATTTAAGGTAAATATGAACTTTGTACCAGTAGTTCCCTGACCATATAAAAGCACGAGGCCGTAGGCCGAGTGCTTTTATACAGGTCAGGGAACTCCGAGGTGGCATAATAGCCGTATATTACACTGTAAGGGGCGCATTATTTCTTATAATACACAAGTTTTTATTTTAAATAAGTACAGTGATAATAGCTGGTGAAAAGAATTTATTTAACTTTTCTTTGTTTAAGTTTTTTTTTTGGTAAGTTTGTTTAGTTTTTCAATTGCATGTTGCATGTAATATTTTTTTCTTTTTTATACACAACATTAAAAAATGCATTGCTAAATATTTTAACTATTATTTAAAATCTTTATCTTAGATATATGTTTAAACATTCATTGATTAAATGTTAATAGTAATTTAGTCAGAATCAGATGTTTCCAGAATTCTTTTTCTTTTTGTTGAGTTAATTGTTTTGTTTGTATATATATTTATTGATATTTGTGAGTTATTAAAGGCACAGTTGTCACCAAATATAGTATGTAGTGTTTTTTTTGTTTGTATGTTTATGTCTTCATCATTGTATGTTGATGTTGTTGGTTGGTTGTTTCTTGTTTCTGTGTTCTTTTTTTGGTACATTTGCTGAGTTACTATTTAATATATGTGATATATGTTGCTGTTGGGTTTCAGTAATAGTTGCATAGTTGTTAATGCTTGATGTGTTTTTATGGCCTGAAATTTGCATTATTTCATTGGGGGGGATGTTTTGTGCAAATAGTTTTTGTATTGTTGTTTTGCATGTAGAATAGTTTGTTATTTTTGTATCTTCTGGTAGGGCAGCTGTCAATTTCATAGTTGTTAACATGGATCAAATTTTATTTATACCAATTTTCATTTGTCTGTACCATCTTGGATAATCTGTTTTGTAATATATATTTGGGGATAGGTAAAATGGGGATTCTGGGGTTAACATGGAGTCTTGTATCTTTTGGGTTCTTTCCTGTCCTTGTTTTGGTCTGTCTTTCTGTGTATTCTAGGTATCTGTTCCCTGTAGTGTCTGTGTGTAGTGTGATGTTCCCCCATTGTAAGTCATATTGTTCTTTTGTTCTTAGTGCGTAATGTATGGCTATGTGAAAGAATATTGAATTTAGTAGTGATGTTGGGTTGTCTAGTGAAAGTGTCCCTGATGTGTAAAGAGTTTTAATGTCATCGTCTGTCAGTGCCTGTGCTTTGTTTGGTTTGTTGCCTTTCCCTTGTTTTTTTAGAAAGTTCATTTTAGCTGATATTGTTTGTCCAGTTAGTGGGGAGTCGTCTGGTAATCCATGTAAAATGTGATGCAGATATATATGGGACTTAAGGTGTCTGTCTAAACTTCCTAAAATGCATCTAATTGTATAAGGCTCGTATTCTGTGTGATCTTTTCTTCTTACTGCCATTGTAAATGTTGATATTATATTGTCTAAGTCGTCATGTGGTATGTCTTGTATTTTTCTCTTTTCATTTATTGTATCTAGGTAATTCTGCAGCAATGATACATCTGAATTAGTTTTTTTCATTGTGTTTATGTTTTGCTGTTGTTCAATGAATTTTTTGTGTTCTTCTTCTGTTGGGATTTGGAATCCGTTTTGCTTTTCTTCTGCTTCTTTTCCTTTACTTCTGTCAGTATGTTCTTTGTTTTTACATGGTACCTTTGAAGAGAATGTTATGTTTAATTATTTATATTGTTGTTTTTTTCTTATGTTGCTAATTTCTATACATATTTACCTGTATTTTGGTATCCATCATTTGATTTTTGTTTGGTTTGGTTTTATTTTGTTTCTGTAAAAATATTTAACATTAATTATAATAAAGTACATTTAATTTATTTTTGTTTCTGTTAGTTTATTTTGTATCATTACCTTTTTTTGTTTGGTTAGATTTTTATGCTGGTTTCTTTTTCTTTCAGTTTCTATAAAAGATAAATGTTTTCATTTAAAATATAGAAGAATAAATAAATGAAATGATATTTGTGTGTTTGTATTTTTTTTTGTTACCTAAACTTTGGCATTGATTTCCTCATGTGCCGTAATGGACGGTAATGCGCATGCACACCAGGCTGTTCTGTGCCGTGCATGCACGGCTGATCCTTTCCTGTCCAGCTCTTTGTGGACATTGATTTTGTGAAATGTTCGATTCTGGGGTGGCTGGATAAGAGGTAGTACAATGATTTTTATGTTATATTAGGAATTGAGCGCAGCAGTGGCACTAATAATTGAACTAATCACTCAGTGACGTCACTGAGTGATTCTAATTCTAAGGATTCTCGCCACTGCAGCTCTCCATTGAAAGTGCATAGACTTGTGTATTATATAAGATCTTAAGCACTAGAGCACTTTTTTCTAAACTATGTAAAAATGAATTGGATGCACTAAGCCCTTCCCTAGGAGGTAAAAGAGTATTTAAACCAGTCACTGATATGTTGTTTTATGAAAATTATTGAAAAATGGCTCCGTACTTTCGAAAATTATTGAAAATTCGTTCCGGTTTCGGAACGAAACGAAACTAGTGAGTTTCGGCCATCTCTAGAGTACATTAGATGTGTTTATGAAGAATCAATATCAGAATGTTCCAATATCATTCCTTTAGCGTTGTCAAATGACATAGCAAGATCAACTGAGGTTGAAAAATACTGTTACCGTGCGGTTTTTCAATACATTTCGCAATTGGCCCATTGAAGGCCCCAGAGGGCTTTTTACCAATAACAGTGTTTTATAAATACCACCAAATATTTCCTGTAATACACATATTTAAATAACATACTGTATATATTCAGGTTCAGGTATTTAAATCTCTTGTGTTTAAACACATCTTTTAATGTGTTGGTCTCTAGTTTTTGAGAAAATAATTTCTTTAAAGCATTTTCAGTATTAATATTAATTTTCATGTGAGGGGCTTCTGAATGACAGAGAGACAGATGAATGCTTTTATTAGCCTTATAGTCACAATGCATCATTCCTTCTCTGGTATGTCTGTCCCAGAATAACCCATTTCTTTTATTTGTTTTGATGTCAGTTCAACTCTGTTTTCAATATATCATTTCTAGTAACAGATGGAATGTTAACTTGACCTTTTAGTTAGATGATCAGTAAAGCAACCTAGCCATAATGTATAAAAAAGGTCATACAGAAAACACCACTTGTATTAATTTGCCTTTTATAATATACTGTATATGTGCATGGATTCTAGATTTAGATTTTTTTTGTAAACTTTTCCTTTAATTTCTGCAATAATCTCTGCTCAAACTCCTGATTCCATTCAGGTAATCAGTAACAGTAGCACAGTCCCAACTTTCTTCTCCTCATTTCAGAACTGCTCACCGTCAAATGTTTCCACCTGGTGGATACTTCCTTGTGATTGGTTACATTCCCTGCACTTCTACATCTGTTCCCTTTAGTTTTCATGACAAACCTTCACTTCCTGGGGAATTTAAAGGACAAGTCTAAAATGAAAACTTACATACAGGTAAATCGCCCCCCAAAACCTAAATGGTAATAGTTTGAAATCTGAAATATATATGTCTAACCTGAAATCCTGCACAATGTCCTGTTTACCCTGATTCTGCTTCCTGGTTCTTCCAGTTAGTAACTGTCAGTTATGGATTTGACACTTGACATCACAGCCAATGACTGATTGTTAATCCCCTAGCTGCCTCTTCTGAGCATGCCCAGGCTCAGTACAGGTTTCTAAATTGTTCAGTTTCCATGAGGCATCCAGAAGCATAGCAGGCATACAGTAATGAATTCATAGGACAAACTATGATATATCAACATATTTTAAGGAGGCCATTCTTTCTAAAAGATGTTCTTATGAGGGTGGAGATGGAGCTTTGTAAGAATGGGAAAGATTTTTTTTAGTTTGGGTTTGGAAGGCATTGCCTGTTCAAGCCTTCTGGAAAATTGCAATCAAATTAATAATGGTGAAATGGCTGGTAAGCTGAGACCGGTAAAATAGCTAGAAAAAATAAATTGGTGAACTAACTGGCAATCTGAGACTTGTTAACTGACTGGAAAACCAAAACTGGTGAAATAGTTTGCAAAATGAGGCTGTGAAATGTGAAAATGTCTGGAAAGTTAAGACTAATGCAATGGCTATCAAAGTAAAATAGTTGGCAAGAATTAGATGTGTCAACTGACTAATGGGTTGATTGTGTAAGCTACTTACCTGTATGCCTGATCCAGTGACGATCAGCTGGGCGGCACTCCAGGATTGGTGTCACGGAAGCTCATATGCGCGTCTCGCGCGAACACCGCTGACGTCACTCTGCAACTGCGCCGGCTGGCACGAAGGTTCTTCCCTCCTTCCTCCCTCGGACATCTGTTTGTCATTTGTTTTGGTGCCCTTGGGCTCCGTTGTGCTTTTCTCCTTGTCTTCCTGTGTGTTCTTGTCTTCAGTATCCAGCTCCTGCACTGTTCCAGCATCCAGCTCCTGCACTGTTCCAGCATCCAGCTCCTGCACTGTTCCAGCATCCAACTCCTGCATTGTTTTAGTACCCAGCTCCTGCATTACTTCTGTATTCATCTCCTGTGTTGTCTCCAGTATCCGGCTCCTGTATTGCTTCCAGTATCCTACTGCTTCCTCCTTCATCCGACTTAAAGTAAACCTCCCCTGTACTCTATTCCAGCAGAGTTAGGGCAGTGTTACAGATTCCCACAGATGCTGTGTCCATCTGTGCTTCTTAACAATGGGATATGGAAGGCCCAGATGTTGGTAGGGCCTATTGATCTCTTCCCAACTTCACCCCCAACCCACATGACAAAGTTTAGTCATGGTCTGGGGCAGTCCAAGTGTAAATTTTCACCTGAGGAAGAACCTATGTGGTTAGAAACATGTTCTGCTAACTACCCACAAGGGTTTGTAGGAACTCTGCTTTGGTTCTGTTTCTATGTTTTGCTATGTAATGTGGAGGATTTGGTGGAACCTCTGACACAGTTTGATTATGCTTTTAAATGCTTTTACACTGCCTGCTGCCGACACAGCACAAACTAGGCCCTCATCACACCTGACACGTTTTGTGCTGGATTAGCACTTCATCAGAGGCGTAACTTAGTAGCACATCCTAATATTTGTATAAGTAATACCAAAATATGTGGGACCCACCTCTTAAAGGATAACTATACTTACTTTTCAAAAATGGAAAGTACCTGGGACAGGAAGGTATGATTGATTATTCCTACCTCACAATATCATTTTGTTGAGGAGCTACAGCACCTGAAGCCAGGAGGAAGGGTGGCAGAATCCGTTTTCTTTGGGCTGGTGTTCCTCACAGAAACAATATTAGGAGTTAGGAATTACCAATCCTGTCCCAAGAACTTTTCATTTAAACTGTTTTTAAAAAAACCTTTATACACACAATAGTTATTTTTAAAGTCAAACACACACCTAATCTAAACACACAAGTGAATAGCATAAGGAATAAAAACATGTAGACCTGTCCCACTACACAATGCAAAATTACAAATGTTAAGAACATATAGCAGTATAGTATTCTTGGTGAGACTCTTAGTAAACAGATACATAAGGCTATACATAAGGATAAGGGGGTTGTCTGTTATATAGACTAAATACAAACATAAACACAATGAAAACATTTATGGAAACCTTAAGTAAGATTTGGAAATAAGTGATACATAGAATGAAATAAAGTAAATGTTATTTTAAGTCTAATCCTTGCTATACTTTACACTTCTTTGGAGCTGATTTGGTGCAGAAGTATGGAGAAGGGAGGATTGGCGCTAACCATTGGGACATAACCATTTGATCAAGTGCACCAGAACAACCAAGGATCTGTTAGGCCTGGGCCACACTAGCGTGTTTGCACACAGGTTTTCTCTTGCGAATGCGAAAATTAAACGTGATTTCTGTTGCGCATGCAATTGCGTGTCCGTTCGCATTTTTGCGTTCAAACAATTTTTCACATAATCGCATTCGTTTTCTCTTTGTTGATAGCGAAAACGCACGCGCAAACTCGAAACAACACGCGCAAATGCACAGAAATCGCGCACGCAATTGATAATGCTCGTGATTTTGTGTGCTTTGTAGTGTGGCCTTGGCCTAATATGATTTCAAGAGTGACAATCCCTCAATCTCATGGAAACAATACTATGTGCAAGTAAAATCACATATATTAAAATTAATAAAACAATAAAATAAAAAGGTAATAAAAACAAGATCTGTGAATGTGCAAAAAAGAAAACACACTTGCTAATAACAAGGTGGGTCCTACACCTTGCAAACAGCATAGGTAAACCACCTATCCTAAAGAACAAATAATAATGATTATTAGCAAGGGAATAATATAAGAGGAGTATTGAAAACCGGATATTCCTTTTAATATATATCAACAAGACACATACGTTATCATTAAAATATAGAGATACAAAATACTAAATAATAAGAAAGACACATAAGACCTTAATATTAACCAATTTTTTTTTCTTCCCCTCCAAAATGGAGGAAAGATTTTTTATGTGGGAAGGGTTTAATCTGTGTACCGTCAAGTATATGTCATATTTGTTGTATTCCATGTTTGTACCATATTTCTGGTTTTGGCACGGTCATTAGTTCGGGAGACCCATTGTTCTAGAGTGGAGCACCAGCGTTGATTGGGGGTAGTTGTAGTTTATCTAGCACCTGATCCCATACACATAGTATTTGTATTATTGTGGTTGGTAGTTGTGTTGCGGATCTTGTGCCTTTGAGCCCCCTTGAAATTAGGTATAGGGAGTTTGGGAAGGAGGTTGCATCTGCAATTTGTGATAGTACTTGGAATGATTCGTCTTTGTTCCAGTGGTATATATGTGTGAGTTGGGATGCCAGGTAGAAACTCTGAAAATCTGGCAAGGCCAGCCATCCCAGATTCACTGGTCTCCTAAGTACAGACCAGGAGAGTTTATGCCTGTTTGTACCCCAGATAAATGGTCTATTAGTTTAAAGTATTGGAGGGGGATGTAGATGGGGGAGTGCCATATGGTATAATAGTATTTTAGGAAGTAATATCATTTTTATTATGTTTATCCGGCCTGCTACGCCCAGCGGTAGCTTGGTCCATATCTGGATTTTGTTTTAAATTAGGTTTATGAGGGGTTCCAGGTGGAGGTGTAGATATTCTGTATGGTCAAATACCTAAGAATAAATATTTATTCCTAGGTATTTGATAGTATTTGTTCTGGGTAGTGGTAGTTGGGTCTGCTGGTATTTGGGTGGGAAGTTATCTAAAGGCACGATTTGAGATTTTGTCCAATTAATGACTAGTCCTGAGTATTCTCCATGGTTGTTGATGATTTGTAATGCAAGTTCCAGTGAGGGACCCTGGTCTGGTAGGTAGAGAGGTAGGTCATCGGCATAGAGTCCCACTATTTAGGTTTCCAATTTGGAGGCCTCTTAGTGTGGGGTGGGTGCGCAGGTGGGCAGCTATTGCCAGTGCATATAAGAGGGGCGATAGGGGACATCCCTGGCGGGGGCCTTTGGCCAGTGTGAATGGTTCAGATGTTTTGCCGTTGGCTAGTACTCGGGCTACTGGCTTGAGATATAATAGTTGCAGCCATTTAATAAATTTGGGTCCAAAGTTATAGTGTTTTAGTGTGATCCACAGATAATTCCACTCAACAGAATCAAATGCTTTGGCTGCATCTAGGCTAACGATCTCTCTGGTGCCCATCTGCGCATGCTCCACCTGCATATTCATAAATAATCTTTTTGTGTTTATGGTAGTGTTTTTACTGGGTATAAAGCCTGTTTGATTGGGGTTGATCACTGTAGTTATGATTTTATTGAGTCTAAGAGCTAATATTTTTGCTAAAATTTTTATATCCACTTGCAGTAGTGGGATTGGGCGATAGGATTCAGTCTGTTCCTGGAGCTTTGTGTCTTGCAAATTGACTTATCGCATTTTGGATTTCCGTGATTGTAAGTGGGGCCTCAAGTTGTGTTATTTGGTCTAGGGTTAGTTGGGGAAGAGTAATTGTGTTTAGGTATGTTTCAATTGATTCAAGTGAGTGCGTAGTTTTGGTGCTATATAGACTTTTGGAGAAAGAAGCAAATTCATTTACTACTGTGTGTTTGTCTGGAGCCCTGTTGGTAGTTTGAGTGTAATAATCCCCGGTGGTTTATGTTCATTATTAGCCATGTAAGCAAGTAGTTTGCCACATTTCTCTCCATATTCAAAATATTGGAAGTTGGAGTTGAAAAAGTTGGAAAAATATTTTTTTGCTAGCTTTTTCTTGGAGGATGCCTTCTGTTTGTCTGGCTTGTGTTTGCAGTATTTGTTTGTTTATGAAGGAGGGGTCTTTTTGGAACCTGTTTTGTGCTACTTGGAGTGTTTGTTCGGCTAAGTTTTCCTGCGCGTGTGATTTATGTTTAAAATTGTTGATATGATATGTCAGTCTTATGCGGGCATATAGCTTAAATGATTCCCAGACTACTATGGGGCTGGCCGTGCCGTTGTTGGTTGTAAAGTATTCGTCCCACTTATCTTCGAGATGGAAATCAGGGGGTTTGATTTGTAACCAGTATGGGTTGAGGCGCCATTTTGGTCGGGTTAGGGTGTAATTCCATGACAGGGTGAGCCAGCATAATGAGATTATGGTCAGAGATTATGCTTGGGTTGTAGCCTGTGTCTATGATTTTTGGATTGTTGAAGAACACACACCTTTTTTGCTTATTTTGGAGTCCTCGGACATTCCAAGTAATTAATTTAAGTGACATCTCCCTGAGTCACTGCGTGCAAGGCTATTCCACCATAGGTCACCAACAGATAATTCATGGGTAGGGGGAGATATTTGCCACACTTGAAAGAGTAAAGGAGGAAAGGGGAGGGGGTCCGGGTTCTACACAGAGAACTTGTGAGAGCTTTTCCCGGTTGCTCAGAGAAAATACATCGTTTATATCGATATATAAAGCTATTAACATCAAATAAACTGTTTAACTTGGTTTTACTGTCTATTGGGGCAGTTTTCACTATTCCTGAGCTGGAAGAGCGCTTCAGTTATCCTAGTTGAGCTCCGCTTAGCTAGGGATTTCTAGTGAGGTGGTCCTGGGGTTTTCTTGGGTCTCCCAGACAATCTTAAAAGTGTGGAGGGGGGGCGGGTTGGGAAAGCAAAAATTTTACATTTTCACATATATAACAGTATCTGTCAGTATATTTAGCAACATATACATTTTCTATATGAGAGGAAAACCCTGTTAGGTAAGTATTCAAGTTTTCTTTACAGTTTTTAGACTTTAGTCGCTTTTGGCTCATTAGATTTGGTAAGTACATTTTTGCCTTTTTTAGTAATATAGCAATAGTAAGAAAAGTTTGTTCAAACCGGGTTCTTTTGACGTAGATTGGTCAAGGGGCTCCTTTTTGCTCAATCCGTCAGAGCACCTCTTCAGGGGAGTGGCGTATTTCACCTGTATTGACCTTAGGCGGCGTTTTGCCTCTATAAATTTTGCCCTCTGCTTTTGCAAATCCGTAGAAAAGTCTGGATGTGATGTTTACATGTTCTCGTGATAGGTAGAGGACTGCATTCCGGTCTCGGAAGTTGAGGAGCTTGGTTATAAGGGTTCTCGGTGGGGCCCCTGGTGGTGGGGGGCGTGAGGGTAGATGGTGGGCTCTTTCTACTGCGAACATGTGGGAAAATTTATCCCGGCCATACATGTCTATTAGCAGTTTTTCAATAAGGATAGTAGCGTCAGATCCCTCTGCCCTCTCTGGTACCCCCCCAAACCTCAGGTTATTGCGCCGTGAGCGATTCTCCAAGACCTCCTGTCTCTGCATTAGGATTTGTATTTTGGATTTTTGCATAGTGTGTCCTCTAATTGGCTTGTGTGTGCCTCCATTTCTGACACACGCCCGTGCAGGTTCTGTAGGTCATTCCGGAGTAATGATATATCAGTTTTAACCTCTTCCTTTTTTGAGTTAAGTGTGCATTGGCATTGTGAAATCGCTTCCAGCACCGCATTGATTTTGTCTGGCTGTTCTATTTCTGTTACCTGTGCTGCCGCGTCACACGTGGCTGGAGGTTGTAGGCTGGTCTCTGTCCTGCCACCTGAACTTGTCCAGCTTTGGGGCCGGTGTTTCCGCGGCTTTCTTTGGGGGAGCCATTGTGGTTTTTTATCTCCTCCTCCTTCGGTTTGGTTTTCCAGCAAATTCGGGGTGTTGAGGGAAGTTTGTGGGTTCCTCAGGATCTATTTAGGATCTATGAATAGCGGAGCTCTGCTTATGTGCGTCTTAGCCCATGCTCAGTCAGGCCACGCCCCAATAGCAACCAATTTTACCCATAAAAAGTGCATCCTATGTACATACAAAGACTGTAAGTCCAATATATCAAATGAGTAATCTGAGGTAAACATATTTACCTCAGTTCCCGAACACCCTCTAAAAGCGGGCCTGCAAGTGTCTGAAATCATGTTTGGACTCTAGCACATTTACGTCAGATTGCTCATTTTATATATTGGACTTTACACTTACTAGACTTTACATGTACATAGGTACACTTTATTTGCCACTATTATGGTTAACATAGTAAGGTCTTATGAGTCTTTCTTAGCATTTTGTATCTCTATATTTATATATTTATTTTAATGATAACATATATGTGTTTTGTGAGTATATATTAAAACTAATATACTGGTTTTCAATTCTCCTCTTATATTATTCCATTGCTAATAATTATTATTATTTGTTCAATAAAATAAAAAGGGTTTTAACATAAATATGAGTGTATCACTGAATATATTATAAATCCTGATATGATGCAGGGATTTTCCTACTCCTTTAACACCCATTATTTACTTTTAAAAAGAATATGAATAAGGTGCTTTGTTTCTGTGTAGCCTTTTGCACTCCAAATAATGGTTCAATTTGTAAATACATGGAAGTAAAATGGAAGAATTGTTACTTTCTTTTTTCCAATAAAGTTTGTAAAGATATGGAAGGTAGATGTCTTTTTATGATAATCAACGCATCCTATTATTGTGCTTACAGTGCTATGCCTTGGAATTTGCAGGTATCAACAAAATACAAAGATAACTAAAAAAAGGAAAGGACACCTTAATAAGTATGTATTCTAACCTCTTAAAGTGAAGTTGCGTATGGCTAAAAGATTGCCGATTTGCCATATTTTAAAACATACTGATGTGCTTTATTGTTACAGATTTATTTTCAAAGAAGACTAAAGTAGGCCACAGATACCACAATACTTTGCCCAGTGAGCTACTATTAATATTTTAGCTACTATTAGTGCATCTATGATGACCATGAAACAGATCCTGGATAGGATTGCCAATCGGTTGTTTAGGGCACTCATAATATTTCTTGCTAGTTACCAACATAAAGGGTGACCCTCATTTAGATGATTTTGTGAAATTAATGCAACATCAGCCCAATGAATCTGTCTGATCAGCCACACATGCAGGTTTTAGAAAACAAATCCGTTAAATACTTGTGAAGGTTCTCATTCATCCAGGTCATGGTATATCTGTTGTATTCAATTAGATCAACTGGACTTGAAGTTTAGTTCTTGAAGACGTTTCGCTAGTCATCCGACTGGCTTCTCAATTCAGAATGACTTGTACAAGAATCTGTGGCAATTATGTACCCTGGAAAATTCCAATTAGCATATCACAGCCAGATGTTAAGGGATTTCCCATAACACCTCTTAGCCACTATGCAATCACGCCCTTAACACCTGGCTGTGATATGCTAATTGGGATTATTCAGGGTACATAATTGCCACAGATTATGTTGAGAAAGCCAGTCGGATGACTAGCGAAACATATTCAAGAACTAAACTTCAAGTCCAGTTGATCTAATTGAATACAACAGATAAATCCGTTAAATCTATTAAAAACGAAAACCTGCTTATGTTGCTTTACAAGCACACAGGCAATACATCAGAAATAAATGTTTAAATGTTACAATTTTAAAAGCATAAAACACAGATTTCCCTTTATATGGCAAGTAATTAAATTAAATATGAAGTGTTGACAGCCCCCTACATGTGTTTGTTTTAACAAGCAGGTGGAGTTATTTTCATTTGTCTCTTAATTATGTGTCTTACACTGGAGGGGAGAAATGTTATGTGTCTGGCCCTACATCAGTGCTGTGTATTGCAGATCTTCCACTAAGAGTCTGGTTCTGTCATTAGCACTCAGAGCATCTGTCAGAGTGACCAACCAAATGCTACACCTGCTACAGAAACATGCAGGGAGATTCAATAAAAGTTCTTATCGTTTAAAATGGTGCTAATTTTGCACCAACCAATCAGATCTTATTTAACATTTGAAAGATAACATCCGATTGGTTGGGGCAAAATTAGCACTATTTTAAACTATAAGAACTTTTATGAAATCTCCCTGATGGACTTTAGCCTGTTGCCCATTATTCTTTAATGAGCAGTATGGCTTCCAGAACCTTTATATTTCTAGAATGGCAGCTAATGAACCTACCATAAGCAAATAGGATTTGGGTGGCTCAGGAGGGACAGTTTCTTTCCTGGCAGGTATTTTGGGCAGTTGGCAAGTGTATTTGACATGGCGTCTGAGAATTAGGTAGGAGGGCTATTACTAGGAAATTTGGAGGATAGGCTATAAAAGGGAGTTAGAGGAGTTAGAGGTCTTACAGTAATTACAGAACCACCAGTGACTGTGGAGGACATTTACCTTTTTCAGTGTGTCGGTTTGCCCAGGAATCTAGTTCTGCTGCCTGGCGAGAGTGGAATGAATAGACAGAATATTGAGTTTATTAGGGCTATGCATCAATGGCCGCTATGTTTGTTTTTTGTCCAAAAGTTTTGTGATGTGATTTGTGGCGATGTATGGATGTTTTTTGTGAGGTTTACATGTTAGTTGTGGCAGTTACGAAGTTTCCCCAACCAATGAATTAAAGTTTTAGACAACATTTGAGTTGTTTTTTCTGATGATTTTCTACGCCATGAAATTTTAGTTTATCCAACTAACTAACATAAAGCAATGAATGATTTGCTAAAGAAAGTCCTGCTAACCCCATTAACATGAAAATACAACACAAAACACAATAGACTAACATTTACAAACACAGCATATAAAAATCACACGTGCATTGCTCACACTTTCTCTGATAGTGAACGTTGATACATAGCCATGTAAGTATCTTAAATAGCATTTAAGTATGTTGTAGAAAGACAGGCGCTTAATACCTTTAAGGGCATAGCACCCAGCCACTGGTTCAGATATGTGGATGACATATGGGTTAAAATCCACCAGAAGGAAGTACACGCTTTCACAGAACACATTAATGCGGTAGACCCAAACATCAAAATTACAAGGGAAGAGGTACAAAACAACAAACTGGCTTTCTTGGACTGCTTGGTAGAAGCTAAGGAGAATGGTAAACTGGAAGTAGAGGTTTACAGAAAACCAACACACACAGATCAGTATTTGATGTTTGACTCCCACTACCCTTTAGATGTGATCAGAACCCTGCAACACCGAGCTGAGAACATCCCCACTAGCACAGAGGCAAAGGCGAAAGAAATGAAACATCTCAGAGGAGCCCTTAAAACTTGAGGATATCCAGACTGGGCCTTTGTCAAAAAAAGTAGAAGGAAAGAAAAGAACATGAATACCAACAGTGAAGGGGAAAAGCAAGACAGGAGGAAGAACATGGTCATCCCATATGTAGCAGGGGTCTCAGAGGAATTAAGAAGAATTTTCAAAAAACACCGTATCCCTGTCTGCTTTAAACCGAACAACACACTGAGGCAGCAATTGGTACATCCGAAAGACCCAATACCCAAACACAAGAAAAGCGACATCATATACGCAGTGCAGTGCAGTGAAGAATGCTCTGATTTGTATGTGGGGGAGACCAAACAGCAACTGCATCAACGTATGGCCCAGCACAGAAGAGCCAATTCCTCAGGTCAGGACTCAGCCGTGTACCTGCATCTTAAGGATAAAGGGCATACCTTTGAAGATTGTAATGTTAACATATTGGCAAAGAAACGTGACTGGTTCAAGAGAGGTGTTAAGGAGGCCATTTACGTGAAAATAAAGAAACCAAGCCTAAATAGAGGTGGGGGGTTCGACACCAACTGTCTGCCGTGTACAATGCTGTTTTGACACCTTACTCTGGGCGTTCCTATAACACCTCTTAGCCACTATCCAATCACGCCCTTAACACTTGGCTGCGATATGCTAATTGGGATTTTCCAGGGTACATAATTGCCACAGATTCTTGTACAAGACATTCTGAATAGAGAAAGCCAGTCGGATGACTAGCGAAACGTCTTCAAGAACTAAACTTCAAGTCCAGTTGATCTAATTGAATACAACAGATATACCATGACCTGGATGAATTAGAACTATGTTGTAAAAACATTAGTTTTATGTATGTATGGTATCTTTTGTATTAAGTCAGTTATTAACAAATTAAATAATGGATGCTGCAGCCTTTCCACATCCTAAATAATGTGCTGATTTTTTGGAACAGGATGTCTACAGGTTATTAAAGAGCATGCTCACACTATATTACCTGCATTCCTAACCAGATATTGAAGGACAATTATCATCCCCATTCTGACAAAGTAAGCTGACCCCTTCCTCCATACAGTCAATCAAGGCTGACAACTAATATCATAGCCCATTTGCTGTCTCCTCTGCACATGCTCAATCTTATAAAAAGCTCTTTGAGGGAGTAGGCAGAAACCTTTGCCAGAAAGGCATAGAACTTATCATGAAATATCAAGTTACAAATTCATGTAATAATCTGCTATATAGAATATAACAGTTGGGTGATGGGTAGATAACTGACAAGTCAACTATTTTTTGATGACTTGCCCTTTAAGGGAGAGGAGGGACTCACTTGTGATTGGCTGTACCACAGCCAGCATACTCTGTGAATAAACATTACAAGCAACATATATATCAATACAAAACATAGAGCTATGTATGGCTAAATTTTGACTGAACAGGTTTTTCCATCAGATTTTCTTTTTTTGCTCACAATTGTACAACTGGTCACTCACAGCAACTGGTTGATCAGGTGAAAATTTTGGCCAGTGTGTACCTAGCCTTTAGTTAACACTAACTCTGCATGCTTCACCATTTTTTTGTGCTTAGGGCACAAAAAAAACCCCTAAATGTAATAACCAGCCTTCGTTCCCTCATTCCCGGTCTCTTCTGCTTATCTTCTGCACGGAAGAGCAGAAGGGGCCAGACCGGCAGTCACTTGATTGGGTGATTGGGTGAGACTCAGTCAATCACTGATGCTGCTGCCGGTCAGCAGAGGGAGCCGAGGGAATGAGGTTGGGTAAGTACATTAAGAGGCTGTTTTAGGGGGAGGGGTTGCCCTAACTTACATGGAGTTTTATTTTATTCTATAGATGGATGCAACTGCCAAGGGATGCAGAGGGAGGGGGAGGGAGGGGGAGAGCTCCACTGCACATGTCAGGGTCCTCTCAGAGCGCAGGTACAGACTACACAGACAGGCTCCTACTCTGCAGGACAACGATGAGGAGCAGAAGAGAAAGGTAAGGCTCTTTTAACACGACACAGTGAGGCCAACAGTGGGGCAAATTTTAGTTTTCTTTGGTTTGGTGTGTCCCACACTTCTGGTTTGGCTTTATGGGTCTCTATTCCCATCTGCCCTGGTCCCAGCAGTAGTTACAGCAATCAGAATAGGATTGGAAGGAGACTCTATGCAGAATTCCACTGCAAACAACTTTTGCTTGAAAAAGGATCCAAAACATGTTGCACTGAAATAAAAGTTGTTTGCAGTGGAATACTGCATGGAGTCTCCTTCCAGTCCTATTCTGAGGGCCAATTTTAGATGGGGGGAACATGCCCTTTAAAAATTAAACTCATGTGCTAAAATTTGTTTTGCAGATATAATAACAAGTCCTTTTCCGACTAATGCATTACATTGAAATGTATTGTTATAACACACAGCTGCACACAGTTTTATGCATGGTGGAGACCAGCGGGCACCAATAGAAGCCAATGGGACAGTGGCTAGAAATGCATACCACAGTGAAGGGATGTGGAATTTATGACTGACACCATTTAAATCTCCAATCCATAATATAATATAACCAGAAGTACGTTATCATTATTTACTATTTTCTTACCTGCACAGTTATATTATCAGATGTTGCCTGTCTATTTTTAAAGCCAAATAAATCCTCTATTTTGCATGCATTGTACTACATTGTACTGCTTGCTTGTGAGGACCCCTTTAAGTCTAACCTTGCATTGCTGTTTATTTTGAATTAATACTCCCAGTGTTCTTGCACTGTGTGGAGGTCACGACTAGGAACAACTGGAAGCTCTTCTTGGACTCTGTCTTGCCTTTTTAGGTTATGAGGGTCTCAATGTGTTTAGGATAGCGTGATTGACAGCTTCTCTCCGGCCCCAATTAGCACCCTATAATTTATTAGCTTCTGCTTTCAGATTATGCGTTAACTTTACAAATATTTCAACCACGGAAACAGCAGCTATCAAGTATCTCTCCTTCAACCAGCAGCCTGGAGCTGTATTTGAGAGTGCACATTGCTGTCTGCATAAGACTGGGATCTAATCAGAATAATTATTTAAGGGTTTTGTAAACTGCTGTGAGGCCTGAATAGAGAATACTTTAAATATAGCAGTGCTGGAAAATGGACAATGTGTCAGAATTCTACTCACTTTAGTTGAATGAGGTGGAGAATGAAGAAGATGGTAATGAAGAGGTTTTGTTTATCTAACTGCACTGCTTGATCAAATAGGCAGCTTCAATTACACACAAACAGCAACTGTAAACCTGCTACCATTACCACCACAGACTGTCCTTACCCTGCTGTAACCTTAAATTTACTATTAACCAACATTAGCGCTTAATCACATTCACTTCACAGCATTATAATGGACAGTATCTAAGAAAGTTTTCATTGTGCTTTACATTTGAAATATTCAAAGGGTAAATATCCAATACCAGGAAAAAGAGTTTTTTCTCTTATTTTCAAGCTGTTCTCAAGCCCAGTGCTACAAGCCACAAAATGCCCAAAGCCCCAAAAATGTATTAATAATAGAGAGATTCTTAGGAGTCACATTTATACATGTTTGCTCTTTTTAGAATGTACGAGACTAATGTGAACAAACAGATTCAGAAAAAGACTTCAACCGCTTGCCTATTGGTTGTCTAATATCACACGTCTATAAACACCTTCACTTACTGTTCAGTATCTCCCTGTGATTAAGGGAACTGTGTTTACATCATAGTTAGCTTAGAAAAACTAGGGAATTCTTTACGGTGAATGAGTCCAAAGGTCCAAAAACACCATATATTTTCCAACCTTTCAGAGAGACCCATGCTTCAGCTTAGCCGATATTTGGCATGGATCTAAATAGAACTTCAAAGCTGCTGGGATAGATCACAGTGGGCTCCTGACCTAAGAAGAAACTTGAGACAACCTACAAGATTTATTTGCTTGCGTGCTTTGGATAATTTAAAGGTACTGAATTATATGCAGACAGAATTCATGTTAGGATGGACAGGGTCCACAGAGTCACATTGCTGTCCTTTCTGGAACAGATCACCGGGTGCAATTTAAACCTCAGAACTGAGTAACTCATTCAATACGTCAGTTCACTAGACAAGGATAAGAGATTTTTAAATCCATCCCTCTGCTAAAATGGGTTAAGGCAAAGATGCAATAAATCACATATTTATAGGGCAGGTGGGGAATTACAGCAGATACTGGCCTACTGTCTTCTTTTACTGGTTGTTTAGCTTTAACACATTTTAACCATTTCAGCATACTGTACCTTTTGTGCAATAGAAATACGTATTTAAACTTAGCAAGAAATTCTAATGTCCACTAAAAACAATGATTTCAAGGTGTGGTTTTCACATTTGGGTTTACAGTGATGCAAAGAGTGGCGTAACTAGGAATCACTGGGCCCCCTAGCAAAACTATTAAGGGACCCCTATTCGTGCTTCATCCACAGTGGTTTTCTGGGAGGAGGCTATATCTGCCATAGGAAAAATAAGAAGATGGTGCCCCCTGCAGTTGCTCCCCTGGTAGTTATGCCCCTGGATGCAAAGTACAGTTACCCAAACAACCTTCCCCTACCCCTGTATGGAAACAGGGTCATATCTGTGATCACTATTGACTCCCCCAACTTTAAGTTGGAGTCCAAACATGATGGTTCGCATCACCATGTTCTAGGCATACATATATCTGATAATCAGCAAATCACATCAGATTTTATGCATTTTACTGCTAATTTACCATGTTTATGCCCAGGCCTTCTTTATACTAATTATGATTAATTGTTGCTGGGATTTTTCAATGATTAGGGGGGAATAGATATTGTTTATTTTTGTGTGTCTCAAAATGATATTTATTTTATTTAATGCAGAATGATTTTGGGCTAGGTAATATGGTCTGGGAAATGTGCTTCTTTACAGCACCAGCAAAATACTTTAGCTGGCCACACACTAGACACTACCCTTAAATTGCACCAATTTGTCTTTTGATCTGAGATGAATGTTGAAAAGATTGTAATGTCAAATGGAGCACCATTGCTACAGGCATTTTTTCCATGGTGTTTCCCAGCTAGATTATGTTTGTGATCATACTAATTACGGTCGATATTATGATTGTATTATTGATCGCAAAATGATGGCCCAGGTGGATGTCAGAACATTGCAGAAACATTGGGAAGTAAGTTTGTGCTTTATGGCCAGCTTAAGAATTGCAGGACTAACAATCTAAAGATTCGCCTGACCGAATAGCCGTATTGGGTGATGAAGCGTCGCTACCCAAATGTTCATACACACTGTGTGTCCATGGGTCGACCCCCACGGTCACGTGTGTATGAACCTTTTGACATAGGGAGTAAAATCTGATTTATGTGCATTGTCGTGTTTTTTGTAATTTAATATTCTAAAAATGCATGCGTTTGCGTAAAAAAAGGTGCTTGCAAAACCGCAAACATATGTGCAAACGCGTGCGCATCGGAAATTGCAGGAATTTTTGTGTTCCCGTGATTTCCATTTTAACCAAAAACACATGGGCAATCGCATGCGCAAAATGTGTGTGCAAATGTGCTAAAAACGTGTAAGTGTGGACTAGCCCTCAGTGTCCATTTTAAAGTAAAACCCAATTATTATAAAAACAAGAAAAGCCCCCAAAAATTCCATTGTATAATTGTGTGAAGAGGCTATTCAACCTACCCCGCTCTTTACACAATCACAATGGTGTGATTAAGCTATCTGTAACTAAGGACATATATATCCTCCTATAGAGGAGTCTGCCGCTGTCGAGGGAAACACACAGTCCCAAGCGTTCTCCCTTTGATGTTCATAGGGAGAACGCTCGGGACTGTGTGTATGCAGATCTTTGAAAGATGACAGACAGGATTATGCAGACCTTGCCTGTCATCTTTCAATGATCTGTACTGTGTGTACCCAGCTTAATGATTGGACTATGATTGACTAGTTTTCATTAGTTTCAGAAAGCCAAAATATTAATATGGGAATTTACTGTATTTACAGTAAATCAGCAATCTTTAGTTTTCAATTATAAATAAGAACTCTAAATGGAACCCATAATAACCAATCAGATGTTATTATTTTCATTTACTATACCAGTAAAACCTGATAAATGACTTACTTGTTGCTATGGTTTACAAAAACATGTTGTCCATGTTGCTACCCTGCCCATTTAGGGGGGGGGAGATTAAATGAGAGTTGCACTTATTAAATTGAAGATGTGTAGTTAGGAATGGGGCATATTCATGCCGTACTATATTTATGTATCCTAAAACCAGTATTATTTATACTTTGCTAATAACAGTGATTTATTTAACACATAACAGTCTGCAAATGTATTTTCTTAAATAATGCTTTATTGCATTCTATGTCTGGCTTTTAGTCAAAATATCATGTCAGTGCATGTATATATTTTTTTAAATGGTCAAAAAGAAGAAATATCAAAATATCAATATCGCTGAAAGGCATTCTGCTATATCACAAGTGAAAACATAAAATGCACATTAATGCCCGATATTTTCAAATGCAAAAAAAAATACTTGATTGACCTTTACTCTTGTGAAATATATTAATACTGTGCCCAACCATATGTGTCTGTCCTGTAACCATGTTAATTACACTTAACTTCCTGTAGCGCCTTGTGGGTAATTCACTGGGTAAGGGAACAATTTTATTTTATTGCACGTTGCATTTTCTTTTTAAACTCCTACATCTGACATCTCTTTCCATAACATTTACTGAAAGAAACATTTTATTTTGCATGTTAACTGTACTAGACAAAAGATCTTCTTAAACAGCTGTTTATGTACACTAAACGGCATAAAAACACACAACAATTATAAAGGAAAAGAATGGTTGGACCATTGCAGAGTTCATTATGTAGAAATAAACAATAATGTTATGTTTGAAAATCAAACAACACGACTATGATGTCAGAAACATGAGGATATACTTTATGCTGAGTTCCCGAAAGGAGTAAAGTGACAGTAGGAGAATAGTGCACAAGTAGAACAAGCCTGAGATCAATTGTCCATGCCGAACTCTCTGGAGATCTCCTTTCATTCTGCCTCTGCAGTTGTTCCATGTACAGGCTGTCAGTTTTATAAAGGGTTTCTTCTTTCATCGTAAAATTCTCCTTGTAAAAAAAATGCAATTGTTGGGCTAAACCCTGGGAAGTGCCACCTTGCTTGTCATATTTCTGGAGTTTGAACAGTTGTCTATTTAACAGCTGCAACTGTTTAAGCTTGGGGCAGGTGGTTCCTCGCCACTCACAACACGGGCTGTATTGTATATCCACATATAGTCCACTGACCTTTCGTTTCTATATTTCTCCATGTGTGTCTGTGTCTTGGCATTTATGTCTGTGTGGTTTAATAAGCATAAAACTCATTGTACATAATTGTAAGGGTGTATTAGACAGGAAGTACATTTCACAAAAGCATAAAAATATTCACAACACCAAAAATAAAGTCTTTTTGTCAAAAGTAAGCCAGTGAATTTATATTAATATATATTTATACATATACATATATATATATATATATCTTTTGAATGGCACCAATTACGTTTTGAATTACAATTTAAATAAAAATAAATGCTGTCTTTTGATCAGCCTCAGGAAAGAAGTTAGCCTATTGTCTCCCAAAAATTCTTATGGCTTGGAGTCCTGTTTTCATCCTTCCCTTGCAGTCATAGTGCTGGTTCACTCATGTCCTTGGCAATCTGAGATGTGGGACAAAGAGTTTGGCTCAGAATCTTTGAGAACGTCAGCTCAGGAGAGTTCCGCCACAGAAGGAATAACGTCGAGCTGCAAACCAAGATCACAAGCTGTTACCACCAAACCAAAGCAACTCCATGTCAGAATTTCACCAATTTTACATGGTGGAACAAAATCTACCAGGGGCAAGAGGTTTTAAAACCAGTATAGATCCTTGCTTTTATCCTGGGTCTGTAAACCTGGGAATGTAAGAGAAGGAGAGAGAGAAAGAGAAAGGAGAAAAAGATATATAAAGGTACAAGATGATTTAAGAAAGGGTGAAATAAAGGTATGAGACAGATCTCATGGGCCAGATTGGGCTACTTAGGGCAAGATGCAAGAGCAAGGGCATTATAAATGTAGAGAGAGTAGATAAAATGATCCTATCTAGGCAATGCAAGCAATCTGACAATTAATGTTTATTGCTAGCTTAATCAGTTAATTCTCAGAAGTATTTTTAGTGTTTTCATCACACTTCAGGCTTTCCCCACGACGAGTAGCAAATCCCATCTGGCTGTTTTCTCCATTATCATTAACAGCAGTGTAAGGTTACAGAAGAAAGCAGATGAGATTTTGCTCCCACTGTAAATGACTGTGGCTTGTACATGAAAATATGAAAATGAACTTGGGTCTGGCAACAGTTTTACAGTTTTTGCTTTCAGAAAATAATATAAAGTCTTTTCAAATATAGTGTTTATGCAGATTGAGAGACCATTATTATAAAATGTGTACATTTGTGTTGTTTGGATTTTTTAGCAACTTAATTTATTATTAGGTTGTGCTCCTGATATTTAACATGTGGTACAGCCACAAGCTAAATTCAGAAAATGTATGGTCTGATTTCTCTGTGATTTCCAATGACCGGGTGACTTGTGGAACAAAAACTGCATCTGATAGATACATAATGGGTCAAGACTGGCTGTGCTCTTATTTAAGCAGGTAAAGCCTTTAAATTAGCCACACGAATAAGCCCATTACTAGTTTCTGAGCTATTGCTTATGCAATGATGGTGTCTCCCACAAACAAGCTTTATCAGTAGTTTGGTCCTAATTCCGGGATAGGACAAACAGGACTTGGTGTCTTGCTCCATGCGGAGCAAGTGAATGTGCCAAATAAAACACCCAAAAGACCCAGTACTCAAAAAGACCAATAGTATAATATGAATATACATCCTCTTAAAATGATAATTCAGTAAAATAACTAGATAGATTATCATGCAAAAGAAGAAATAAGAAACAGATTGAACAGTTTGGAAATAGTCAATAGGGTCCCCTTTCTGCCTGATTTAGACTTACCTGCATCAACATTAAGGCCAATACTCTGTCCCATCTCTGCTGCTGGCCCAGTAAATGGTCCAGGTGTTGTCCATGCAGAAGAAGCTGGTTCTCCCTTTCCCAGATCACACTGTGCTGTAGATGATGCTGTTCCTGCTGTTGGGATCCTGTGTGGGCGAACAGATGCTGGAACTAAGAGTGAACTGTATCGCGGATCAAAGTGTGTGCTATACACCTCGTGCATAGATGACCGGGGGTAACTGGACCCCTGGGTGTTAATAGCGCCTCCAATTGTATATGGATGGTGATGATGATGATGGTGGTGTGCAGGGTGCCAGGGCTCTGGAGGACCTTGGTGTAGGTGGCTGTGAAGTGATGCTGGAGAATAGGGGTCTGCTCCAAATGGAATCTCCGTGTGTGGGCCACTAAGTGGACTAGCAAGGCTACTGCCCAAAGAAGAGGCAGCAGATACAGCTGTTTGTTGGTAGCTGCTGTTCCAGAAAGATGGTGGAAAGCTCCTCTGACTCATGGGGAAGGTTGAATCTGTAAAAAAAAAAAAAACAATATTAATTTCATTGCACTTATTATTCTTTGCAAATCCTTGTCTACAAAGTTTCTTTTGCAAATTAAAAATTATTCTACTAAATGATCATGCATTCGTTATCAGATAACTATATACATAATAATAATATCAGATAACTAGAATCATTCAAAACCAAAGATTATTCTATGGGCCATAGTTGTTAAAGTTGGAAACCGGTTTTCTAATAAACATGATTTTGGCAATTTCAATTTTAACTAATAAATAATCTTCCATTTTAATAACAAAACCCACACACACACAGACACACTACCATTTATTCCCTAAAAATTTTGCCCCATCACCTTGTCACCTTAGTCAAAGCCATCATTTCTTGTTGGTCCCACTAGCTTTAGAGAGGTAATATGCCTCATATCAGACCAAATAGACTTTTATAAGATATTTAATCTAATTGCATACTAATGTATTGCAATAACAGAATAGTGCTAATAGTAACAACACATATTTAGTGAAATGATAGTGTCCAGTTTGTATGAAATCTACACATATTTGGTTAAAAAACAAATAAAGAAAAAAAAAAAGAGAAAACATCCTTCTTTCTTCAACAGGAGACATCTCCACACTTTGCTAGATAAACAATGGAAGAGTCACACAACACGGATTCTCAGCCAGATTTGACAAATGCTTATGGAACAGGATCTATCCCCAGAGACCAATGAATTGTAGTTCACAATGTTCAGCAAAATATCTCCATAGCTAAATTATTACGGACTACTGTAAAATTGCTTATTCGCATGTTTGTTATTTGATCTCTAATTCTAATTAAAAGTATACCCTCATGTGCAGTTTAAAGTAAACATAAATCTTTCACTACATCATATTCCAATATAAAGAAAAAGGCATACACTTTCCCACTGGTAGCTGGTAGCACCTGGGCCTGTTATACCTTGAAGAGTGCAAAATTAGTGGAATAAAAACCACTACAAATATAACTTCTAACTTTCAGGGAAGGTCAAAATGGGTTTGAGTCTCAGACCTTAATTGATTAAGTGCTCCTTTCTAATGAACAACCTTCTGATTATTTTAAAATAGGATTATAGGGATGTCCAACACAGCCAATGGAAAAAGGAAAGGGGATAGACAGGGTAGAGTTTTAGCAGGTTAGAGTTAAGGCCTGTCAATGTGTGCATGTACGGCTGTTGCACAGCTGAAGATCTGGCACCCCTGTATTACAATGTTATTTCTACCTAGATTTGTCATTTAAACACATAGGAAACAATATTGAACAATCAGGGAGATTCAGTTATCATTTTTAAAAGCTAACATCTGATTGGTTGGGGAAAATTAGCACCATATTTAAGGATAATAACTTTTATTGAATCTCCCTGTTTGACTATAGACAATAAAGGGGTTGGATTGGTGGGAGATTGACAGCCGCCCCTCCAACCCCAGGCGCCCCTAGGCACGTGCCTACTGTGCCTAATGGTAAATCTGTCCCTGACCTTACCCTGTATCACATAACCCAATGTAGTTTTCATTTAATTTAATGCAAAATGTCTTATTTACCTTCTTACCAGGTTTCCCCGATGATGGTTAAACCTAGATGGTTGCCTAGTTCCAAAACTTTAATTTGGAACTAGGCAAAATGACTTAAATGGTAATGATATCATCAGCCAAAGAAAATCCATGGAAAAAGGTAAAGAGCCAGAATCAACATTGGTATTAAATCAAAATGTAGTGGTTCAGGTCCACATAACATGGAGAATTAAATAAAATGTAATTTTTAAATAAGTCTTAAGTTCTCCTTTAAAGGGGAAATAAAGCTTAAATATAAACACCCCTGCATGACAGATAGTTATATATATCTGAAATCACCAACCAATCCAATCTTGGATAAAAAACTGTTTTCACAGGGAATATTTCCACACAATGCTGCTGATTCCAGAGGTTACAAATTCTGCTAGTAAGAATAAACAAAATCCATGCAGGCTTATTTAGATTTTAGCTTTTGTTCCCCTTTAACTATTAGAGGCCATGTATATCCAACTCTAGAACAGTTTTATACTTCGTGATGATCTGACAGCTCAAAGATTAATCATCCCTCATGTTGGCCAGACATTCTGATATTTTCACATGATCGCTCAACTGAGACCAGTTTATATGATAACGAAGATGTGTAAGGAGGATATCATATCAAACATTGTGCCCAGACAAGCTAGTAGCTGAGCTAACCATTAAAAAGTTGAGTATGTGTGCTTTGAGAAGTTATCAGTAAAGGCTCGTACACAAGCTCGATTTACGAGTGAGGAACAACCCCCTACGGCCGAACGATACACATGATGAACGGCCATATCGGATGAGAATCGTCCGTGTGTATGCGTTCAGGCAGGGGTCATTCGTTGATCCTTTTGGCCAATAAAGTGCCCACACAGGGGCCAATTGTCGGCTGAAATGTTGTTCGTACACATCATGCTTCGCGGGTCAGGACCCGCGATCGCACATGTGTACGAGCCTTTAGTCTGGAAGTAGCAGGGTCTGAAATCATATTACTGACTGCTTGGCCATGATAAACTGAATATAAAAGCACCCATATCTATCCCTCTAAGCTACCTGGCTACTATATATTTAACTATCTATCTATTTTTCTATCATCTGTACATGTAATTATCTATTAACATATGTCTGTCTATCTATCTATCTATCTATCTATCTATCTATCTATCTGTCTGTCTGTCTGTCTTTCTGTTTGTCTAATCTATCTAGCTATCTATCTATCCATCCATCTATCTATCTGTTATATATGTTATCTATCAATCTATCTTTCTACTATATATTTAACTATCTATTTATCTATCATCTATTCTCTATTTTCTAAATTTGTAATTATGTATTACTATCTATCTATCTATCTATCTATCTATTGTCTAGCAATCTGTATATCTATCTATCCATCTATTATCAATCTATACTATCTACTATATATATCTATTTCTATTTTCTGACTGTCTGTCTGTTTGTCTCTAAACAATTTTATTAGACAGATATTAAGTGATGGCTCTGACTAGTTGTCAACTATTCTGTAAGGTACAGAAAACAACATATGTTTAAAGTGTGCCTTTTTATTAAATCCATTTACTTGTTTTGTATTTTTCTCCACTTGATGTGACTATTTAACATTACCCTTGCTTGACACATGATTCCCAGATATTGTACTGATTCCCTCCACCACTTTACAGTTTCTTTTCAAAACATGTATTTATGCAGAAAAACAATCCATTAAAATCTATTAATGCCTCTAAAAACACAATGAGAATTAATTTCTGACTGTTTGGCTTAAGCGCTGATAAACTGAAAATAAAAGCACCTATAAACTGAAACCAGAGATCAGACATGGTAATATAGCCCACTAACCAAACCTTCCCCAGTCTAACTTTACCTGCAGTTTTTTGGATCTATTTCCAAAAAACACAAAAAGGCTATAAATATACATACTGTAGTTTAGGCTTGGAAATATACAAACTATATTTAACCTGTAGACAAACTGAAGAAGTGTTCGCCTCTCTATTTACTAGAGATAATTGCTTTTTACCCTGACAAATCTACACTAGATAGTAAAATTCTACTCCCAGAAATGAACATTAATGTCCACATATTGCATCATAGTGACCCATCACTCAGATACTGTAAATGGTTATTAAGTTGTCTTGGCTGTAGGATGTCAAATGGGACTCATTGTCGTCCCAGATACTCATTAACATACTGTGCTTACTGTACTTGGGGTTCTAAGTCACTGCTTCTCATCAGGTCTGAAATGCAGAATATCCAATTGATGTCAAGCCATTTCATTTCCATCAGAAATAAGGTCATCAATCAACACAACATTCCAACATGCTTAGTCTAAGGCTCATATCTCACTTTGAAGCCTACAGCAAGTGGTGGGGGCTAAAGAGCCCATATGTATAGTGCACTGCCCACTTGGATCCCTGGCTATTTGAGAATCACAACTTATGTTTCATCCCCATCTCCTCCAGACCGTTAGCTCTTATGGGCAGGCCATCCTTCCTATTGTTGCACATTAATACTGTAACTTAGCACACTGAGGGCCATATTTATAAAGGCACGGTATTGCTTTTTAGCGATACCACACCTTTAACGATAGGTTTAATTATCGTTAAACCGATCGTTAATTCCCAACTGCTTTAATGATCGTTAATTATATATATATATATATATATATATATATATATATATATATAATATATATATATATATATTAAAAATGGCTGTGAAAACGGAGGCACTCACAGGTCTTAGCGAACAAATGATGTTTATTCAAACAAGGAGGTTTACATGTTTCTGCCCCTAAGACCTGTTTGTGCCTCCGTTTTCACAGCCATTGTATACTTTTGGATAGTGCACCCAGGCATGTAACGATCAGGAGTGCCAGCTGTTCACCATAATATATATATATATATATATATATATATTTCAGCAACGGTCGCACACCCACAATTTCAGTTGTTTGGTGCTGCAGAGTAAGATGGAGTGGTGCTGTCTTGCTCCTTTCTCATATAAACACGCAGAGACTCCGGCACACAAAAAATGATGCTTATAATTTTTTATTCAGTGTTTCACGCCATCAATATGTGACATTTCGGAACGCCTTGGTTGCTTTTTCAAGAGGAAGTGATCTCACACAGTGGACACCATATCCAACCCCATACAATGGATGAAACAGATTACAGGCAAGAATACTTCTCAGATACATATTAAACATACAGATACAAGTCATAGTCTTTGTTCAATCCCCCTGGTGATAGGAAGTATTCTTGCCTGTAATCTGTTTCATCCATTGTATGGGGTTGGATATGGTGTCCACTGTGTGAGATCACTTACTCTTTAATGGTATAAATAGACATAATTTGTAACACATGTGTATGCCATTTTAGCTTGAAAAAGGAACCAAGGCGTTCCGAAACGTCGCATATTGATGGCGTGAAACATTGAATAAAGAGTTATAAGCATAATTTTTTGTGTGCTGGAGTCTCTGCATGTTTATATATAAAACATTATTATTAACATTCATATACATTATTATTAACATTCATATACAATGAAATTAACCCCTAAAGAAGGAGCAAGTGAAAGAATTATACTACGGCTTGTAATTGTAATTATTATCGAGTCAAAATGTTCTTGAGCTTAATTGATTAAATTATAAAAACAGCAGACCTACCCAGTCAACACTGCATTTAACTTGCTAAGCCTGGTAGACATGGGATTTACAGGTAATGTTAAGTTATATCATATTATGGGAAACCTTATGAGGACAGAATGCACATGGGGGGTTGGTTTGGCTGATATAAGGGGTAAAATTACTAGTAACATTGTGTGGTGCTGCCCCAGGTTTTTGGGAAGATACAGTATGTGTAACACCATAAACCATGTTCTCCATGGGTAGTTGGCTAGCTGCAGAAGATCAAAGAAATGGTTCCTTAAATAAACCAAAAACAACATAAGCACATGATTTACTTGAACAATTGTGTATTCAATCATACATTTCTTTTTTTAGTTGTTCTTGTGTGGATTAACTCCACTCACCTCGCCATGAACTGGCACTTCTGGATGTCTTGGCACTGGCACTGTTGGGGGAGAAACTGCTTGGCTGGCTTAGAGCTCTGCTGAAGTGCTCATCGACCACAGAGCTGATATCCCCTTGGAAGTAGGTAAAAAGGACACATCTAGAGCTGATGTACTCTGCTTCTGGGGGCCTCTCCTTTTCTGGACTGCAGTCTTCTTCCTTAATGCTGGTGGGCATATGACTGGAAAATGAGCTGGCACTGCTGCTGCTGGTATTTTCTGGGGCTTCCTGCATCTTTGAGTAAAAGGCTAGTTTCTAAAAACAGGATAGGAGAACACAGGTCAGTCATACAGAAATCATCAGGCTTTCCATAATGCACAATGGACAATCCTTAATGTTGTTTAAAGAATGGTCAAGAAGAGTCCCAAACTGGACTTACAATTTTCACCCTAGCAAATGTTACAGTTATTCTAGCATATGGTCAACTGCTGCACTCTGCTCATCAGGATCTGTTCAGGGCTATTTAACTGGTATGTAGCCCATAAGACTGTATGAATTTTACCACTAAATCCATACTGATAGCACAGCAGGTATTATGTATCTCTAATAGATAGGAAATAGTTTAACTATAACAAAAAATGATGGTCCATTCCGAAGGGGATTCTATTTTGCCCTCCACATCTCCTATTTACCTTATGTGTTCTCCCAGTAACCCAGAATGGTCCTTAAAGTAACAAACTAATAAATGCAGCAAATCCAACATTGTTGTCTTGTGCAGATGCATTTTAAAGGGGAACTGTTTAAACATAGGAGATTATACACACAAACCAAAATAAAGAGGAAACCAAATAATTAAATATGTTAAACTGGTTTGATGAAACAAGGTAAACAAAACAAAATGTTTCCCCCAAATGATTCAACATCAGAGAAACTATTTGCTTATTTCTGTTAGTTTAACACTCCATGCATCATATTACATTATATTATATTACATTTTCTAGTGCTTTCCCTCTCCATTGCAATGTATGGGGAGATATGATTAGCCCAGAGATGACAGTTAATAGCTCTGGAAAAAGTGACTTTATGACTCTCAGCAATGATCTCCCCATAACCAACACTGAGTAATAAAACAATGCGTCCCTATTATCATTATTATCCACTGGGTAACCATTCCATCATTATTATAGGACCCCTACCAGCTCTAACATCCCCAGCCTTTCCATTGGAATCACAGCCACACTACCAGTTTATGTTCCCAGATAAAAAAAATTTGTAGAAACGTTACCTTCTCCCATTAAACCACAAAGCAACAATTTCGTTAGTTTAATGTTTGTCCCTGCTGGTCACTGCCAAACCTGCCCATCCATTTATAGTGTAAACCTGGTAACTGACAATCAATTCAATTCCGACCTGTAATCTACCCACCCAGCACTTTACCATGGAACCACAATGCAACTATTCCTCACATTACAACGAATTTTTGTTCTGCTTCATGCAAAATTATCCGGGAAACAAGCGATTTTGTCGCTGAATCGCCTACAGTATCCAGCTACCGCCTATGGTGTGGTGCCAGTTATTATTATCACTGATAACATTACTAGCCCGATACCATTATCACTGATAACATTACTAGCCCGTTATTATTATCATTGATAATATTACTAGCCCGATACCATTATCACTAATATCATAACTAGCCCGTTATTATCACTGATATCATTACTATCCCGTTATCGTTATCAATCACTGATAACATTACTAGCCCGTTATTATCACTGATATCATTACTAGCTCGTTATTATTACCACTGATAACATTACTAGCCCGATACCATTATCACTGATATCATTACTAGCCCGATATTATCATTGATAACATTACTAGCCTGATACCATTATCACTGATATCATTAATAGCCCCTTATTATTATTATCAATCACTGATATCATTACTAGCCCGTTATTATTATCAATCACTGATATTACTAGTCCCCTATTATTATTACTGATAACATTACTAGCCCGTTATTATTATCACTGATAACATTGCTAGCCCGATACCATTATCACTGATAACATTACTAGCCCGATAACACTATCACTGATAACATTACTAGCCCGCTATTATTATCAATCACTGATATCTTTACTAGTCCGTTATTATCACCGATATCATTACAAGACCGTTATTATTACCACTGATATCATTACTAGCCCGATATCATTATCACTGATAACATTACTAGCCCGCTATTATCAATCACTGATATCTTTACTAGTCCGTTATTATCACCCATATCATTACAAGACCGTTATTATTACCACTGATATCATTACTAGCCCGATATCATTATCACTGATAACATTACTAGCCCGATACCATTATCACTGATATCAGTTTTAGTCCGTTATTATTATCACTGATATCATTATTAGTCCGTTATTATTATCACTGATATCATTACTGACCAGTTATTATCACTGATAACATTACTAGCCCGATACCATTATCACTGATAACATTACTAGCCCGATACCATTATCACTGATAACATTACTAGCTCGATACCATTATAACTGATAACATTACTAGTCCGTTATTATTATCACTGATATCATTATTGGTCCGTTATTATTATAATTGATAACTTTACTGGCCCGTTACTATTATCACTGATAACATTACTAGCCCGATACCATTATCACTGATATCACTAGCCCGTTATTATTATCACTGATAACATTACTAGCCCGTTATTATTATCACTGATATTATTACTAGCCCGTTATTATTATCACTGATAACATTACTAGCCCGTCTCACTGATTACTGACCTTGGTGGACGTTTCCAGCCCGGCCAGCGATCGGTCCAGTCCAGACACGGTCCAATGAAGGAAGCAGGAGGTCGCTCTGTGTCTGGTTAGTTAACGGACTGGGACAGGTGTACAGTGTGGGATAGGGAAATATCACCTGTCACTGTCCTATGGAATGTTTACATGTGACTGGAACCTACAACCCCTATACATGGTCTATAGATCTCTACCATAGAACTTTATATCTGGTTAAAGGGAGGAAGCGATCGCCCTGTATTTAGATTCTCTATTTCTATCATTTACATAGGATACGGAGATCTTGTCTTTCTGTTCTATATCTGTATCATATGTTTATAATAGGAAAACGGTCTATATGTCCGAATTTTGTACAGACACGGACTTTGCATTTATTCCGAATCAACCCATCGTTTACTACTGAATCCTTTCCACACTGTACATGTATGTATATATATAGTATGTATATGTATGTAGAAATATAGTGTGCACATTTTAAGTATTCTTTGCCCCTAGCCCTAAAAGTCCCAGCTGTGCCATTAGGAAAGGGTGACAGATCTGGTCCCATCCCTATCATGCCACGCTATGCGCCCCACATGACAGTGTTGGCACTAGACCCCCCCATAAGATCTGTTACATACCTGGTGGTAAGGGCTATAGGCTGCTGCGAAGTAAGGCTGGGGAGGACCGTACACTTGGTACATTACATCCAGACAGCTCATGGCTAACGGAGAGATGGTGATGCTCCTAGTTGGGCTCTGACTTTCCTTTTTTTCTTTGCTTTCTCATTAAGATCCAGATTTGCCCCTACATAAAGCTCCAGTTGGTTGGATCCCGGAGAACAGGTGGAGAAGTTGCGGTTCCAGTCTACACAGTGAAGAACACACACAGATCAGCTCCAGCTTGGGACAAGCTACAGTGCGCTGAGCAGCCTAGAGGAAAGTGGAGGGCATTTAAACTCGGGGCATGCGTAGTAACGCGCACCTCCTGCTATACAAGACCTGAAGGAAAAGTGCAAGTGATGTGGGAGACAGAAGAACCAATCGTCTAGGTAGTTCTGTCCGCTCCACTAGCAGAAAGGGGCTGTTCAGCCTAGGATGGTCACGTGGATGTCATCTAATGTTCTACATCACAATGATCAGATCCATTTGTTAAGTTAGAGTGTTGTGGTGCAGCTGGTCCCACAGTCTGGCAGTAGTTTCAGCTCCTGTCACATTCTGATTGTCACTTGGGACTTTCTATCCAGACTTTGAGAAATGTGCCACTAAGCAAACTAATGGACCCCTGGCCATGATGGTCCATTGTGTGTTCTAGTTCTACAACGCAGGGAAAGGTGGCGTACCATGTTAGCCAGTCAAAATGTTTACAGGGTAACCCTTTTGAAATATAAAAAATAACAAAAGTGGTATAAAGGTGATACCTTTATTGGCTAACTAAGATAATCATAGCAAGCTTTCAGAACATTCTAGTTCCTTTTTAGGAATGTAATGAAAGCTTGCTGTGACTATCTTAGTTAGCCAATAAAGGTATCACCGTATTGAGATTTCATGGAGAATCCCTGGTGGGTGTTCCCTTCCCTGTAGTAGTAAATAAGTGATTTCATATTTGCAGACATTCAGTTATTAATTAGAACAGAGCTAAAATGTCTAAAAGATTGGGGAAGTGGTTGGGACCTGTCAGAGCTGCTGCGGAGGATCGCGTAACAGGTAAGTTTGCTCCAAGCTCATTCCTGGCTCCATTTGTATTGACTGAAGAACGGGAGACAATGAAAAGCTCCTTATCCTCCCGGTCTTCAATCAATGCATTAAAGGAATAGTTCACTTTGGTAGAGAACTATTCCTTTAAACACAAACAAAGATCAATAAAAAGTGCCATTGACAGAGCATAAATTTGAGTGATGAAAGCACAATACTGTCTCTGTATAGAGTTTGCTGTGCAGTTTTGGGCACCAGTCCACAGAGCATAACGAATTATTAAAGGTACAGAGATGGGCAACTAAAATAATTAGAATAATGGAAAATTTGTGTCATGAAGATGATAGTTGGGTTTGTTTTCCCTGGAAAAGAGGCATTTGCAAGGGGATATGATAACCCTTTATTAATATGTTAGAGGGAACTACAGCCAATTAGCAGGGGATCCATTCTCTCATAGGAGTGAACAAAAAACAAGGGGCCACCACTTCATATGTAAGAAAACACGATTTCAGTTTAAGCAGTGTAAATGGATTTTCACTGTGAAGGTTGTGGAATGCTCTTCTTGAAATGTTTTGTTGGCTGAAACTCTAAACATATTCAAAAGAGGCTTAGAAGTCTTCAAGGACAGACAGAATATCAACGCATACAGCTGGTGATGGTATCGTGTGGGCATGTGTGATTCGTTGTGTCCTTCGCCGGCTTGCAATGCGTTTATGGCTAAATACAATACCAAGATAGTGCAAAACCTAAAGGAATAATTCATTGATAAAAAGACCCTGTTTAATTAAAAATGATAATTGTAATGGAGGCAGGAGTGCTTGATCCTGTCTCCCCCGTTTCTTCCCCTAAGCCCAGATATCAGTACTTACCAAATGGAAATCCTTCCTGCGCCACTGCAGCATCTCTCCTATCAGTTCCCCTGCATTCCCTCCTTCTCCACAACTTGTTTGGCAAAGTATTGATTGTGCACAAAGGTGAGGGGAACAGCGCCGGATTACAGTTTGGTAAGCACCGATTTCTTGGCTTAGCGGCAGAAATTGCTCCTGTCTCCATTACAATCATTATTTTTCATTCGGATCTTATTTTTTCAGTGAACTACTCCTGTAACTAACACGGAATTGCATCTGGTGTGCTGAACATTTTTTTTTAGAAAGTTTTGGAAATTGTGCATAAAATAAGAGATAAACCCCATTGCCTTTTGTTAGGGACGATTGTCTTGCTGCAATAAGAAACTCTTTGTGGAATTAAAAAAAACCAACCCTTTAATTACGGTATATTTTTGCCATGGCAATTTATTATTATGTTATTAATTTACATGTAGTTTCATGTAGTGACATGGCCTGCAGAGAATTAATAATATGTTGTTTTGTTAGTAAGTTCCACTCCAGCTAGATAGAAGTCTATTTGCAACATTCAATAGACCAATGCAATGACCTTTTCCCCCTTGATCAGCAATAAGATGTTTGCAAAGATTGTTTCTTGTAGGCAATGCCCCAACCTACCAGAACTTGGTTAAAGCCAAAGAGGTTATGACTAAAATTTTCTAACTTGCTTAATTTTGAAAACACTTTTAGGCTCATTTACCCAGAGTCGCTAGCATAATGCGATATTAAATTGTGAGCGTCAGATGCACAGGTGATTTTTGCGTAACCCGCGCACCTACTAATATGGAGTTAAAGTCGCGTTCACTGGTAGCGTAACGATTGGCGTGACCATATATTTGCCCGGCGTGTCTGTGTAAATTGGCCCCTTTATATACAATAGACTCACTGAATGCTGACCAAAATCCCGAAAAAGGCCACACTTTTGACTAGTTTTCTGATGCCTGTATGTGTACAAATATACTGTCAATGAGCAATTAGGGCAGTCCAAATAATTATTATTGCATGGCTGGTCCCTAAACTGTAAATAGGAAACCCCCTCTTTATAAGATGGATTAAAGCATTCCAATGTTGGGGTGGGAAAGAGGGCCTCCTTCCTTAGGGATGTAGTAATATTAACTATGTATCTCAGTAAAGTCTGTGAAAGAACAACTACTGTATTTAGGACAGCATAATAAGTTAAAGGAGATCTATGGGCAAAAACAATTTTATTGACATATAGTTTGAAACTTCTGATTAAAATGATGTTATGCTTTCAAGGTGCAATTACATTCTTATTCCCCCCCTCCTGCATAGCTTTTTATGATATAGCCCCTCTCTCTCCTTCTCTTGGTGGAACACTCAGACTATTCAGTAATGAATGGAGGGGGAAGAGATTGGAGAAGTATTCGAAGGGATTGTTAAGTTTATTTTAAAGGCATATCTATCCCCCCATCTGTAAAAGAATATGCTATTGACCAGTTTGCAAGCTACACAATGCTTCCTACCTCATCTACAACTTTGTTTCATTGCCAAAATGAACTCTGTAAAACAGCAACAGTCTAAATTTATGTCCCTCCATCCCACCTCTATAAGTTATTTATGTATTTGGCTATGTAAACAAAATATTAGTTTGATGACACATCCAATCCTTTCCAGGAAAAGTACACAAAACAGCCTGCACTGCTACTAACAACTGGTTATATTATAGGTAGGGCAATTATACTCACCTCCCCCTTGCTCCTCTTCATGCACCTGTAAATAGTACCCAGGATGAGGGCCTAAACTGCTTAGTCCTCACCCCTGGGTACAATCAGCTGGAATACTTAGATGAAGTTATCTTTGTTCATCCTCCTGCTTGTCTTTGCAGCCCACAATGTGGCCAATATATATATGCAAAGAAGCAGATCATGTCTATATTCCATTGGCCAGATTGAGGGAGGACTATGGAAAAGAACGGAACAGAGAAGTGTGTAAGAAAGATTAGTATAATTGTCCTTTAAGATTTTTCTGATTTTACATAGCTGTAGCTTTATGTGGAAAGGAACTGTAACGCTCCGGATTCCCTCGTATTCCTTCAGTCCGAATACCCCAATCTACAACCACTATCTTCGCTAATAGACAAGACCCCATTTTCCGGGAGGCTAGATGCGCCTCACCGAACACGGTTGCCCCCTGAACTTAGAGTGCAAGGTATCCGAACTGAGGCTGGGAATACAAGAGAAGTCCGGAACGAAACTGACAGGCAAGGCACACGGAGAGATAAGGTTGGAGACCAAAATACGAGGTGCAGGAGCAGGCAGAAGCAGGGTCAGGAACAGAGCAATGAGTCAGAACCAGTAGTCAGGCCGCCAGGCACGGTACAGTCAAAAAGGCAAGCAAAGGTCGGTAACAGGAAAGCACAAGAATAATCAAACCATGAGCAAGAATAGTAAACTAAACCGCTATATCGGGCAAGGGCAGAATAGGCTGAGGGGTTTAAATACACAGAGGAACCAATGGGGAGAGGAGAATAATGTGTGAGGTGCAGGGATAGGTTTATTTGAATAAACAAGCCCCCCTCCGTCCAATTGCCGATGTGGAGGAGCGGAGGAGGTAAGACCCAGTGCGTCCGCACAGCACAGCCAGAAGACCGGGCAAGAGCACAAACGGACGTGCTCATGTGAGAAGAGACTGGCCGCGTGACGTCAGCTGAAGCGCGTGCTGGGAGCCGAGAGACGCAGTGGGATCCCGGCACAGGTAAGGCTTTTGTCACATTACCCCCCCCCCCCTTGAGGAGGGGCCTTTTTTGAATTTTTGAATTAATTCTTTTGCATGAATGTTTCGAACAGGGACCCAAGATCTTTCTTCAGGACCATACCCTTTTCAGTCAACAAGGTATTGAAGAGAGTTTTGAACGTACCGAGCATCTAGAATCTTGTCAATCTGCTATTCAGTTTCACCTTGAATTTCTACAGAAGGTGGAGGAGCATCCAAATGTTCAGCATTGTTGGCCGGCTTTAGCAAGGATACATGAAAGGTGTTGTTACTCTTTTTGAAAGAGTTAGGCAACATTACCTTGTAGGTCACCCTATTGATCTGTCGTTCAATAGGGTAAGGACCAATAAATTTAGGACCTAATTTTGCGGAAGCTTGGTTCAGAGGAATATTACGAGTGGACATCCATACCAGATCTCCAGGAACAAAACTAGGTTCTACAGAATGATGACGATCAGAATATTTTTTCTGATGACTGGTTGCTTGTTTAAGATTAGAGGATACTTGGGTCCACATTGTAGTTATCTGGTTGAGCCAGTGTTCCAGAACTGGTACGAGTGAAGATGAATCTGAAAAAGAAGAAAATTTAGGATTCATGCCATAATTGCAGAAAAAAGGGGAAAACTTGGATGAAGAATGCACAGAATTGTTAAGAGCAACCTCGGCAAAAGGTAGAAATTCTGCCCATTTTCCTGTTGTTCGGCAATAAAACATCTGAGATACTGTTCTAAAGATTGGTTCGTTATTTCGGTCTGACCATTGGTTTCAGGATGGAAACCGGAGGAAAAAGAGAGAGAAATACCTAAACAGTCACAAAAAGAATGCCAAAATTGTGAAATGAATTGGACTCCCCTGTCAGAAACAATGTTTTCAGGAACACCATGTAATCGATATATGTGAATGACAAACAATAGAGACAGCTCTTTAGCAGAGGGTAACTTAACTAGAGGAACGAAATGTGACATTTTACTGAATCTATCCACTACTACCCAGATTACAGTATACCCATCAGATTTGGGTAGTTCTACCACAAAATCCATGGATATATGAGTCCATGGCTTTTCAGGAATAGGAAGAGACAAGAGGGTACCTGCTGGAGCACTATGGGAGGACTTACTATTGGCACAGACAGGACACGCCTTGACATAGGCTTTAGAATCTTCCACCATAGAAGGCCACCAAACATGTCTCGATAACAATGACAAAGTTTTAGTTTCTCCAAGGTGTCCGGCTAGTTTGGAATCGTGAAACTGTTTCAATACTTGTAAACGAAAAGACAGTGGAACAAACAGACAAGAATCAGGTTTACCTGGGGGAACATCTACCTGAAGAGGAGTCAAGAGTTCAGACAAATTAACAATTATATTTTCAGTGGTTAAAGCACCTAATATATGATGAGTGTAGATGATAGGTAAAGGAACTTTGGTGGGCAAAGACTCATGTTCAATGAATCTACGGGATAAAGCGTCGGCCTTGATGTTTTTTGAACCTGGTCTATAAGTTATACTAAAATTAAATCGAGAGAAAAAAAGTGCCCAGTGGGCTTGTCTGGGATTTAACCTTTTGACATTTCCTATATATTCTAGGTTTTTATGGTCAGAGTAGACCAGGAGCCGAGAGACGCCGCGGGATCCCGGCACAGGTAAGGCTTTTGTCACAGCAACAAGCATCTTGATAAGTGATATATTTATACATTTCAATCAAGTTCCTTTGCTATATATTTAATGTTCCTTATCCTTCCTGCTATCACTATACAAGGTCAGAAGGATGTGCTCTAAGTGGTTAATATCAGTACAACTGCACTATATGCTATCGATATCCTGTTAGCTTTTTTCAAGATCTTTCTTAAAGAGCATGCCAACCATTAAAACAAAAGAAATTATAACCGGTAAGGCATTAAACCTTGAGCAAGGTACAGCCACTAGCGTTTATTAAATATATGTATATTTTTTGCACATTACTTGAAGGAAATTGTGCCAATTGTGTATTCTTCCTCTTAGTCAGAGAAAAAACAGAAGATTATTTCACAGCAGGAATATTTTGCCTTCAGCTAGTTTAGTTTTGGGATCAATTGACAAGCCTTCCAACACAAACATATATTGTTATAGAAAGGGAAAAAACAAGCAAGGTACCACTTTCTTTACACTTCAAGCTTTGCCCTGTGATTTAAGCAGGTGTGAAAGACTATTGCCATTTTTAAAAACACAATTAGGGAGATTCAATAAAAGTTCTTATCATTAAAAATGGCGCTAATTTTGCCCCAACCAATCAGATCTTATTTAACATTTGAAAGCTAACATCTGATTGGTTGGGGCAAGATTAGCACCATTTTTAATGATAAGAACTTTTATTGAATAACCCTGAATATTCAATCAAAATGTTTAACTTTTTTGTACACTGGTTATATGGTTTTTAAATATATTCAGCCTGTAGAAAACATTAATAGGGTTTAGCAAATAGCACCAATTGTACTACATTTTCATACTCAGAATCTTTAAAGAACATGTCCAGTCCAAAAAATAATTTTGCTATAAATGCAGAGGACCCCCCCAAACCCCAGTTTCGAATTATCCATCCCTGCCAAATATGCCCCTTACCACCTAGGAGCCGCCCCTGCTCCTTTTTCGAGCTTGTTTCAAGCGCAGAGGGCCTCTGCACTGACAGCCACTCTACTTTCTGGTCGCGGCTGTCAGGCAATAGGGTATGATGCGATGTCATTCTTTTTTTACCTTTACAGACCCATTTACTGCATCATCATATACATTTTTTTAAACTTAAAAACATATGTGTCATGGCCACAATTTAAAAAAACTGGTAGTAGGTGGTCAAATTTACCACAAACATCAAATATTCTCAGAAAAGACTATTTAATTTTTATAATATTTAAAGGACATGTAAATTGTGCCAAATCCTTTCCCAACTAATCATACAGTAATAAGGAATAATTACCACCAATCTTAAATCTGCCTTTTGCTTTTATTAAGATAATAAAAATGAATAAGCATTATCCGTGTTTCTTTCTGTGCCTGCAGCTAACATCAAATCCTGCAGTTAGCTGTTAACCGCCAACCCCCCACACTCCTTATTTACAGGGGAACTGTGGTCCAAAAATGACTTAGGTAAATTGAGGTAAATTGATAGGGTTTGCTCCCCTGAGAATTTTTGCAATTTATTTCCATTGTTTATTTTGCATAGTTTTGAAGATATTTAAATGTTTGTGTGCGATATGGCAGCAGCATCACCAGGTCCCCTGCACTTCCTGCTCTGAAACTGTCAGTCAATCTGTCCTGTGTCTCCTCCTCCTCTTTGCAGCCCTCCTGGTCCCTCCCACTCATAGACCCCATGGTCCCTCCAGTTGCAGGCCCCCCATGGCTCATTATCTTACAGCCCCATGTTGTCCTGCCCACTCATGGGTGTCTAAACCCCGCCCACTCACGGGTGTCTAAGCCCCATCCACTTGTAGGTGCCGTGGGTTACTCAGGCCCCCCCACCCCCCTAAAGAAAACTCTGTGGAATCAGCCTTTTCAGGCAGACTGAGAACTCTGCCTGAAAAAGCTGTTTTCACACAGTGAAAGAGAAGGGCTGTAGGACCTTCTCTGTCAGGACTTCACGCAGAGAGGAGGAGGGACTTCCTGTCTCCCTCACACACTGAGGGAGTCTGAGGCTGTGCTCGCCAGCGGCACTGTGCAGGAGAAGACTCAGGAATGTCACAAGTCAACCTCCCACCCATTAACTTTCTGGTCAGTCATTTCTGTATATCTTGGGCTGTGCACGTAGAGAGGTGGTTGATGGCTCGTTTTAAAGGCAGGAAACCTACCTATAACACAAAATCACTGGGTAAATGCTATTGGCTGTTTGAAGGCACAGATAATCTGCACTGCACATGCTCCACACCCTTGCTGAGTCTCAGATTTTGTGAGCATAGAGAGAGAGAGGAAATGCATATTAACTATGAGTGAAACCAGGAGATCTGGTGAAAGGAATCACTGGGAGCAGAAAGAGATCAAGTTCCTGGTAGCCCCAAAAATATAGAAAAGGATAAAGGCAAGTAGTTTTTTTCACTCTAGTGTCTCTTTAAATCAATAATTTGTATTGAGCTTTGCATTGAGCTTACAGATCAATCCAAGAGCATGGTCAAGTACAACAAATTAAGCAGATACTAAAGAGCAGGTGTAAGAACTCAAGAATAATGATGCATACATGTACACCTCCTGTGCCCTGTGTGGGATCTATGTAAATGCTCAATGAGCTTGCAGAGGAGGCAAGGACCAGGGAGGACGAGAATGGTGTACAAAATAAAAGATTATAGGCTAACGGGATCAAGGGGATTTAAGTAAATATAATGATCTTGTGGTTTGGGGTGTGTGGAAGGTATAGATTTGTGCTCTGGGGGTGGAAATGCCCTTTAGGTTTGGTGCTACATAGGAAGTGTGGGTTTTATATTAATTTGGCCAAAAGCATCCTTTAATGCATTGTCTCTTTAGTGTTTGGAACATAGGTGCCCAAACCGTGGCCCACTTGGTCTGCAGGTGGGTCAGAGTGGCAGCCTGGTCTTTGCCTGTGGTTCCACTGTTGTGCCACCCAGCCTGATGCAAACTGGGCACCCCTAGTTTGGAACTTATAGAACATCTAAAAAACACTGAGCTCTTTGTCATTTATTATTCTCCTATTTGCACATGTACATTACCCACCTGCCCTCGTTCTTGGGAACAATTCACACTAAAGTCAGGTTCTGGTTTCCTTCACTGCACTTCCTGTACAAGTGCATTGTTTGACGTATGGGGTTACCACAATGACTGACAGGGAGAGGAGGAAGGGAGCAAACAGGTAACGGGACATATAACTTGAAAAGAAAAACTTTTTTTACAGTTTGCTTATGTAGATAGGGTCAGTAGTGCATGGGAAACTTTCTGTTAAAAATTCATTTTTGGGGTGGACATGCCCTTTAATCTTTACATATTTCCCACACAAATGCTAATTTAGATCTTAAGATGGAAAACTTAATGAAAATAATAAAGTGCATGGAAAAAGACCAATATAAAACAACATACAAAAGTGCTTTTGTATATTGACATTTTTTCTGTATTTACTGTATATTTACTGTATATTCACATATTTTGTTCTGTATTTACTGTATATTTACTGTATATTCACATATTTTCTGGCAAACAGTTAAAGCATGTGTCCAGGAGGAACACCACCATCTCTTCTTCCTAACGCCTCTCATTCCTGATATAAAGATTGAAGCAGAACATCCTGCGGTTAGACAGCGTTAGTCTGCCACGTTTCTTCATTAGTATTCATATGTTAAATATGTCTGGGAATTTTTAGCCCACACTCTTTACATTTTTGAAGGTTATCAATGAAATACCACAGCAAGGTGAATTACATTAAAATATTTTTCTAGTCATTCTTGAAATCTCAGTCTGAGTTGGCATAGGCCTGCCAAGGCATGAACTTTTGACCGAAGCTCAGATTGCCTGGAGACACATCCTGCTTGTTAGTTAAGGGTGACAGTTCACTGTGCTACAGATCCACTTGTGTTTAAAGAGGGAACAAGGGCAGGGTGATATTAGCAGTATATTTTCACAGGAGCAAGAAATTCCATCTGCCTCATATGTGTCTTGGACTTATGCCTTAGTCCTTCCAAACACATGACATCCACAAAGCCTCCTATTTCTGTCTTTAAGTTGGATCCTGGTGGATGAGCAAAGAACAGCAGTTATAATTAGTTAGACTACTTAGAATAACACTTGCTTATAACCAACAAAGGATAAATGTGTTTAAAAATGTGGGGTGATAGATGCTAAAGGGTTCTGTGTCATGGCCACGTGCAGTATTTCGGTGCAGGCTCCAGGGTATCCTGTGACAGTCAGTAGAGAAATAGAGACTGTCAGAATGAAGCAATCAGTGTCTAAAGAAATCTCCAGGTGTCATGTGACCTCAAGTTCCAGAATATGGAAACTTGGATAACACTTGTACCCAATCAACTATACTCCTGTTTCATCAATGTGAAAAAAGGAATTCCATGATGTAATCCCTTTAACTGACTGGAAACATTCATTCAGTTGTTTGATTTTATGTGCATTTATTGACCTTTAGATTAGAGAAAGTGCATATAAATAGGTTAAAATGAACCAATGAAAAATAAACTATGTTACGCATACTGTATAGAGAACCAATAAGAAACTGGATTACAACAACAATAACATTTTTGCGCTTTTTAATTTTTAAAAAAGTAACCAATCTGTTTTAATCAGACCAATTCGGTGAAGCCTAGGAAGGTGAATATCCAAGACTTGAAATGTCTGCTTCAAGCCTTATGTGTTTAGATTTCACTAAATTCATACAATACAAGGATTGTGGAAGCACTCCAATTTGGCTAATTTACAGATTTCACTAAAGTATTTTACTATTGCATTATTGATCATACACACCAATATAAAGAATACATTATGCTAATAAGTACTGTAGTACGTCAAAGGATAACTTACTGATTGCAGCCTATGTTACTGATAAAATCCACTTTGGCCCAGTAGCAGTATGCTATGACTGATTTCTGTTTAAGTTTTCTATTTCTTAAGTATTACTTCCATGGGAGATAATCAAACATAAACTATATTCCACAATGCTGAGGAGTAAAATTTTCTGATTATTCCAGAGATTAGGATGTCCCATGCTAAGTCATTACTAGCTTATGATTTGGAGCAAAGCACTAGGCTAGTACCTGATTTAGGGCTGCTGAAGTTTGTGGCATAGCATGTATGAATTAAACAAACACTCTAATGAATTACCCCTGGAAAGTGTCTGCGGGGCTGTCAGATATGCAGTCCATTCCTAGAACCAATCACTAAAATCTATTTTTAGATCAGATTATTTTTTTACACGTCCATGTTACAGGGATATACTCATTTCTGCTCTGAAGAGTAAAGTTCCAGAAGGCAATTAAGCTGGCTATACACTAGAAAGATGTTAAGCCGATTTGACATTCAATACAACAAACATCAAATTGGCTTTAACATCTTGTTGCCCGGCATTTATTATCAGTGACTTTCCCGCAAAGTTTTGTGGCTGGGTTACACTGTAATGTCGGTTGTAAAGTGGATCGGGAAATCGGGTTTGGAGAACATCAAAGGAACTTTGCAGGCATAAGTAACCAGTGTATGGGTACCTTTAAAGATGAGCTGGCTGATTTACTTTTATGTGTATAGTTTGAGTTAGGTAATACCTTAAAGCAGATACATGAATGCTCCACCTGTTCTTAAGGATGTCCAGATAATCCCCTTTCACATATACATATATGTGGCAAATTTCCTACACCATCTGAGAAGCCCCAACAGTCGGAGATAGATGCAGGAATCTTCAGGGTCAATTACCTAGCCAAATGTAAGCATTTTTGTTTACAAATATAATGTCTATATTGTGGGTTTTGTTCAAAGTTCAAAAGTCTGATAAATCCGGGTCCGGGATAGTTTGAGAAGTCCAAGTCCAGGTTTGAGTTCGAGTGCTAGTTTATCTCTAATGACTCTACATTACAATTCTGTGGATATAAGTGTTTGCCAACAGTCCTAACATGCATACATTTTGGACAGGGAATATGGGAAAAGGGAAAGTTACCATGTATTAAAATACACAGGATTGTTGTATGGTTGCATTTTACAAATTCCCGACATTGCACAACACATTTCCCAGTGAATCTGGCTTTCAGCTGTCCTCTTTCTAAAACTATAGGCACAACATGCTTAACCCTTAACTCTGTAGTTAATGTAAATATTTTCTAATGATCATTCAGCTATTTAGGAAAATTACAATGATGGATGGCATATTTCAGAAGAGCAGCTATAACCTGGACGTTTCTGCTCTAATAGTACAGAACAAAAATATAATATCACTGATAGTAATTTGCTGAATGATATTCACACCATTGAAGATGCAGATTGATGAAATACTGGGTTCACATAGCTGAATTTTGTGCAGGTCACAGTACACAGCATGATAACCTCAGAGGAAGCAGCTTAATGGCAAACTACAGATTCCAGTCCTTTTACTCCTTCATAAGGCACACATTACATCATCATCCCTGGACTCCACAATACAAGGGTAAAGTAGAGAGGTATCTGGGATGACATTCATTTTGGAGACATGATGAGCAGAACTATACAGGAGTCTGCAGTCTATGAGGGGATCATGTGCACAGTCTTGGAGAAGAGAAAGTAGATTGTGGAGTAAAAGGACAGATCATATCACTAGAAACAAAGACCTTAATATAGGCATCACTGGTTGGCTAGCTAAGGAGTCCATAAATTGTGTTTTGTATTTTTGTAGATGCTCAGATAAGAGAAAAGGTGTTTAAAAAGCAGCTGATATATTGTTTTGTTTGCCTTTCCACAACATATTATATCAGGTGTATAATAAATATACATTGGCATACCACCAAACATTTCAGTGTAAAGGGGAACATTTCTAGAAGCCAACCTGATTTGATCACAGCCAAAAGGAGAATCTTTAAAGTAGAATGTTGGGAAGCATGTTGTGGTCAAAAATTAAGGCAAATTTTTTATTCAGAAATTATGTAGAGGTTTATATACCACAGCTTGGAGGTATACCTAAATATATATATTACAAGCTTGCTGTATAACTATAGGAAAGAAACACACTGTACACTGGCTCTTATATAACTAGCATAAATAATCTCTTGACAAATCTTCTCGCCCAATCAAATGAGGCTCAAATTTTATCCTCAGAAAACTGTGAGACACATTAGGAAAATGAATTCTTAATTACTTTCATCGCATGGTGCACAAACGAATAATTCCATCTATTTGTACCTAGGCTTATGTTTACTGTCTGAGTGTGCCAAGCATTTAGACTAAATGAAAATACAGCACTTCTAACCATGTGTGGCATGCCTCATAACAAGCTGCAGAAACTCACACAAGCATGGCTGCTATGTCATGGGGAATCTTGGGAATCCTTTGCCTAACTCACTAAGTCTTGAAGCCTTTAGCTACATGGAGCTCATAACTGAAACAGAGCATGAATCTGTTATTAAAAGGAACAAGAGATTTAGGGAAAAATCTAGAGCATGTCATTGTACTAGAGATAAAGTGGACTGTGTTCTCGAGGTGAAAAAAAATTCTACTTGCTTCTACAAAATAACACACAGAACACCTATACATTGTAAGATTCTTCTCTAGTACGTAGATTCTGTAAATAAGAAGGCTTCCATGTTGTTACCAGTACAACCCGCAGCCCATAAAGCCATCAAAGAACCACACCCTGACCACAGTATTCACTGTCTCAATGCACAAATAGTGAGATTCAATAAAAGTTCTTATCGTTAAAATTGGTAATAATTTTTCCCCAACCAATCAAATATTATTTAACATTTGAAAGGTAACATCTGATTGGTTGAGGAAAAATTAGCACCATTTTTAAGATACTTGATACCCTGCAGTTTTCTTACCAGTGAGTGTGGGTTGCTAGAAAATAAACTGCAGGGTAACAAGCAGCTTTCAGTCTTATCAGGGACTTCCATATTGCATTTTCTTTTTTTATTATTATTTTTCTAGCAAAATATAAAGCTTCCAAATGTAGGTGGATTCTCTACTTATTCAGTATTGGCACACCGGGTAAGGCACCAGGTTTAAAAATAAACAGTTCAGTAGGTCACAAGTTTAATACCTTTGATTTACCCTTTTTTTGTTTTTATTATATTCCATGCCTAAGATAAAGCTTCCAAATGTACCTACATATTCAGCTTTTTCAGTGGTGGCTCCCCTTGTAAGGTGCCAGGTTTAGAAACACACAGTTCAGAAGGTCACAAGTTTGAATCCCCAAACTTACCTTTATTTTTTTTCCCATTATGTTCCTAGTACAATATACTACATGTACCAATGATTTACTTAGTAGCTCTCTTAAGGTGGCCATACACATGAGCGATAATAGGTAAATCCCATTGTGGAACGACGGGATTTACCTATTATAGCTTGTGTGTAGGGGATATTCCCGGCCGATCCGAGTGCCGATGAACGACCATAGTCGGCACTCCGATCGATCGGGAAAGGCAGAACATTTCCGTCTGTCGTCATCGGCTCCCTTGACTCTAATAGAGGGAGCTGATACCGATTGTGCGTTGAATGGCTGCACGGCCGACCGATCCCCATATTGCGTATGGGGATTGGTCGGTTCCATGTGTGCAGGTTCCCTTTGCAATGTGCCAACAGATACCAATGTGATCTGTTGGCACATTGCGATGGAAATTGCAGGTGTATGGCCACCTTTAGCCTAGAGGTAAGAGCTCTGCTTTTAGCAAGACAGAGTAAATGTTGCAGATTCTATTCCCGAGACTTACTTTTATTTTTGCTGAAATGTAAGTATCCTGTTTCTTACATCCATGCTATCTTTGAAATACACTGCAAAGATTACTTTTCTTTTTGTATGAAAGGATTATATCATGTTAGGACAGAAGCATTGAATGTGTTTGAAAACAAAAAACTGAAATCCCTCTGTGCTGTAATGTGATTGGCTGACAGCTTCTAGGAAGCAAGGCTGCAACTTCCTTGTTTTGATCTGTTGAGCACAACAGAGCATGTGCTCTGTACGCAGACACTTAGCTGCTGGTTTACCCAGCTAAGGTGGATTGTGGGAGCTGACCCCTAGAACTCACAGGTTATTTTCATAAATCACCCAATGGCGACAGTAAAGGGAGAGGTGAGACAAGCTTGTTGTATGTTTGTGAATGGGCTCTGTCTATTGGGAAAATGTTGTCTGGAGAATTTAGTTCTCCTTTACACAAGCAGCAGCGTCTTAACTAAATTAAGGTGAAAACCTAGGAAATCCTGTGCTTCATTCACACAACACAACACATGATCTAAACAGAAAAATAAGAATTCCCACAAAGCAAATGTAATCCAGGTAAAATACAACTCTGTGTGCACTAAGCCTTTTAATTAAAGGAAAACTAAAGTTTAATAATAAATTCAAATAAAACTAAAATAGGCTTGATTAATTTGTGTTAGGTAGATTTAACAAGAGCCACAAATACTAGGCTCCCATCGATTTAATATTGTGTTTGCATCATTGGGTACCTATGGATCCCAATCAAGCCTTAAACTGGACATAAACAGCACCATTAGCTAATTTGATTTGGCATATTGGTTAAAAACAGCCATAATCTATGGCAGTTTTCTGTTCGACCACTTGACAATATTGATTGGTTAATTGATAAAATTAAGATCTTCTTGAAAATGGTCAGGGAGATTTTAAGGTGAGAGACGAGGGCTTGAGACTCCCAATAAACGAGACCCTATAATTCCCCAGATATAAACTTTTATCTATGTTCATTAAATATCAAATATTATTGTCTAATATTTAATCAGCATTGTTACAAAGGGACATTGCTATCTGGTTTCTAAATAAGAGAAACCTGTAATCCCCCTTTCTGAGCTGAAAGCTCTTTGGAGAAGTCAGTTCTGCAGTTTTATGGCAAGTTTTGTATCGCTCCTACCCGGAAGATCTAGCTAACTGTCATAAGTTTGTTGAGCCAAAGTCATAAACAAATAAGAACATCACAAAACCAAAAATATCTTTCTAGTCCTTAAAGGGGAACTAAAGTCTACAGACAACATTGCCCTAATAGAAAGAGCACATTCACAAAGATACAAAAAGCAATGTATCACCAATCCCTTTGCTATGGCTTCTGGATGGTTTATGAAATTAACCTGTGGGTACTAGGGGTCAGCTCCCATAATTCACCTTACCTGGGAACACCAAGCTAAGTGTATACTTCACATGAAGCTGCAGCCTTGCTTCCTGGAAGCTGACAGCCAATCCTGTTACAGAGGTCATTTCTCCCTCTGACACAGAACACAGATTTCAGTGTAGTTTTTGTGTACACATTACAAATCCTTCTTTCCCTAACAATGAAATATTATTTTGCTTTTCATACAAAAAAACAAAAAAAACATAAGCTTTGTAGCTTATTTCTTTGCAAGCATGGATGTAAGAAACATAATATTAACATTTCAGTAAAAAATAAAAGAAGGTATGGGGATAAGAGATAAGTTTGGTCCGTTTGGTCCGTTTTCGAACTTTCGAACTTCTTAAAAAATTCGAAAGTCCGAAAACGGACCCATTAAAGTCAATGGGGGGTAAATAGTTTGGAAAGTTCGAATGAACTTTCTGAAATATTGCAGTGTAAACTCACCTTACAGGCCTCTGGGAACTGGGAAATGGAGAACACGTCCATGTGCGGGGACCAGAAAAAAACGGACATAGCGCATGCGCGCGCTACTTCCGGTTTCCGTGCAATACATTTAATCGAACGTTTGAGGATTTCCAAACTTTCGGTAAAACTCGCCACTTCAGAAAATCCCTGAACGGCTGGAGATTCCTGAAATTCGTCCGTTCGCAGCTCGAAACCTGGACTTCCTCCTGGGTCCTTACAATTACCTTTGTGGCCCTGACAAGGGCCCTTTGGGGCTTAAGGTGTCCCACAGCTCGAACCAGGACCCCAATATGATTACCAATATAACCAATATGATTGGTTAATATGTGATCGTATGATTTCAAGCATTGAAATCTTAGCCAATCACAATTGGATTTGGTCCTTCTGCAAACCTATATAAAGAGCTGCAAACCTCAGCGGAGCTCAGAAGTCATCGCAGCTGATGGCAGAAGAAAGAAGATGTTGGATCAAGAGGTCGGCAAAACTGAGTTGATGTCACCGACAAGAATATACCAAGACCTGAAAAGGTCCTTTTTAGCGCCAGGGGAGGGGGGGTCCTGGTTTTGAGCTGCAGGACCCCCCACAAAGGCACTTGTCAGTGCCGCAAGGGCACTTATAAGTGCCGAGGAGGGGGGTCCCAGTTCGAAGTAGTTTGAACCCGAACTAGTTTGACTAGTTCGAGTTCGTCCAAACTCATTAAGTTTGTCTCGAACTCGGGTTCGAGTTCAGTTTTGCGTCCATCTCTAATGGGGAAAAGAACCTGCAGTCTTCTTTACTGTGTCTTCATAAAAAGAAATCTTTCTATTCCACAAGGGCTACTAGGTGGGCTATCTGTACATGCAGAATTGTCACCTTTTGCTAGAAACATAATAGAAACAAAAAAAAGGAAGCTTAGGGAACTGAACCTGTGTCACAATTTTCTGTTTGCTTCCAAAGCTAACCATTTAGCGGTGTGCCACCACCGCACACGTGGAAGAAGCAAGTACATTTCAGTAGATGCCAGTAAAATCATTTCACTATTTTGTATTGCTCCAGGAAGGCTGTCAGCAACTCACGCTGGTTGGTAAATAAAAAACAGATCAGCTACATATTTATAAAGTTTGTTACTTTAGATTTTTCTAGAAACATGATGGAAACAAACAACAACAAAAAAGCAATAAATTCAGGCAGTAGACTATTTTGTATTGTTTCATATGTAAACTAAGGTATCCCTTACTGGGATTTACCCACATTCACAAACGCAATATTAAATCGCAGAAGGAGCATTTACCCAGAGCGATAGCGGCTCTGGGCAAATGAGCCCCATGGCATTTACATTGTCCACCAGCAATTCAACAATGAGGTACAGGTACATTTAGAAACTTTTATCTTTCGTTAGAAACAGAAGGGGGCGTGGCTCTTTGAAACCTTCATGAGCTATGGGTTGTACTGGCAACAACATAGAATCCTTATTTGTTACTTATTTATTACTTACATGTGCTAAATGCAGCTTAGCAGAAAAGAATCTTATAATGTCTAGGTGTTCTGGGGAGCAAAGATTTCACATTAAAGATTACTTCTCCTTTAAAACACAAAGCATGTATGCAAAATTTCACATTATATGAAACCCCATAATTGTGTGTTTAGGGCATTTCTCTCAACACAAAGGCCTTAAAACTTTAGCTTAAAAGACTAAAATGTTGTCTATTATGTAGGTGATATAAAGGAAGCGTTTTAATTTGAATAACAGTGCCATTAGTTTAATATTCCCACCTCCCTTCCCCCCCAACCTCAAAATCCCCAGAACATTACAGTTTTTTATGCATGAGAATATTAACTGGACAGTCTATCTGCTAATCTGAATGTGCAAGTCGCTAAATGTTGAAGCCATAGGAAACAATAATTAAAACGAGCTTTGCTCTGTGTATACAGTATATCAGCTATATTATAATCAATCTTCCTTCTTTGCATCTAAGTGGGCAGATATAATTAATAAATGAATGAAATTATAGAATTATTGTTCATGCATTGTTCAGACACAATGTTTTTTACACACCGAAGTATCTGACTAGATCACTGGGTTAGTGTGCTGTACATTTCCATAGACATTTGTTGCACACTGCATACAGTGCATTAAAATGCTTTGTTTCATGCTCTGTCAGTCCCTGATATGCCAAAACAGGATGTATAGATGCAGCTGCCCTTTCCCTGTGGAAATTTTGCTAACACTCTATCTGACAGCTGCTTTTCAGTCTCCTCCTTCAGAACAACAGATGCCTATTCTCTTTCATGTAACAATCTTGCTGCATGCTGTCATTTCAGAAGTTTACTTTATTTTTGCTTAGATTTCCACCGCTAACTAATTTACTTCTGGAAGGGTAGCAGCGTTTGTACCAATGTTTAACCTAGATGTTATATTCCATTGTGCTTTCTTCCAGAACATTTTTATTTCATTAATGTATTACGTGAATGGGAGCTACCCTAAAACGCGCTTCAGCTGTTAATGGTTAAAAAAAACAACAATTGTTTATTTTTATTCCCCCCCCCCCAATATATACTGGGAGATTTAATAAAAGCTCTTATCGTTTAAAATGATGCTAATTTGCACCATTTTAAACGATAAGAACTTTTATTGATTAACCCTGATAATATGATAAATGTAGCGCAAATGCGATATTAAAATGCAAGCGCCAGCTGTGTTTTTTGCAAAACCCGCACAGCCGGCGCAAAGATGGAGTTACAGTCGTCCTAAACAATATTACATTGGTAAACGTGCCCAGTATTCCTCCATAAATCAGCCTGTATGTCTGTCATTACCCTCTACAGTCCATTTAATAGGAAAGTCCATCAGTGTTATAGTAGTATTCTTTATTTTTTTTTTTAACACACATGGTACATTTTACTGTGCAGAGATTACATGTGAGCTGTTGCTGCCATACTGCTTACTGTGGCATATATTGTAGCTGGCTTATTTACCCTCCTGCAGGTGGACAGAATGATAAAAAGGGCTTTGTTTTTGACTTTTGTATTGTTTTGTACATTTTTGACTCATGAATGCTGTCTGTAACCTATGTGCATCTTCAAAACTCCAGGAGCCTGGGCCCCCCTGCAAGTTTGGTCGCAGGGTCCCTGACCCATCATCTGCTTTTAAACAGCTGATACTGTGAATGAATAAAGGTACGTGTTGTTTAAACACTGGTACCGAACCAGCAGAAGCTGATTGTGAGTACCTTTACTGCATATGCACGATCAACTGTTTAATAGGGATGGACTAGAACTCGAACTCGAGCCCGAGTTTGAGCCAAACTTTATGAGTTCGAACGGACTCGGACTTCTCATACTATCCCGGACCCGGATTTATCGGACTTTCGATGTTTCCGGACTTTCGAGTGTAAATTCGATAATTATCGAATGTACTGGGTGTACTGGTTAAAGGCACTGCCTTTGACATGGGAGACCAGGGTTTGAATCCTGGCTAGGGGCAGCTATACAAATGTTTGGGTTATTATAATACCCTAGTAATATAATAACCATATAATAACCTAGTAATATAATAGCCATACATTACCCTAGTTATATAATAACCCAGTAATATAATGACCATATTATATTACTAGGGTATTATAATAATCCGAACATTTGTATAACTGCCCCTAGCCAGGATTCAAACCCTGGTCTCCCATGTCAAAGGCGGTGCCTTTAACCAGTACACTATCCAGCCACTAAATTATATCCTTATTATATTACTAGGCTATCATATGGTTATTTTATTACTAGGGTATTATAATAATCCAAACATTTGTATTGCTGCCCCTAGACAGGATTCGAACCCTGGTCTCCCATGTCAAAGGCCGTGCCTTTAAACAGTACACTATCCAACCCTCGAATGTACCATTTGCTAAGCCTAGGAAGGACCGTTCGCTAACAGGAAGGATTGTTAGTTCGTTCGATAATCTTTAAATATATCGTTGAATGTAACTTGCGCAAAACCAGACAATTGCCCGCCTGACTTCAGGAAGTGTTTTAAGAAGTTTTGGTGACAGTGACATGTTCCTCAGACCATTTCCCAGGTGCTACATCCATTTACAGTAAGCTACCACTGTTAGTTTAGCTGTAAATCACTCTTTTCAAACTATCACTCCCCCATAGACTTGAATAGGTCCGAATTCAAACTTTCGAACTTCAAAGACAGACCGAACATTATATAGTTCGGCCATCTCTACTGTTTAAAAATAGCTAATCACAGGACCTCTTAGTCGTCGCCCCCCCTCCCCCCCACCACTGTGGGCCCAGTAGTTATGCCACTGTCTATATGTATCTGTTCAGCATTTGTTTTTTTGTCCCTGCATGTGCCAGTATCTGGTTCACCAGATCATCTGATTTTACAGCAACAAATGTAATTAGCAGGACTGCACTAATTGCAAATAAAAACATGAATTCTAAAGCCTAGTACAGATGTGCAATTCCTGCACCCAGCAAAGAAGCAGCTGCAAAATGGCCATTCTGGATAATAACCATCAGGAGAGTCTCTAAGGTCTGAGAAGGTATGGGGCACTTTTGGGCACACTATGTGCCGCGTGTAAATTTTTTGAGACCACACCCCTTCACCGTCTCAATTAAGTCACACCCACTTGGTAATTAATAGAGATAAACGGAAAGACAGACAGACAAACAAAGACAAACAAAGACAAACTGAGAGATAGATACACAGCCAGGAAGTTATAAATAGAAACACAGAGAAATAGATAGACAGAGATAAGGGGTAGACAGAGATACACAAATTAATGACACAGAGGCATAATATTCCATTATACTTTTAGAAAACTTTCAATTTCAGTATATACTGGTAACCAATTGGATATTTCATTATATACTAGTAGCAAACTGTCATTTTCATTACATACTGTCAGCAAACTGGCAATTTCATCATGTACTGGTAGTCATGGGAATTTCATTACACACTGGTAACCATGGGAATTTCATTACATACTGGTAGCCATGGGAATTTCATTACATACTGTCAGCAAACTGCCAATTTCATCATATACTGGTAGCCATGGGACTTTTTATCACATACTGGTAGCCATGGGAACTTCATCCCATACTGGTAGCCATGAGAATTTCATTACATACTGGTAGCCATGGGAATTTTATTATATTCTGGTAGTAAACTGACAATTTCATCATATTCTGGTAGCCATGGGAATTTCCTTACATACTGGTAGCCATGGGAATTTTATCACATACTGGTAGCCATGGGAATTTCATTACATACTGGTAGCCTTAGGAATTTCATGACATACTGGTAGCCATGGGAATTTCATCACATAAACAGCAATCTGGCAATATCTTCATATACTGGTGTAGGGTATTAACTACCCCATGTGCATGGCAATCCACGTATTATATTACTGCAGGTAACTGCAGCATTTGGTAATGTGCAGTACTAGATATGCAAAGTATATTAATATCAAATGCTGCCAATGAGTGAATTGCCCTGCACCTGGTGTAGGTAGTAGCCTAATAGGGCTGTATTGCCATTACCTACCCATGTGCAGTGGAGCAGCTGGAGGCCAGAATTCAGACTTCCTTGGCATGTCGTTGCAAAGGCAGTGCAGGGGTGGCATTTACCAGCATACACCATGGCTGCGCAATGACATCTTCGCGTCAATAGGCACAAGCGTGCATTGGCGTCATTGCACAGTCGTGGAGTATTACTGAGAAATGGAGACTTAGGGCGCCTCTATTAGGAAAGTTGTGTTACAACCTTAGGGGCACGTGCCCCAAATGTTTTAACATAGCGATGCCAAACATGTGTGGCCGCTCCTTCGCGCACACGTGATGATTGTCTGAAGCTGCCATTCTCTGGCCGCTTGAACATCTGTTGGCTTGTCACTAAACAGCTGTGTCATGGTAGCGAGGCAGGCAACAGCCCACCAGGATCTCTGTGTTCATGGACCCTTGAGGGAAATAGCTTGCAGTGTGTCTCAGAAATGTTCATAATGAGAAAGGTTCAATATTCTGCAACTCAGCTTGATAGAAATGTGCAGTGCATATGTTCAGGAGTCGTGCACTACCAGACAGGGAGGTCTTGTTATGGGGGGACATACCTGTACGAGGAAGGGAGAGGATCGCTTGGCTGGCAAACATGCAGGAACATGTAAATATAACTTTAAAAATATCTGAACACCTCAGAGGTATTTCCATTTAGCTGTCATACCCATGCAGTCATCTTGATTTGTATGGTCCACTGATAAATACATTAAAGTTAGACCATTATCAGAAATAACTAATGAGTTTGTTAAAGGCTTTCAGTCGTACTGATGTTAAGAAAATTGCAAAGACCAGATGACTCACTGACAGCTCATTCTCTTCACTTTCCTGGACTTTGAAAAGGCACTGCAGGAGAACCATTTGGAGAACAGATATAAGGTAAGGATTTTTTTTAAACTACACAGTAGGGCCAGTATGGGGTTAAATTTTAGTTTTGTGGGTGGACATGCTCTTTAAATCCATGCAAAAGATTGCAACTCACTGCTGGCATTTAAATGATGCGAAAACAGTTGCAAAATGGTTGCTACATCGTGGGAACAAGTGAAGGTCAGTTGCAACAGGGCACATTATTGTATCTCCCCCAAAGGGTGCAATACAATCATGAAATTATTCTTCCAGAGCAAAATGATGTAGTAGAGAATTATATATTGTTAGAGATGGCCAAATGCAGGTTTAGAGATGTCAACCTCCTACACCAATTCTGAGGAGAAGCAATAACCAAAGAATTCCACTTAAAAATGTTTTGGTCGTTTAAATATTCTGGTCATTGATGGAAAAAATTTGATTGCCAAAACCCTGGTCAAAGACACGTCCATCAATATTGTCAAAGGTTTGTCAGGGAATTTGGCAATATTCTTTCCTTTTATTTTTCTTTTTTCTAATTAAGAGACAGTTTCTTTCCACTGGGACCACGGCATAGTTACTGCACCATGTCACAACATCCCCACCATCAGGGAATCAGGTGAAGACCAGACAGTCAGTTTGTACCAAAATGGGGTTTCTGAGCAAATCATAACAACAAAATTATCCAGGGGCATGTTTAGGGGGAATTACTGGTGCCTGGAATCCCCCATTTCTGCTTGCTCAGAGCTGTGAGTAAGAAGCAGCATTTGTATGTTCCAAAAAAGTATCCAGTCTGCCCTGGGATTGACAGCAGCATAGATAATTGTATCAATATTAACCTTGCTCTAAAGAATGATCGTTCAATGTGCAAATGCATGGTCTGATGTTATTGTCTCTTTCTACTGTAGTAAAGGGAGCTGGTAATTTTCTGTCTTGCCCAATAGGTCTCCATACCGACAAAAATCAGAAAATTCTGTCAAATCCACCATCAGTGTCACAGCTCTGACTTTACAAGACAATAATGGTTATGTAATGCAAATATGGATTTCTCAGTAATACAGAACGTTAGGCTGGGTACATACGGACAACATTTTTGTCCCGCCCATTCCCTGCTATAGAGTGGTCAGCTAGGCCAAATGTCTCCTATGGACCACATGATTGGCAATGATTTACCAGCATTTTAAATTTCCCCGTTCATCTGATCCAGGCAAATGGGCGCTTGTTCAGTGGTAACCCATTTAGGAATCCCCCTTGAAAATCCTGCGATTGCCACTGATATCTACAATTAAAAATTTAAAATCAGTATCAACAATTCATTATCAACTATAGAATGATAAGGAATCCAGTGTGTGTCATATGAGAGCATAAGGTTGCCAGGCAGAAGTACAAATAAAGTAAGACGCACATTTGAATTGAGAAATAGAATCACAAAGCATGTTTTAGTTGGCTGCAGTGAACAAAGCCTGTAGAATTCCAGCTTCCAAAACATAAGTTGCATGTTCCCCCCAATGTCCTCAATGTTGCATGGGGAAATCGAAGTAAGCCCTACCAATTCATGGTTATAACATTGGTAATGATGTTGCCATGATTGACAGCAGGACTTGAGACAGCAACATCGAGGGAAACCAGGCATCTTGCTTTAAAGTGTTTTTTTTTTTCAAGCTTGCTGTGTGTTTGAGGGTGGAAGTGGAGCAGTTGGGATTTGTGAAGCAGTGGAGACAGGTGGGTAGATTTTTCTTTTTAGGGTGGACCTATCCTTTATGACCTCATAGCAATAGATCATAATTAATGTTCTAGTCTGCAACATTGTTCAAAGACTAAAAAAACTTTGACATAAGGAATCTGTAAAATATTATATATTAAAAGAAGCTTAGTAAATATGATTGTAGACCCATTTCATTACCCAAATGTTTTTTGTAAACAGATTTAGAACTTGAATTTTCAGCCGCTGAGAAGATGTTAGCAGATCATTTCAATGCATCTGCTGTTTACTGGTGAAGGGAGATGACTTTATTTACCTTTCATTCCCATGTTTCTTTGCAATTCCCATTCCTGATCCAATGTCCAATGTCCAGTGTAGTATACAGTTACAATACAAGTTACCAATACAACAGTGTCAGTGGCAAGCGCTGTATTTTCAAGGGGGGGATTCCTAAATGGGTTACCACTGAACAAGCCCAGAAGGAGGTTGACATCTGAATACATTCATGTATTCTATTATATATGGATCATATAATAATATTATATATTCTCTAATTGCCATGATTATCATAACAGTTGGCCAATACTCATATTCCCTTTTCTTTTGTTATAAAGTATATACATACTAAGGCTGGGTACAAACAAACCAACAGATATTGGTCAGTCGAGCCGAAAAAATTGTCCATGTGTACCCAGCCTAACGTTCTGTTTTTACTGATAAATCCACATTTGCTACATTATCATTACTGTCTTTTAAAGTCAGAGCTGTGACTCTGACGGTGGATCTGACAGAATTTGCAGTAGAAGCCGATAACATTGGATATTGAACAATAATTCTTTATAAAGAATATATGGAACAATCCTTCCTGTGTATGTATATGTGTATATAATATATTAATATATATTATATATATAATGCAATGTTGACAATCAGCTATACAACCACCTCCAGGATTTCCTAATGTCCCTATTCCTACTTATTAAGCTCCATCACAGACTAGTAGGTACAGTAAGTTCTGTATACAAACAAGTCTCAGAAATCACCCCAGGCAGTTGCAGGGTTAATGTTAATACAGATCTCTATGCTGCTGTCAATCACAGGGCAGACTGGATACATTTTTGAAACATATAAATGCTGCTTCTCACTCACAGCTCAATTGACAATGTAACAATCTATGTAACAGTCTATGTAACAGTCTATGGACACCAGGAGAGGTAGAACAGTAGACTGCACTGAGCAGGCAGAAAGGGGGGATTCCAGGCCCCAGGAACCCCCCCCCCCCCCCAAACATGTCCCTGTGTGTCTAGCTTTCTTTCTTTGCTTATTCATCCACGCAAACATGAACAACTGATTTCTAGCTTACATACATTTATTTCCTCGGGTAATTACTGCAAGGCACAATTTAGTGCAGGGATAGGCACTCCAGATGTTTGAAAATATCTACTAGTTGGGTATTCCTGATCTAGTGTATTATTGAGTAGGGAATGCATGAAAAGCTTGTGAGTAGAGATGGGTGAAGAAAAAGTTCGAAAGTTCGGATTCAGACCCATTAAAATCCATGGGGAGTGATAGTTTGAAAAGTTCGGATGTTTTACAGATAAACTAACAATGGTAACTTACTGTAAATGGCTGTGGAACCTGGGAAATGGTCTGGGGAACATGTCACTATTCCCAAACCTGTTTAAACACTTCTTACTTTATGATTGGGCAATTGTCGGGCTTGAGCAAGCTGCATTCGAGGGTTACGGAAAATTAGAGCATTACCGAACAATACTTTTGAGAGTTACCAAAAATAGAACCATACATTTGAGGGTTATCGAAAACGAACAATAAATTTGAGGGTTACCAAAAGTCGAAGGTTACATTCGAGGGTTAGCGAAAGATGCATTCTAGGGTAAATGAAAATGATCCATACATTCGAGAGTTACCGAAAACGAACGATACATTCTAGGGTTAGCGAACGGCTCATGAATTCGATAATTATTGATTTTTTTGATAATTATCAAAAATACAGCTACGAGTCCGAAAAACAACCTAGTTAGAGCCTGAACTAACTAGTTAGAGCCTGAACTAATTCGGATAGTTTGAGTTCATCCAAACTTATAAAGTTCGGCCCATACTCGGGTTACACTTGGGTTCGAGTTTGTGTCCATCTCTAGTGGTGAGTAGTGAATATAATTCTTTTATGGTTTAGAATTTACCATTATGGGTGAGGTCACACTAGAGCGGTGCTTGCAAACGCATATTACTGTCTGCTTGCCATTCAATCCCTGTAATATTCAGGTGTCGGAGCACATGTGAATCGCACCAAAAGTGGTGATCCAATAAGTGGATCGCAACGGACTGCAGCGCACCTAGTGTGGCCAGACCAGTTGGACATTTTTTTAAGGACACAGACCTTGCTCAGAGATTTCAGAATTCTAGGTACTTGTTTCATGTGCATTAGGCCTCCTGAACATATCCTGGCATTGCTCATGGGTCTTACCATTTCAGTTTTGTGAACTGATGGGCAATTTAAAACATATAGATCTGGTTGATCCAGGGATACTTTCTGATTGCTGTTTGGAGTCAGGAAGGAATTTTCCCCCTTTTTAGCTGGGCTTTTTTGCCTTCCTCTGGATCAACTGTTAGGTAGGGTTAAAAAAAAGGGTGAATAGGTTGGACTAGATGGACGTATGTCTTTATTCAACCTCAATTACTATGTTACTATGTAAGCAGTTTTGCTGTAGCTGGAATGGTTTGACAGTTGGTGTGCTGTATACTGTATGCAGTATTGACAGTTGGTATTTGGGAAAATAGTCAGGCCAGAGTCATTTTTTCAGTGTACATACTCTTTTAATCAGTCCCACTCCTTCTGACCTGACTTCCCCCCCCCCTACAAACCAACTGTTAAAACTGCACTCAGCATACAGCATTCCAACTGTCAAAACTCTGTCACCATTCCAGCTACAGGAAAAATACCCACAGAACAATAGTTTATGAGAGCAAGGAACTTGATTGACAGCTAAAATGAAAGATGTTTTAGATTGGATATCTAAAGAAATAGGGGCAGATCACCAAAAAAAATGGTGCAGTGATGGTCGGGAAGAATTGTAGTTTCCAGTAATGGTTAATTTGAAATAACTTTTTTTTCAGTAAAGATGCTCTTTAAACTTACTGTGAAAGTTACAATTAGAGCTCTACGGGGCAAGGACTTCTTTCCCCATTTTACATGTTTCAAGTACTTCAAGTACATATATTTCATGATGCACATACTTATTTATAAATTTCTGTATTTATTTATTGTCCCAGTTGTAAATTTTTTCGTATTCTAATATTGTAGAGCGCTGTGTTCTCAAGTGGCATTGTATAAATAAGCATATACATACATAGAAAGTGAGTTAATGCAAGTAATGCTGAACATTGAGCAATAGGATATATGCATAAACAATAACTTGTCTTAAAGTATAGTTTTTGGTTGGGTTATGTAAGAAAGGCTTGCTGCACAGGAACATGATATTATGTATTATGCATTGAGGGTGAGGCCACACTGCAACGCACAGGAACCGCTCACCAAATCGCGGGCGTTATCGCATTTTGCGTTTGCGTTTTGCGCATGCGTTTTTGCCATTTTGCGTTATGGAAACGCATGCGTTAACGCACCAAAAAGGGTGAACGCATGCGTTACCAAAACGTGAACGGACACGCAATCGCATGCGCATCGGAAATCGTGGGAATTTTCGCATTCCCACGATTTCCATTTTAGCGAAAATTGGTGACGCAATCACGAGCGCAAAAGGCGTGCGCAAAAGCGCGAAAAATGCGCTAGTGTGGCCTAGCCCTAAAAAACTAAAAAGAGATTCTTGTCTGGAAAGTGAGCTACAAGGAGAAGTTTTATGTAGACTTTTGAGACTTTATTATTGTGTCATTTATTAGAGACCAGTATTGCATTATTTTGATGCAAAAAGGCATCTTACAATCTGGGCATACATGTTAAATACTCTAATCAGAAATTAGAAAATACTTGGCTCACCAATCAGAAGCTACATACATAATGAGATATACTGATATATTGAGATATACTGATATATACTTAGTTATCACTGGAATATGGAAAAAAATGTGTAAAAATTGCCATATATTAATCACTATCTCACAAAAGTTAAATTTAGATTCAATAACAAAAATCTAAATGATTGTGGGTTCTGATCCCCCGTCTACCTATAGTGGTAGGTACCCCCTTCTACCTATAGTGGGGATCAAGTACACAGGTTTACATGCACATTTACCAATGGTCCCAATGTTTTCAGCAATGGTCCAAATGTTTACAATTATGTCCTTGTCCCTCTTTTGTCTCAGACAGTGTTAACCTGGCCAGCACAGGGAATCTGTTCAGCCCAAAACCAGAGAGTAAAGTATCAATTGTACAGAACTGCTATATTGTGTGAAGTTAGATACAATGTTACAACACAAACAGTATGCTTTAAATATCCTGATTAGATACAATGTTGCTCTTCTAATGCTTCATTGTCTTCTACCCAGGAAGCTTTCCAAAAGTTCTTGTGCGCTCATCCGGCACACAGTGCTTCTTCGTGCATGAAACTGTTTAACATCTGGAACATGCAAAACAAGTAAGCAGTGCATCTAACTGAAATGTGTTTGGGGCATCCTGGGAAGGAGAAAGGCAGAACTCTATTTAAAATGGCAGCCCCTATTCAAACCCTCTGGGGAACAGTAGGTGACAGAAGCTACACCTAATGAAAACATGATTAGGCATTATAGGCCCTATTTGTAAAGACGCGGCATCACTTTTTAGTGATAATGCGCCTTTAATGATCAGTTTAATGATTGGTAAACCGATTTCATTTCTGATCAGTTAAGTGATTGTTAATTTACGATTGTTATCATTAATTAATGATAATGATTGTAAATTACCGATCAGCAAAGTGCAAAGCATTACTTTATAATACATTTATAAAGTATTGTATTATAAAGTAATGCTTTTATACAAGTGCACCTTGGGATTATCTTGTGGTGGGTGGAGCATGTTTTACCGTGGGTGGTAATAAATTTGGGAAATTGGTGTTGTGTTGCAACATCCTGATGACGGCCCACACATTGTGTTGAAATGCGTCCAAAAAGTTTTTTTTTTACACTGGACATCTCCTTTAAATAGTAGGGTTTTAATATTTTTATTGTTAAATTTACATAGATCAAAATAAATTAAAGTAAATGTGCATAAAGTGCACAATCACTTTTTCTATTTATTTTAATTATTTTCTGCAAAAATAATTACATTTTTACGTTTTTGCTGGCATTAAGCAAGCGCTGTAATTGCTACAGCCTAATTAGTTATCAAAAGTGAGCCACTTCTGTAAAAAAATTCCCTGTTTGGGAAAGGAATGCTGTGGATGCATAAAAAAACATACCATTTCACAGTATAGCTCAATACCAATAACACAAGAAGGGAGATGGTTTTAGGATCATTTTAACCCAGTCAAGACATGTTTCTCTTACTTGGCTAGAGGAGTAAACAAAGTTATTGTGTTCAGATATGGTTGCTGTTTATCACAAACTTGCAATTGATTAGTGAAATTTGCATGCCATGCATTTTTCTAATTGTGATAGGAAAGAGGGAAAATAAAGTAACTGGTGGCCATGGGCCATGCCTTTTACTATCACTATTACAATAGTAAACTTCCGGGTGTTATTATAAATCTACAATAGCGGACGTAAATATATGATAGCAGCCGTAAATGTACGATAGTGATTATAAATCTAAGATCGTAGATTCACGTTCGCCATAGAATACCGCTGCGGTAGTTTTCTAAAAAAATGCCGTAAATGCCGTAAATGTACGATTTGTCATAAATGTACAATCGCGGCCGTACATTAACACCCGCAATCATACAACAAAAACCCACGGTATCAAAAATTTGCCCCATGTATGCAACTGTAGAATACAAGAAGCAATGACCTTCCCCAACTTTTTATTGGCATAGTCACAGAGACAAAAGGTATTTAACCAGCAAGCTGTTATTATACAAAGCTTCCAGTTAGGGATGGACTAGAACTTTAATAGTTCAAACGAACCCGAACTTTTCAAACTATTCCAGACTTCGAACTACCTGAGCTTTTCAATAATTTTCGCATTTTCGATAATTATCCAATGTTCAACCGCATAAATAACCCTTGACTTCATCTCTCCATAACCCTCGAATGCAGAATTCGGTACCCCTTAAAATGATCAATAACCCTCGAATGTTGCGTTCGATATAGACAATCCTCGAATTGGGGCATAACCCTCAAATGTGTTAGTGTGTAAACAATTTTGGCGATATGTACAGTATGTATTCCCCAGACTATTTCCCAGGTCCCAGAGCCATTTTCAGTAAAGTATTGTTACATTATAATTTTTTCTGTATTTAACCCAAAATTTTCAAACTATTTCTCCCCATTGACTTTAATGGGTTCGTTTTTGAACTATCGAACTTCCGCCCTTATATTATACTTATAAACTTATAAGTTCGGAAAGTCAAAAACAAAGTTCAGCCATCTCTACCTCCAAACTTTATTTGGCCCTTACCTATAAGAAATATAGAGTCAGGTCTAACACAATAGAGTCTAACACAATCCCTTCATTTTTTTTGGATGCTCAAAGTAATTAGACAAATTAAATAACTGGAAATAAAATGTTCATTTCTTATACTTAGTTGAAAACCCTTTGCTGGCAATGACAGCCTGAAGTCTTGAACACATGGATATCACCAGATGCTAGGGTTTCTCCTTTTTAATGCTCTGCCAAGCCTTTACTGCAGCAGCTTTCAGTTGTAGGCCTTTCTGTCAGAAAGGTCAGGTGACTGACTTGGCCATTCAAGAATGTTTCAGTTCTTTGCTTTGATAAACTCCTGGGTTGCTTTGTCCATATGTATCATGAAACGCTGCCCAATTAAGATGACTGAATTTAGATGGATTTGAGCAAACAGTATGTCTCGGAACACCTCCAAATTCATTCAGTTGCTTCTGTCCTGCGTCATATCATCAATAATCACTAGTGTCCCAATGCCACTGGCAGCCATGCACGCCCAAGCCATCACACTGCCTCCTCCATGTTCTACAGTAGAGATGTCCGAACTTCGCAAAATCTGGTCCGCTCGAGGATCCGCGAAAAAATTCGAAAATCCGCGAGCGGACCCATTAAAATGAAAAATACCCTCGAAATTACAAGATTTTTGGTATTTTCGAAAATTTTCGTGAAATTACGTGAAAACTCGTAATTTTGAAAATTTTCGAAAATACTAAAAATCCGCGAATCGGAAGTTCGGAAGGCGGAAAATCGGGAAAAATCCGCCGCTCGCAAACGGGATAAATCTGCGGCGGATCCAGGTTCGGATCCGCGAACCGGCCATCCCTATTCTACAGCTGGTGTGGTATGCTTTGGACAATGAGCTGTTCAAAGCCTTCTCCAAACTTTTTTCTTGACAAAATTCTGTTAGATCTTAGTTTCATCTGTCCAAAATATGTTTTTCCAGAAGTGTGCTGGCTTTTTAAGCTGTTTTTTTCTATTCTTGAGGATTATGAGTGGCTTGCACCTTGCACTGTACCCTCTGTATTTACTTCTCTTTGTGGTAGACTTGGATATCGCTCTGCCTACCCCCTGGCGAGTGTTGTTCACTTGGTTAGCTGTTGTGAAGGGATTACTCTTCACCATGGAAAGGATTCTGAGATCATCCACCACTGTTGTCTTCCGTGGAAGTCCAGGTCTTTATGTGTTGCTGATTTTACCAGTACTTGCTTTCTGTCTCAGGATGTACCAAACTGTAGACTTTGCCACTCATAATATTGTAGCAATTTCTCAGCTGGGGATTTTTCTGTTTTGCCAGCTGAAGGATAGATTCTTTGACCTGCATGGAGAGCTCCTTTGACCGACCGTTCACAGCAAAATCTTCCACATGCAAGCACCACACCTCAAATCAACTGCTGCTTAATTGATAAAGACATAACGACATATTTGCCCACACCTGTCCATGAAATAGCCTTTAAGTCAATTGTCCAATTACTTTTGAGTCCCTGAAATGAATTGGATTGTGTTAAAAAATGCTTTAGCTGCCTCACATTTCTTTGCAATCATTTTCTTCACCCCATTAAATTAAAGCTAAAAGTCTGTAAATCAACAGCATTGAGTTGTTTCATTTAAAATTCATTGTGGTAATGTACAGAACCAAAATTTTAAAAAGTTGTCTAGGGTACAATATTTATCAACCTGACTGAAATACATTGCAATTTGGCTTCATTTTATTTTAAAATGGTAGGTCGGTATATTTACAGGATGCCAAATGATTTATTTAAAGCAGGAATCATAGGAAACAGCAGCAGAAAAAGCATCACTCAGTACTTCACAAATAAAGGGTGTCTCAATATCATTTCTGGGCTCCCATCCTTCACCTCATCATCGTGTTTATAATCAGATGCAACCCTAGCATGATGACCTATGGTTATATTTATAAAGCCCCTTATGTCAATGCTTTCTATCCTGTGACCAAGTCAGCTACCATTTTACAGTATTGCAAGCTGAGGTCAGATTCTTTTTCTTTGCTCAGGCTGTTTGCCAGTTTCTCAACACCTGCCTTAAAAGTGACAGCTCTGCGTCCTCATAAATTATTAATCATGTGTCCCAATGCCTTGGGACAGCCACAAAGTTAGAAACTATCCTGTAACTTTAGATCTTGAGCTGTTGGGGAAAACAGCTGAGAGAAAAACAGACATATATCACCACACTAACTTTTTTCATGTAGAAAGAATCAGATTAGTAAGTAATTAGTAGTAATTAGGAAATTGTGCACATTATATGAAGTTGATTTTTTAAGGAGAACTAAAATTCCCACTCATTTTGCGGTAGCAAGACTGTTGACTAAATTGGCACAGAAATGTTAATGATTTGAAACCTCTTTGCTAACATAAACTTTAAATGCCTCTTTAAATATTCTCCAAGGTCATGGTTATACTTAAACTATATTGTATGAATGGAATTTACAGGCGATCAGTGTTGTTGGAGAAACTGATATATCTTCAAGGTACTTTATATTTATTATTGCCAGTGAATGTTAAACATATATTTTTAGAATATAAAATATGAAAATAGTTTTTTTTACACATGTATAGTAACGATATATCTTTGATTTTTGCATAATCTTGGTTATAAAGTTTGTAACCTTTGATCCCAAGTCTTAAGATCCAAAAAAAACGACCACACTTAAAGGGAAACTGTGGACTCCAAACAAGTTAGGGTTAAATGAAAGCCTGCATTATTTCATTTAAAATGAGCTGCCAATCACACCTCTGTCTGCAGTCTGTAATAAATTACATTGGGGTGAATTTTTAAATTTCCTGTTTCCAGTAGGTTGTGTGACATCACCAGACCTCTGCCACGCACTCTGCTCCCTGGGGCGAAGCGTGCTCAGTTAAGGCTTAAAGGGACAGTTCAGTGCAAACTAGAAAGGGAAAGTTTAAGTATAAACTTTGAATTTGGCTTGAAAGACTGCATTTTGGAAGGGAATTTGTGTGTTTGTGCTGTAGATTTTAAAACTCTAAATAATGTCAACGAAGAGGACATTGTTGTTTTTTACTTACCCTTTAAATATGTCACATGCATTAAAGGTAGGTCAGTTGGTGTGTGTGTTGGTTGTCAGGTGTGTCAGGTTGGGGGATAAAATACTAACTTTTTTGATGATTGGTCAAAATGAGTTTTTTTAACTTTAGTTACCCTTTATGTATGGCTGCCATAGTAATGGATAAGTAGATCAGTAGGTGTGTTTACCCGTGTTGGGTTGAGAGTTTAAAAAAAAAGTTTTTTGATTATTGATCAAAATTTGCTTTTTTGACTTTAGTTTAGTTACCCTTTAAAGTATGGCTTCCACAGTAATGGATAAGTAGATCAGTAGGTGTGTGTTATACTCGATTCATATAATGAGGAGGCGTCCACACAGATACTATCTGCTAATAGTTTAATGCAACATGTTTCAGGTCCAAACTGACCCTTTCTCAAGCAAAACACCACAGTGCAATACACAGTTAAAAACCCTTTGTAGCTCCACCCCCATTGTATGGTAACCTAAAGTGTTCAAAGTTTCAATCCAACAATTAAAGTGTCCAATATATGTTAGCAATTAAAGTGTTCAATATACATTAAAAGTCCAAGATCCCAGGGTTCTCCTTTTTGTAAATGATCCAAACCATTTTGACGTTGCTTGTAGTGATATTGGATCCAACTTTCAATAACACTACACTCTAAGTGCACAAAACACATTCCAACATATAAATACATTATATTTATAAATAGACACTACGTATATGCTTCTATAAAGTGATAATGTTGCAAATTTCGGTCAAAGTGACCAGTGCAATAAATAATACGTGTAATACAATAGTGATAAAAAGATAAAATCATCTATAAACCATTATACTATAAAAAAAGGCAAATAATCTCCACGTACCTATCTTGCAGTTAATAATATGACCTATAAAACAAGAATATATCTACATCAGTCCGCATGTCTTAATATAAAAACAGTTTAATGGACCATGTATCATTCAGACCCGTTGGGTTTAAACTTTGCATACTTTTAATCCACTTACTGTAACAATAAATTGGGGCAGAAGGTATACATACAGAATTGTACCGGAAGCCGACCGATCGCAACCATCTACTACATGCAACAAGTTACCATAATCCTCGCGTCTTTTGTGGTATCCCTAAAGGCCAATTAATTAGAGCCAAAAGAATCATATCAAGGGAAGCACTGTATACAACAGCAGCGGATACAATAAGTGACAGGTTCTTGAAGTGAGGATACCCGAAAGTGGCTATAGAGAAAGCAAAGGAAGAAGTGAGTAAGATTAACAGAGAGACACTTTTCAATACGGTTCACCATTCAGGAGAAAAAAGAATTACGTTTGTGTCTAGATATGGTCTAAAAAGCAAGAAAATCGAGCAGATCATTAAGAGGCATTGGCCAATATTGCAGGCAGATGGTGAACATGGCAAGATGTTTAAAGATCCACCTAGATTTTGCTACAAACGGGGGAAGAATATCAGAGATATATTATGCCCATCAGACATTACAGTTAAACTGAATAGAGTAACTAGTGAAAAGAGAGGTACAGTACCTTGTCTTAATTGTAATTGTTGTAACGCCATAATTAGAGGTGAAAAGGTATGCCATCCCACAAAAGGGTATGATATCCCCATGAGACACTATTCGACATGTGAAACCAAAGAAGTAGTATACATGGTTAAGTGTCCATGCGGTATGGTGTATATAGGGCAGACACAGAGACAAGTGAAATTAAGAGTGCAGGAACATAAAAAGAATATTAGAAATTATATTCCTGGGACCCAATCAGACACTTCTATAGATGGTGTGTGTACCTGGGTCTGTGTGGGGGGTTGGGGGTATCTTTATCCACATTTGAGGATTGTTACCATTATAGTCTATGGGAAAAAATGTCCGGAAATTCGTTGATAACGCCGTAAAGCTTCCGCGAATTCCTTACCTAGACTATAGCACAGTTCTCTTATATGCCCCGCACGTCTGTACCGATTTTCATGTCTCTAGCTCAAAAACTGTGGGAGGAGATACGGTCCAAAAAAGCGGAAGAATAAAACGGAAGAAGAAGAAGAAGAAATAGAAAGAACAGTAATTTGGCTTTTTCAAGCCAAATTAATTATCAATATTTGTTAAATTGTTAGTTTGTGTAATGCCTTCTTAGTTATTTTACATATTGAAAAATTTCATACCCTTTGCTGTTCCCTGCTGTTGACATTAGTGATCTGACATTTCAGGTTGTAACGGCCCTTCTTCTTCCCAGGATGCACCACTTCCTTGGAATGTTCCTAACAGTAATTTCTACTGATTGGCTGTTGGATGGGTCAAACATGCTCAAATCCCTACTGAGCAACTTAATCAACCCAGGCGCTGGGTCAAGGGCAAGACCATAACAGTCTCCTAGGGGTCCTGCAAACAGGAAGTTTTGGTAAACCACAGGTGATCACATGGGTTGGAACACCTCAGCTGATTGTGTGGCCCTCTATGGCCCCCACACTCGTTTGTGGCGAACTGTCAGCCTTCATCCTGGCTAACCGGTGGCAAGTTTTGAATGGCCGGCTGGGATGAAGGATCATAACATGTTTACCCAGCCTAACCGATGTGTCTTACCATTCTGCATTCCAGCGATGCAATACTGTCAGTAAACACAGAAAAGTAAGATGCTGCTATTAGTGGGGCTTTAAAGAACCCATACAATTCATTGTTACATTTCACCCTACGAGGTAGCGCAAAATTTAACAAAATCAGAATTGTATCGGATGCGCTGCGCTATATCCAATAAGAATAAGATCCAATAGCGAATTGTCCTAAAATAAGGGTAAATACATCAGGTTAACATGGGATTGACGCTTATTTTATTGATATTATTATTAGTCAATGCTTTGCTAGGATTACCTTTATTCAGCACAAATTAAATATAGTAGGTGTAATATTCTTCATTTCTTGCTTCTACTCCAATGTTGTAGGTACTGTAAGGCAGAGATTTTAAAATGTAACATTTTCAATTTCTTCTGTACTGGCAGAAAAGGTTTTTTAGATTATGGACACATTTCTTTGAATTCAATTCTATTGGCAGATTAGGCAACGATCCCCGACCAAATGACCATTGCGTCGATAAAGTGCCCATACACAGGCCGATTATCAGTGCATCTGACAGTTGAAATGGAGCTGTGAGTGCCGGTAAGGTTAGCATTGCACTGTTCCCCAGGCATTCTATTATTTACAGGGAGGTGGGAATACGCATTCTCACCTCCCTGTGAATAATAGAAACAGAATTCATGTACTTAATGAAGTACATGAAATCTGTTAAGTGTTCCTTTTAAAAAGTAGCTTATTCTGAAGACTTCAATTAAAAAAAATATATACATATATAGGTTTATTTAATCAAGCTTGAAGGGTCCACATTGACTACTAAAAGTTCCAGTGTAGATTATCAAGTATTTATAACACAGAAAATTACAGCGACAATATATTAACAAATGATTACGAGGTAATTCCAGCATTACCGAATTGGTCATTTATCAGTTTAAAATATAGTTTCATTTTATTTGTTATTTTTGAGGAAAATAGAAGGATGTTGACTGTTCTTTAGAACAAACTAAGTGGCTGGTAAAAAAAAAAATGAAGGAAATCTTTATTGGCTGACTGATGTTTTAGCTACAGGCTTTTAGGACCACTCGTATCCTATTTTAAGGTCTGGTAGCAGATAATACAAAGACACTTTCAGGAAATAGAAATGCAACCTTTCAGGACCACTCAAACCCATTTTTCAAACAAGCCTTAAGAAGGAAACTGAGTGGGCCTGAAAGCTTGTATCTAAGACTATTAGTTTAACCAATAAATGTTTGTATACTTTTTTGCTTCTTTGTAAGTTAATTAGAAATCCGTCTTTTTAAATGCATGGTTTTTTTTTGGTTTTTTTTTAAATGTAAATATACTATGCCTACTGAAAACAGAATATGGTATGTATTGATTTGATATTTTCAAATTCATATTTTATAAAGATAGGGTGACATGGACAAATTAATTAGGGGAAGGGAAATATGTAAAGTAAGAACCCCTGATAACATTTTTAGTGTTATGTTATTTCTGCAAGGGACAGGTAAAAGAGCTTCTATAGGTACCACAGGACAAACTCATTTCTAGTGGGGAATGTTTGCCATTTGCACCAGTTTTTACCAGATGCTACATCTGTCCATCTTGTTAAATATATGCAATACATTTCTAGATCATATTAAAAATAGTCACATTCTGTATAAAGTGTTTAATTTTGTTTAATTTAGTTGCTAAAATATGAGCTTTGATTGTGATACCATACATTGAATTATTGGTAGTAAATCTGTCTTTGCCATGAATAATGAATATTTTTACAACATAATGCTAATTGACAGTTAATTGCAGAAATTGCCTTTCTTTGCGACCGACATATGATCATGAGGTCCCGCCTGGCCGATTCATTTTGGGATTGTACAGTATGTTGGTTGGAAGAAGATCCAGAAAGGTGGTTCCTTGAGAATAAATTGAATGCCACAGGATCAGTTGGCAGGTAAGCCTTTATGTTTGGATACCTTTAGGCTGTGTAAACTTCATTGGTAGTCTGTTTGATGTGAAACAAAATGTAGCTGACAAATCACATGACCCATTAAAAAAACATAAGATTGGGTTAAAATGGTGGTGTGTGGTCTATTTTTCACCTGATTATGGCCAAAATAATCTGTTGTGGTGGTAATTTTAGCCAATGAAATTTTAGTTGCAGTGGTTGGTTAGGCCAAAACATTGGACAATCTGTACCTGTCATACGTGGGTGGATATTTTTGATCAAACCCGGGATCAATTTTTCTTTACACTTTTGTACTCATCGATATTGAGCATTTTATTGATCTGAAGATGATTGGACCTGTTGGAAACATTTTCTAACTTTCACATCTTAAGGAAAGTTTTGATTGGTTGCACCATCCTGTGGCTTTTTATAGGTATATGGCCAGCTTTACAGAGAGATCTTCAAGAGAGACTAACATTGTAAAAACACATGCTAATTGCTAAACTATTTGTGTTGATGTACCAGTAACATGCATGTACAAGCATGCATGAACTAGAATGCTTTTAGGGGTGGAGATTTTGAGGGCATATTTACAATTATTAAATGTATTTCTATTGTAAAATACTGTGGTACTTTGCTATGGACAATATTTTGTGACCACGGTGCAAAATACAGGTGGTGTTCTGTATGTTGCCAAGTTGTGTAATCACAACATTTTTCATACTTAGTTTGTAATTTGTATTAGCTATGTACCAAGGCTTTTTTAATGTTAAAGACAATGCATGCAGCAAAACAAAAAAATGGTTATTATACACCAGCAATAGATAACCTATGGGGGTGTAATATTCCTAATGTGTTATTGCTTTTTGGGGGGCAATTAACATTGATTTTGACACATTAATTGAACTGTTTCTACAAAACATTTAACTAGAGGTTTGCTTGTTTGTGTTTTACAGTTGCTGAGATTTAATCAGTAATCCATTTACCCAGAAATCATGTGCCACAGTGCCAACGTTTACAAATGTATGACAAGAGTTTTTACTTTCCATGTTCTGCAAATAGCTTACATTATATCACAGGGATGCTTAACAGTGCAGTTCTGGGAGCATACAATACATAACTTGACATTTTCGGGTTGCTGGACTTCAATTTGTAATTTAATTACATTAACATTTTGGCTGTTCCATATATAGAATGCTTTATACTTGAGAGCTGCACTGGATTCTGGAAAACACCGAATGTTTGTAAAGGACAAAAAAATTTTCTAAAAAGGTTTCTAGATTGACAAACTTGATTATGTGGGACAATTGTTGTGAACCTGCATTGGTGTCCCAGAAAACACTGCATTTTATTTAATCTACTTGTCTGCCTATTGATGTTTTAGAATTTCTATGAGAATTCCAAAACATGTGCATTTTGGACAAACATACAGTATGTGATGTTGTTTCTTTTACTGTTAATATGTTTTCTGTTTGTTTTTATCATGCTTGTTTAACTAGGAACTAAGCAGGGGTTAAGGAAGTGGGTGGAGTTAAGGGACAAGGAAGTGTTTAGGTGGGGAATCTACAGAACAATCTACAGTGAGGAACAATAAAGTGAGTTTCTGCCCTGCTGTTTGGTGTCCCAGTTTGGATTTCTCCTGTACTATCAGCCTGGTTACCCAGATATCACAACTGGTGACGTGGATTCCCACAACCTGCAGGTATTATAGTCTTTCAGTACACTGCAAACTGCCATTACTATAACTCACAGCATGGCCTGCCTACCCCCATTCCCATGTTTTGATGTGCACCAGTCCCAAGGCAACTTAGGAACATGGTGGTAGAAAATGGCTGAATCTTTGAAATATTCCTACAAGCCATGAACATTACTGACAGTGCTAGAAAGCGAGCAATGTTATTATGCTGAGGAGCAGGTTTATGACATTTTCACCACTGCCTGGTACAACAGGCAACAGTGACTATGAATCATCCAAAACTGCTCTCACCAATTACTTTTCTCCACATAAAAACACTGTTTATGAAGTTTTTAAATTCAGACATACTGAATTCCCTATATTTTGGCATTTCTTCAGCTGCAGAATTTTTTCAAAATGTTATAAGAGAGACTCTGTCTGGGCTACCAGGTGTCCTTAATGTAAGTGACGATATACTTGTATATGGAACATCTCAAGAGGAACATGATAACCACCTAGTACAGGTATTCAAAAGATTACAAGACAACAACCTTACTCTAAATACTGCAAAATGTGAGTATAATCAGAAATCTTTGACATTTTTCGGCTATATTTTCTCTGAAAAAGGGGTATCAGCAGACCCACAGAAAATAGCTGCCAGCAAATCAGCCAGCCTCAAAATGTGTCTGAAGTCCGTAGCTTTCTTGATGCTTGTAACTTACTGTGGGCGCTTCATCCCTGATCTTTCAACAATCAGAACCATTGCGACAGCTTATAAAAAAGACACCCCTTGGTCCTGGACCACTTCTCATCAAATTGCCTTTGATACACTGAAGTCCAGCTTGACCAGTGAAACAGTTATGTATTACTTTGATCCACGTAAATCTACAGAACTTATAGTTGATGCTAGTCCAGTGGGTCTTGGTTCCAGTTTCTGAAACTGGTCAGATCTCTTCAATCTCTTATGCCAGCAAAGCTTTGACTGAGACTGAGCAAAAATACTCCCAGACTGAAGAAAGAAGCTCTCACAGTTGTATGGGCGCAACTTCACTGTAGTCAGCGACCACAAGCCGCTGTTCCAATCTTTAACAAACATTCATCAAAACCTCCCCCAAGAATCAAACGCTGGCTACTCCGACTACAAAACTATAATTTCCAGTTATGTTATGAAGCAGGAGTTGGGAACCCTGCAGACTACTTTTTCAGACACCTGCCATTACATTCTGTCACAGATAGTACTCCAGCAACAACCTTAGTTGAGGAACATGTTAACTTTGTTGTAGCACATTGTGTACCTAAAGCAATGACACTGACAGAAATTCAACAGGCCGTAGATGCTGATCCCCAACTCCAGCTTGTTATTGACACAATTTGTTCTAAAAACTGAAGCTTTTTTCAGACTGAATCCCGCCTACGATGACCTACACAGAAAGCTTACATACAGGCATTCTTCAATGCTCGACACAATCTTTCCATTTCTGATTCCAACCTTCCGACCATCCTCTTGTCATTCCTGCCCAACTTCAAGCCAGAATAATTGATCTTGCCCATGAGGCTCATCAAGGAATTGTAAAAACAAAGCACCTTCTGCGAGAGAAGGTTTGGTTTCCAGGAATTGATGCAAAAGTTGAGGCATGCATACAATCTTGTCAAGCCGCTATTGATGTGCATTACTGTGCACCACTACAGATGACACCGTTACCTCATAACCCATGGACTGTGGTTAGTGTTGTCTTCTGCTCTATTCCAGACAGTTCCTATATACTTGTTGTCATGGATGATTTCTCTAGATTTCCTGTTATTGAGTTTGTATGCTTGACCTCTGCAAGAGCTGTCATACCAAAATTAGATAAAATATTCTCTTCAAATGGCATACCTGAAACTGTGAAAACAGATAATGGTCCCACTTTCAATAGTGCAGACTTTAAAAATTTTGCTGCTTACCTAGGATTTACTCACATAAAAATTACATCGTACTGGCCTTAGGCCAATTGTGAAGCTGAGCGATTCATGCAGTCCATTAACAAAACCCTTCGTATTGCCACTATGGAACACAAGGATATGCAACAAGAATAGAGATGTTCGAAACTGATGAGTTTCGTCCCGTTTTCAGATTTTCAAATTTTCGAAAAAATTCGAAAATCCGAAAACGGACCCATAGAAGTCTATGGGAGAAAAAAATTTGAAAGTTTCTATCAATGTGAAGGGTGAAATAGTAATAGTAGGTTACTGTAAATAACACAGGGACCTGGGGAATGGTTCCGAAAGTTTCGTCGGGACTTCGAAACCGCCGGATTCGATTCGAAACTGGGTTCTATTAGAACCCAAAGTACATCTCTAAACAAGAACTGTACAAATTTCTCAATAAAGACAATAAAGAGCTACTACCCTCACTCTTTCACTGGCATTCCACCAGAACTGTTAAATCACTGTTACACATATCTGCCAGGAGTTCTGTTTGTGAGTTCTCAGAATCTCTCTTACTGCTATTTTGGGATTAGAATGAGTCAAGTTATAATTGGCCTAGTCTACTTCTAACTGTATGGTAGAGTGACAGAAATTACATATATACACATAGTAGTAGAGAATTGTACCGTGTTAGCCATTGATGAAAGTGAAGACATCTTGGATATAAAATAATACCTTTCATTGGCTAACTAAAATGATTAAAAAATGTTATGCTTTTGAAGCACAAAAGGTTCATAAACATGTCAGATCATTTTCGAACAATGTGCCCGACGAACATTCAGCAACCGTTTAATTACACACTAGTTCTGCGAACGACACCTGTTCATACATCAACAATAGTGGATAGATAATGTTTGTTGGTAAAGGTGTTACATGACGTTCGGAATGTTACATGGTCTCGAAATGTTGCACATGTGTATTTCATTCAATCTTCCATCACAGTCTACCGATAAACTGCCGACTATGTACAAACATATGACAATCGCCAGAACGAATACGCCAGGCTGATCACCAGAAAAAGACAACAATAGTTGTGGATCGTTGGTCTTAAAAGACTGTTAAAGTTTCTTTTTCGCACGAATGTCGCACAATGGATCATTCATCGGCCAAATCGTATGAAGCTTTAGGCTTCTTCCTTAGGCATGATACAATAACAAATCTTGTAAAGCACCCTATGTTATACATACTAGAACAAACACTTGCTAAGAATATATAGATGTTATCTTTTGCCCCCATGCCTGGCAATGGTTGTTGTACATAAAACAGTAAATACACATTCAATGATCACAGACAGTAGGTAATACAAAGAATTTGCAACGGTTAAACAAATATCAGACACACTTTACCTTAAGTGTCAATAGAAGGTCTGGTATAAATGAGAAATTTATGGGTTTGGGTGGTTTTGAGAAATTTAGTCTGGCATTTAGATTAGAAACATACAGGAAGAAAGTAATAAAAGTTCTTATTGTTAAAAAGGGTGCTAATTTTGCCCCAACCAATAAGATGTTAGCTTTCAAATGGTAAATAAAATCTGATTGGGGCAGAATTAACACAATTTTTAAGGATAAGAATTTTTATTACATCTCCCTGATAGTGACTCATAACATTTAGATCTTTGTTGAGCCCAAATTTTTTTTACAAGTTTATATTCCAATTGTAACCTCTCTTTTTGGGATCTAAAGTTTCCCATGAGCACTGTGACTGTGTCCTTGGCTGCAGAAATGGGCACCCACAGGGACATCTCTTTTATTGTTATTAATTGCGAATCTAATATTGTTATTATTTGTTATCTTCTGCCCCTGGGCATGGGGCAAAAAATAACATCTTTATATTCTCAGAAAGTCTTTGTTCTAGTATGTATAAATAGTGTGTTTATAAGATTAGGTATTGTATCATGTCTGAGGAAGAAGCCTAAAGGTTCGTACGCACGTGCGATCGCGGGGGGCGACCAGGATGTGTACAAACGGCCGTTTTGTGCCGTGTATGGGCACTTTATTGGCTAGAAGGGCCATTTGGTCGAGAATTGTTGCCTGATCGGCCTGGCAGATCTCTGAACGGGTGGCCGTTTCGGCTGATAAAGTGCCCATACACAGCATGATTACACATAGGTGTACAAACCTTAAGTGCTTCGAAAGCTTCGAAATCTGGCATTTTCAATAATTTTATTAGCCAATTAAAGTTATTATTTTATATCCAAGATATATACACATATACACATATGTAACTAAAATGTAAAAATAAATATGCAACCCCTATGATATATGGCAAGTGCAGAGAAACTGTATTTATAAATAGTGCCTAGGAATTTGCAAATATAATTTTCTATTCCTAGGGTACCAGGGATTATCATAAATCAACAATCATACAATAAATTATGCTTATGAAGGTTCTTTCATCCAGGTTAGGTCTGTGGTATCAGGAATTCAAATTTACAGTAGTTCTTGAAGACCTTTTGCTGGTCATCTGACAGGCTTTCTCAATTCAGAGTTAAAGAACTAGTCCAGTTGATTTAATTGAATACCACAGATATGTAAAATCAAATATCAAGAATTTCATATTGGAATTTAGAGGTAATTAATAAACAGTAAATAGGCAATGGTTTTAAAAGGTTTAAAATGGATGTTGAAAAATATACAACTGATAACAACATGTAAAACTCAACTCACCATTCATCATGCCAGCTGCCCTGGAAATTGTTGATGGTGAACGCAAAAACATCCTTAAGTCTTGTTATTGTGTGAAAACCAGTAGGACAAGTACCATTTTTTAATGTCACTTTCATTCACTGAAAAACACTGCCTTTATGTCCAGGCTGTTAGGCTCTGAGCTGGATGCAGTATTATTCTCCCTTTCAATTAACTGCTAAGGAGACAGCGAACTATGCATCAGACAGGGAAAGAGAACTCTTTCTATCTGCTCATTAATAGGAGTCCAATGGCTTTAGAAGGAGGCTTGAAATGATCATTAATTAGTAATGCTGTCCTGATCTCCTAGACTGCACAGGGTTTTTGTAATAATGGTACATAGTAAGCAAAGGTGAAGTTTTTCAAGTTCAACCAAAATGCCTCCAAGTTGACCAAGAGGAAAGTGACCATCCCCAATAAAACAGCTGCTGATTTAAATTAATAGGGAGGAAAATAACTTCCCTAGTACCCCTTAAAGAAGCATCAAAATTTTACTGCTAATGGGCATAGTTTCCTAGCTACTCTGTGACATGCAGAAAGAACAATGTTTCTGTTTCAATCTAAAGCCATTTTACCCTACAGTTAAAAACAACAACATTCAATTTTCTTATCTAAAATATATTATTGCGCATATTCTATAATATGGATAAATACAATTTTTCACAGCAGAGGACAGAGGTGTTGACTTATTTTTTATTTTTTGTTATCAATTCAGAGGTGGGTGAGAGAATGTTTATTGAAAGCTTTGTATTAAAATGTTAAAGGAGAACTAAACAAATTTGTAAAAGCTTTTCTCCCCAGACACCTATACATATTAATGTATACATGTAAGATTCTTCTGTAGTAAGTTGCATTTAGTACATGTGAGAAATAGATTCTGTAAATAAGAAGGCTTCCATGTTGTTGCCAGTAAAACCCACAGCCCATGAAGTCATCAAAGAACCACACTACCTGCCTCATTATTCACTGTCTCTATGCACAGATGTTTTCTATACACCAATATGGAAGTCCTTGAAAAGACGTTGAAAGCAGCTTGTTACCATAATTTATTAACCATTCAGTGTGAGTTGCTGAAAAATAAACTCAAATATACATAAGAAGGCTCATAAATAGCTGATGTGTAGGGAGTAGAGATGGCCAAACTTCATAACGTTCGGTCCATTTTAGAACTTCTAAAAAAGTTTTAATGTTCGAAAACGGACCCATTAAAGTCAACGGGAGATAAATAGTTCAGAACGTTTGAATGAACTTTCCAAAAAATTGCAGTGTAAACTTGCCTTACAGGCCTCTGGGACCTGAGAGATCGTCTGGGAAACACGACTGTGCGCGGGTAACAGCAAAAAAAACAGACGTAGCGCACATGCACACTACTTCCGGTTTTCCCACGCTGCTTTCGGTAATACTTGAAAGTTTGAGGATTTCCGAAAGTTCAGTAAAACTCGAAAGATCGCTTCAGAAAGTCCCCAAACGGATTCGCAAAAGCAGCCGGATGTTCGGGGGTCCCGCAGCTCGAAACCGGGACCCGACTCCCCGGCACTTCTAAAAAAAAATTTCTCGTACAATCGAGAATTCTCGAACATTTCAGTATTTGTTCGAGTTCGTCCGAAAAGTTCAGCTCGAACTCGGGTTCCAGTTTGGTTTTGTAGTTTCTAGTAGGTAGTAGGTTTCTAGTAGGTAGTATTTACTTAAGATTTGACCATTTTCCTGGTGCCTGAGCTATCTACAGTAAGTTACCATGCTTTTACTTGCCTTATAGTACTAGGATCTTTTGGATTTTTTTTTCTCTATTGTCATCCATTTTTGGATTTTCAATTTTTTTCAGAATTCCAAAAATCCCCAAAAAACATAACTCACTGGTTTCAAACATCACTAGTTTAGCCCTATACAACATAAGAAAATATATAGATTTGACCAGATACCATATGTTCTTTTTAGAATGCACAAAATATTGCAAAGGCCTCTCCATATTATACTTACTAAGGCTAGAGAGGGTGTTTATCTCTAATAAATATCTCTAGTAAATATATCTTGAAAAATACAAATACAATACATTAAAAATATGATTAGCTTTTATGATTATTTAGTTTAGTAAGCAAACTAGCTATTCATTTATGGGTAAGCCTCTTTATATCAACCCAAGAAATGAGAGTTCAAGGCTCCCTATTAAAAAGCGAACTCGCAGATCGTATGACAGTAAATGCTGGAAAATAGTCTAACACCCCCCCTGAGGAAGCTAATTAAATGGCCACTTATGCGTTTTCACCACTTTTGGAATGGCTGAACTTAAAGCAAAAATACACTTTTCGCCATTTTATAAATATGCTTGAGCGGTTACTGCTGCAATGTATGACGAAAAGCAAAAAGTAACGGTAATGACTTTTTGCCACTGGTTATCACTGCTTTATAAATAGCGAAAAGTCCAAATTTGGCAAAAAGGCAGCTTTAAAGAAGGCGAAAAGTTTAACGAACCCTTATAAATATGCCTCTTAGTTTAGTTTATTGTGGAAAACATGTCTGAAAATTTTTAAAAGCCAATTCTGAACCTGAAGATCTGGCAGGGATCATGTAAACAAAGCATTACAAGCTTTTCTCGAATACAGAGTGTCACTTCTATTTCCCCCTACAATGTCCCCAAAGCAAAACACCAAAGTTAAAAAGGTTTTGTGAGACATAGACCTTGTTTGCAATGTTTGGTTTATAAATAATGTTCAGAAATAAGTCTATGTTTCAAAGAATGATTTTGGCAAATGTGTCCCCTTTTAATGAATTTCAATTTCAGTTTTTTTTCTTAAAAACGTCAAATTTCTGCTTCATTAAATATTATTTGTTTTTAGTTTCTTTTTAAAATAAGGACATCCCTATCTTGTTATCTTAAAGTAAAGAGGATCCTTAAAGAAAGAAAACTAAATTAAAAAAAAAAAAAACAACAACTAATGGGTGAATGGTACTAAAACTACAAAAGGCATGTCAACATAAAGCGTCTCCCTTAGTTCTCCAAGCAGTTTCTAAGCAACTTTTAATAGAAGGTCAGACACAGGCTAGATAAAGAACGAGAAGCAAGGCAACATTTCAGATATAAATTGACTTCAAGTAATGCTTGCAAAAGGAGACAGATAGACAGGCCAAACATTTCTTTCTCTTTGAAAATAAATTCTTATTGAAGCTCTACATGGAACACAGGAATTCTTAATAAAGGGAGATTTTGTATGATTCCGTGTATTAAGAGACGGTTTTAAAATTGCCAATTTGTTTATTTACATAGGTTACAAAAGACACTGGTGTACAGGATAAGTGATTTACTATGTTACAGATCAATAAGAATATTGAGGTGAAGAGGCTTTAAAAAAAGGAAGAAAGTAATCCTATTTGGTCCTTAACAGTAGACTGTAGCCAGTCAAAATGTTTACAGGGTAACCCTTTTGAATTAAAAAAAATAACAAAAGTGGTATAAAGGTGATACCATTATTGGCTAACTAAGATAATCATAGCAAGCTTTCAGAACATTCTAGTTCCTTTTTCAAGCTGATTACCGTAAAATCTCTTTCTTGCATTGGGAACATTTATTCTTTGGGTGGGAAAAATGGAAGGTTGACTTCTATTTTTAAATCCATAGGTACATTTGCTCTGTGGAAAGAAGAAACATTTTTGCAGAGCATTGATTTAGAAGTATGAAAACACTGATATTTACTGTATGAATATCAATAAGACAAAATTAGGAAAAAGGAAAACAGCTACACAGTATTATATTTGGCTGTCCCATGATTTGTGAATTAAATCTACATGTAGAAAAGTCAGCAGACAGGACTGAACATCCACACTTTATTCATTTTCGCTCAGGGACATGAAATGGGATAGCTAGTCTATAGTATTGAGAAAGAACAGTAACTTACACAGGAATTTTATTCCCAGAATATTGTGCTAAAACAGTATTAAAATGCAACAATTTGTAGCCTAAAATGAGGATGCAGTTAAAAGGCTTTTCATTTAAGTTATCACAGTAATTAATTCTAAAATCCCTTTGTTTATGATGTATATAAGAATCAGAGACTTCTGGGTCTGAAATTACACAGAAGTCTGCATTCCTTATTTGCACATTCTGAAGAGGAGCTGTAATGCCTCTCCCTTATTCTAATATAATTAATAGTGGCATCTGTCTATATGCGCTTCACATTGTAAAACCAGAGGTCTGCGCTGCACTGATGATGGCTCAATAAAGGTGAAACCGGTGTGTGGCTGGTTCTCTGGTTTTGTATTTAGCTCGTAGAATGCTGTAAAATCCTTTTAATGGGTATAGAATTTCCTTTGGGCTACTAAGGAAACATGAAAATTACCCAGAAGTCTTTGTTACTTATTTGCATATTATGTTTATGAATGGGAATTATAATGCTTTATACTCTGCCTATGTTATTTCATTTATTAGTGATGTTTAAAATGTATGCAAGAATGCAGATAACATGATATTGGCTTAGAAATGAGCAGTGATTAACTTTCCTTTATTCACTGTAGCAAGTGAGAGTATTTATATAGCTAAACTTGCCAAAAATACATATAATAATATATTAACGTATATTAAATACCCACACTTGCTACAGTGTGTGTGACTCTTTAGCACAATGTATTAACTTTTGTGCTTCTTTTGCTATTGTGTGAGAATTTATATTAGCATTATCAAGTATTAATTAACCTGTTTGGGAAAATTAACTTTCAAGTACATGATTTACTGTATATACTCGAATATAAGCCGAGGTTTTTAGGTTTTAAAATAAACCTCAAAACCTTACCTCGGCTTATACTCGAGTCAAGGTCCTCCTTACTGCGATCAATGTATCTGAATCCGGCTGCTGCACGCTGTGTAAGTCCTGTGGATTTTCCGGCTGACGTCACTACTCAGCGCCTCTCACTACCCAGCGCCGAGTAGTGACATCAGTCGTCAAATCCACAGGACTTACGCTGCGTGTGGCAGCCAGATTCAGAGACTTAGCAACAATGATCGCGGTAAGGAGGACCTTGACTCAAGTCATTCATACCAGTAAGGACTGCAACTAAGGGAGCTCTCTGAGGAGGGAAGGTTTGGGTTCTACACTGCAGGCTTAAGTTGCCTTTTAGCAGCAGAATTCCCATACAGATGTTTGGAAACTACAACTCCCAGCAACTAAAGCATGCTGGGAGTTGTAGTTTCCATACATCTATATGGGAATTCTGCTGTTCATTTAAAGGTCAACTTAAGCTTCAAAACAAAAAAGAATCAGAGGGAGGATGGTATCTATTGAAAAAGATTGCTTTCTGATTTTGTATTTTTTTGAAGCTTAAGTTGCCCTTTAAATGGACAGCAGAATTCCCATACAGATGTATGGAAACTACAACTCCCAGCATGTTTTAGTTGCTGGGTGTTGTAGTTTTCAAACATCTGTATGGGAATTATGCTGTCCATTTAAAGGGCAACTTAAGCCTCAAAACAATACAGAATCAGAAGGCAGTAGTGGTCATATTTTCTACCCTTGACTTATTCACTTTATTCACTTATTCACTCATTCACTTTTTCCTAATTTTTTAGGTAAAAATGGGTACCTCGACTTGTACTCTGGTCGGCTTATACTTGAGTATATACGGTAAATTCAAAATATTTCTTAACAACTAAATTTGTATTTTGAGTGGCATGTAGTTATCAACTTTTTCTACCTTCTGCAGTCCTGTAGTGGTACACAGATAACCTTTTCATTTCTGGGGATAAATCCTGATTTCAAAGGAAAGCCTGGTTTTTGAATTGGAAGTGATGGATTTTTTCAAAATTTTCTAAACTGAACTTTTCATTGAAAAATTAAAAATCAAGTATTAGAAAAAAGAACCTTATGAATATTGACTTTGAAAATTTCTACTAAAATTGCTATAGTATAGTCGGAAATTGAAAAAAAGTAGAGAAATTCCAATTCAATTGGGTTCAAGAATTTTTTAGAGCTTTAATAGGTTCTGCGGAACAGCTGTCAAAACAAAACTTACCTAGTTTTTTTCTTACCAGTAGCCCTGTGCAGTTCTCCTTATTTCTTGCAACCCTACTCTGTCCTTTTAACTTTCCCCTACTGCACCCCTACCAATCATTAGCAGAAATGACAAATAATGCCCAGGGGAAGGATTAAAATTTGACCTATGGGACTGTGTACCACAGTTTCCATTGTGGAAACTGTGGTGCATGAGAAATGTATAAACACAGCCCTTCTTCTGTATTTACGAAACATTAGTACACAAAAGTACAAAGTCAGGTAAAAAAAAGATTTAAAACTATGAGATATTAAGAGTTTTAATAATCCAATGTTAAAATAAAACAGCTTGGTTTTTATTGAGGGATTAAAAATATATTTTTTTCTGAAACATTTACAAAATCTTTCTAAGATCGTTTCAGCCTGATTTTACATCTGAACGTTCTTTTGTGTCTCATAAAAAGTTTTTATTAAGTGACCTTTAAAATATGCGACACAATTAAAGATATTTCTACAGTATGTGCATGTGTATACATTTTTATTGTGTTTGTCATCCGTTGTGTTTTCTATCCTGACAGTCAGAAAATTCATATTTGCATGCTTATGCTTAAGAACCTTCCGTAGCCGCATATCTGTTAACACGTTTCTTACATGTTACATTTAAGTGTAGAAAATAAAGGTTTGCATTCTGCAGACAATATTTTCATTTTTCTATTCAGTAGGGAACCTTGCTAGTACAATACTTATATAAAGTGTTCTTTCTCTGCTCCAAGATTCATGCGCTTTAGCCTTGAGCCTGTCTATTGAAAGTAGTGTAAGGAGCAATACTGTCTAATGCTTTAAACAGCTGTACAAATAGGTTTAATGAATAATGAAAAGTTTGTATGGAGAAATAGATTTTTACATATTTTTTCTCCTAAAAAATAATAGTTTTAATAGATATTAACACTGAAATTGTGTAGGCAACTACATAAACTTACCATATGCAGCGAGTTCATATTAATTGGCCTAAATGAATGGTTATGTTATAATAGAATGGCTATTGTGAAGCTCTAAACCTTGAAGTATTTTCAATTTTCCTTCAAATATTGTTTAGACACCGTTTTATTAGGGAAGAGGCACAATCTATCTTTATGCCTTTTTAATATAAATAAAATCAGTGGAAGCTCATTGTCCTGCAGTATATTTCATAATTTGTTAGAAACTAGAGATAGGCGATAGCACTGGGATTTGCTTCCCCAGCAACTTTTTGACAAAAATTTTTTATACTAATGGGAGTATATGGGAGATGAAATGTCAGCACTACCATATTTTAAAATCTAAAACCTGTCAGGGCTCAGTGCTTACCTGTTCCTCACTCCCGAGGTTCGTGCCATGTTCAGGGATCTCCGGCCACCGGCACGTCCACTTCCGATGATATCATCTCGCGGCGTTTGACTTTGCGCACTTTGGACACCTCCTATAATCTCCTGTAGTTCCCATGGGGGGCAGAGGAAATCCAATTTAGTTTGAATGGGCCAATCACTATCTGGCTCATTCTTTCCAATATCCCCATTGGTTCCTCTGCTCTATGTACACCCTTTCCTGCCTTGTACTCTTTGCCTGTTATAGTTTTGGTATAGCCAATTAGTGGTCCCTGCTATTAGTTCTAGTAGCCATATCTAGTTCTAAGTTGCCAAGTCTTGTTCTTGTCTTGTCATATTATCATTGTTCTTCTCTTTGTTCATTGTTATCCTTGTATTATTGTCTTTTCTTGTCTTCCAGTCCCTGTTCAGCTCCATTGGTGTTCCGGTTTTCCAGAGTATACCAGCCTCAGCATCTATACCTTGCGCTCTAAGACCTGGGGGTAACCGTGTACAGCGAGGTGCAACAAGTCTCCTGACGATTGGGGGCTTGTCTATAGGTGAAGACAGCGGCTGTAGATTGGGGTATAGGCACTGAAGGTATATTTGGGGACTCCGGGCATCACAACATTAAACAGTAACTGTGGTCTCCAATTTTTCCAAACAAGTTAGGGTTATATAAAAAGCCTCCTGCAATATTACTTCCTGCTTGAACACTTCCTGTTTTCAGCCACAGGACCAGCTTGTAGTCATGTGACCAGCTTCTGCCTGCATTAATAGGCTCCCCTTCTCAACTAATTTTTTTTTTGTTTGTGCTAGTATTTTCTGTTTTCCCCAGCATTTAGTCTTAAGTGAGCATGTTTCTCCCCTGGGGTAGAGCAGAGGGACAGATGATGTCACTCAACCTACTGGAAGCAGGAAATGTAAACATTCACTGCAATATAACATCTCACAGGCTGCAGCCAGTGATGTGATTGAGAGCTCATTTTAAAGGAAAGATGTCAGGCTTTTAATTTACCCTAACCTTTTTGGAGACAACAGTTGCCCTTTCAGAATCTTTTTGAAGATTATTGGTTATTTTTTTTTGGGGGGGGGGAATGTTAGTAGTTAAGAAGCACTGTCCATGGGACCCCAACTGTGTGGATAAAGGTGGTTTACTGTATATTTTGCAGAATTTTCCGATCCCCAACCCAGATTTCTAAAAGTCACTAAACTGGTACTTGCAAATGCACTGTACTTAATATAGAGATGTTATATAACTATGTGTAGAAGTGGCCATACACTTATTATGTATTTTAAACAATTTGATGATCACAAATACTGAATTAACTGTTATGTCTAATGCCCCAGCAGTTTTACTTGCCAACATTACCTCACCAACATTTACAATCAATCTGTTAAACCTGTAATATTGGTGGTAAAGTGATCATAATTTGAATGGGTTTTGTTTCATTGAGGAGCTACAGTATGTAATTTTTTTACCTGCCAGGTTAGCGTCCAGGGCCTTTCTCTATTAAAGGTACAGCAGAAGTCTGGCAGTTGCAGTATTCTCCATGCTGGTGCTCTTCACAGGAACAATATAAGAAGGTAGGAATAACCAATCCTACCTCCATACTACAGGAACTTTTCATGTTTTTTTAGACAGTTTATACACATTTTAGTTCTCCTTTAAAGTTGTACTATGTATCAAATCATCAAATATTTATACAATACATAAAAGGAAAAGGAAAAGTTTAGCACAAATACATGTACTTTTCAAAAATATTTTATCATTCCACACATTCATTTCTCCAAACATATTTAAATGTTTCCAAAGTTTTGCTTTCTTGTGTGCAGTCCTTTACTGTCCTGCCCATTGACTAGCCTCCTGGTGGTGGTTAGCTGGTGATTGAGAATCTGAGCATAAGGTGTGACTTTAAGTTCATAAATCTCTGGATGCATTTTATATTAAAACACCATGTTTGGCTTCTTGTTTTTTACTTTGCTTTCAACTTTTAGGGCGGGCTGTATATTAAGCAAGACATTACAGAAAATAAAAGAGTTTCCAAATAGCTTTATGTCTATTATGGTCCATGATCTCAGCCTTTATGATTTTACCTTTAACGTGTCTTGATGTGATGAAATGTCATGAGTTCACAGCCAGAAATAGAACAAGGAAACATGCGTTACTGAATAAATTGGCAGAATACATCGTCGTCTATCTGTTTCAAGCAGCAATCTACGTTTATTTATTGTATTGAAACACAAAAACATAAATACACTTGCCAGCATTGTACAACAAATATTTGGGAAATTTGCTGAGAGACACAAACACTTTCTCATTTTTGATTTAATATTACATTTGTGACATGGGGTAAACCCTGCAGTTTAACACAAATTTTATACCTTGGGTGCTTACCCACTAAGCTGGGGAAGCGATGCCATCACCTCCTTTGTTCCCCTTGTAGCTAAGCAGCAGGAGGCCCTTGCACAGTCCAGTTCCTCTATTGCTGGAAAAATAAACAGGGAGGATTGTAACATCCACACAAAGCTGCATAGATGTCACTTCCACAGATCCTTGAAAAGCTACTAGACACACTGATAAGTCCAATTTAAAATACTACATTTTAGAAGATGTAAGGCAGCACAGGGTGCTAGAATGGTTCCTTCTAAAACCACATCTTTATCTCTCTCCCCTTGCGTTTATCCCCAGATCCAAAGCCTGGAATATTTTGTCAAAGTTAGCTAGCAACCTACTTTTTAAATCTCTATCATATAAATTATTGTAGATAAGTGAATGGCAGTAGTACAAATATATCTGTTTCAAAGGTTACAGGATGACAAGATTATAATATTACCCCCCCCATGAAATGTTATTTTAAGATAAACAGAAGAAAATAAATTAAATGGGTTTTGATGGTTTCCCCCAATACAAACATTATTAAACATTGGAACTGTAACATAAATTGTGGTATCCATACACCACATCATGTCTTCATTACCAAATCGTCACAACAGAGGAAGCTGCCACATTTCAAACCATTACTTAGTTCTTACATTACCTTACTATAATTTACATCTGTTTGTATTAAATATCAGAATTAAGATTCATTTTATTTTTACTCTCTGAATCCTTATGCCTTCTGGTCATTTAAAATAATAAATGATACAGTTTATGTTTAGACTCAGTTTAGTTTGGGGTTATATTCAAGTAAGTTATGTATATTTCACTCTTCATTAGTAACCCGTAGTGACTGATTGGAGTTTACTTTCATTAGTCTTACTGCACTTGACTAATCAGACCTAATTGATAATTAGTTGCCATGGGTATCAACTTCACAAATTAATTAGCTGATTGGTATTGAGGTATTTCATTAACAACACATTTATTTATGCTTGAAAGTTTGTCACAACATTACATACAGACAAATATGACATTTATATGCTTTCATCTAATAACAATGACATAAAGGAGAACTAAACCCACATTTTACAATCTGAACATCTGAATCTGAACCCTCTTAAAACACCAATAAACTGTAAAATAGCAATCTGGTTAATAGCATTAAAGTAAATGTTACCACTTGAAGAACTGGATGAAATAACTGTGTGTTTTGTTCAGTGACTGGCCACACCCCTGATCTCATTCCCATGCTCCCTTGCCTATTCTGTCCTGTAAAAGGATTGGCTAGAGGCTACTAGTGGGTGTGACTAACTGTACCAACTGTAAAAAGTTCCTGCAGTATCTTAGGACTGAGCATGTGTAAAGAACATAATGGTCAGTGACCAAACTGTACAATACCGGAACCCTGGGAAATAAAGATACAAACCTTTTGAACAACTATATTAAAATGAGAGGTGAGAGACTGATTACTGTTTTTATATCAAGTAGATCTGCCTTCTAATTCAATGTTGTTCTGAGACTTTAGTTGTCATTTAATATGAATAACTTTATGTCTGATCTGTTCATGAATTCTCATTTAACCATTTCGATGCGTTACACGTGCATTCTATATCTGTGCATGTCGGAACCGTTATTGCTCCATGTGTAGAATCTATGAGCATGGCATCTGGCTCTTTAAAAAGGTGCAAACCTTGCCACTTGATCCCCCCGTGGGGATCACAAAATGTAAACCCCCCCCCAAGTGCTGAATCATATAAGGTGTCAGCTCCCTGGCTTTCTAGCAGCTATGCGTGGTAAGGGAGACCCCAATGAAGTCAAGGAATTTCCTCCTCTGCAGGGTTTTTTTCCAGCACAACCCTGGTGGTCCAATGAAGGTACTAAATTGTTATCTCCAGTCACATTGCAGTTCAATCATGTGCTTGCTATTGTATTGATGGATAAAGCTGCCCCAAAATCCCCAGGGAACCATCAAACTAGAGGCAGATTATTAGTCCAATTTCAAGGGAAAAATAGGCCTCAATTTCAAAGCAGGTACCAAAAAATGACAGAATTAAATTTTTAGGACCAGTAAGTGTGCCAAAATGTATGCTTCTCCCAGTACCATTCGGTTTCCACTGAATAACACTAAAAGGGGGGTCTTGTGATGTTCCATTAATAGATTTAACCCACCAAAAACACACTGAGATAAAGCGTCTTCTGAAATTCTCTCAATACTAAAATGTTTAGCGATGGATTGCATTTTTTGATAAAGTATGACAGATCTACCCAGTTTTTTTGATTTGGAGTTTTTTATTTTGAAAACTATTTGACACTCTGATATTTTTTAACCAATAGAGGCTTTAGTGAGTAAAATAGATTGTTTGAGTCCAAAGAGGGCCCTTAGAGTGCAGCTCCAGAAGAGATTGGCACTTTTGAGTTTGTATGCTGACAGTGAGCATTGATGCAAGTGGAGTACTGTTTGATTGAGGACATATGGGAGAACATTATTAAGAGGGATTTTCTATTTCTAAGGGAGGGGGGCAAGAATTCTAAGGTTTAACCTTCTTTTCTACTTTCCCCCCCCCGTAAAATCTGCAGAAAGTACAAATTTGTAAGAGCTGTTTGCAGAATTCTGCATGTATGTATAAAATAATTAGTAACATAGTAATTGAGGTTGAATAAAGACATCCATCCATCAAGTCCAACCTTTTCACTCTTCTTTTTAACCCTACCTAACAGCTGAAAAGGAGGAACAAAATCCTTCCTGACTCCAAATGGCCATCGAAAAATATCCCTGGATCAACCAAAACTGCAGTTTATGTATTAACACCAGTAATGCTCAATATTTTTTAGTTTTAGAAACTTATCTAGGCCACTTTTAAAGCTATTCAGTGAACTTGCCATTACCACAGCTGCTGGAAGACAGTTCCACAGTTTCACCATTCTCACTGTAAAGAAACTTTCCTTACCTGAAGATGAAACTTCTTTTTGTCCAATCTTAAAGGATGTCAACTGGAGTAGACGATTTTAGAAAATTGAAATTAGACGATTTTCGAAAATCGAAACTCGAATTTTCGAAAATTCGAAAACGAATAGTGGATACAGAACAATGGGTTAATTAACATATAAAGTCACAAACAGGGATTTCTTTGAAATTTTATTGTACGTTACAGAGCCTTTTTACACATGTAGACCTTTTTACTATTTTATACATCACTGTTTCATTTGCCCTTGAGTATTTGGCATGCAATAAATAGCATAACCTTAAATATTTATGCCTTGGGGGTTTAACGACACAGTGTAAAGTAGTGAATTAGTAGCAACAAGGATTCTCTCTATAGCACATTTACTGCTATGATGTCAAGGCAGTACAGTATATGCACCACTTAATAAATGGATTTGTTCCTTTGTGAATCCAGATATACTTACGTACAAAATTCCATGTTCCACAGTCAATGTCAGTGAAAATGTGGAAAGCACACTATGCTCTTAAAATGGCGCATTTCTTTTAATTAAAAAAATGCATTCCTGTCGCTGTAGTGTTTGTATTTTATATCTTCAAAATGGCCGCATGTTCAATTACTATTTGTACTAATTGCTGGCAGAAGCTTTACTTACAATCATTCTACATGCTGCTACGTTATCCTATTATTATTTGTCAATAAACAAAGTGTCCATTAGTATTCATAAGGGGCTTAGTATATAATGGAGGAAGTGACACAGTAGAAAACACCTTGACCTTTTACTTCATGATTTGACAAGTAGTGTACATGCTCCCAGATTGTGGGTGCATGAACAAGAATGCCAGGGGTTAATCAGAGAAAGGAGAACTAAGCACAGTAATGTGGCAAACATGGATGGAGATTTAAAAGCTCAAGTGACGGCATGTCACTTTACACCACATTTTTACTAGTGTATTGCCCTATTGTGTTTATGTGATTTGTTAGTATTTTATCTTGAACTTTATTTTAGCCTAATATATTTGTCCCAAATAACTTTAATTTTTAAGAAAGTTCATTGTAAATTGAACAAGAGCTATGTTCTTGTTTCTCGTATGGATATTGCAGCTAAAGGGCCTATTATCACCAGGCCAGATGTTTTAGTTTACTGAGCATGTTTGATCCCTGCACCTGTCTGAAAACAGCAGTTGCTGGATTAATGTGAGGGACTGAATTAAACAATCTGGACAACTGTTACTGAACAAGTGAATGGTGTGAAAGTGAACATACTCATGGTATAAAGAGCTGACTGTTTGGGGGACACAAAGCAGCACACAACATGTTCAGTGTAAAAGTTAATACACAGGTTACCAGACAGCTTAGACAAGGGAGCATGACAAGGAGGTTGCAATTACGTGCTAGGATATGATTTACAAAGTGGTCATTGCAGGAGCTATGGAAAAAAAACTTAGAACATATTATACCATCCATCTGCAGGACAACCGTGCAATTACTTGGAATTATGTATTATTTATGGTGGATTATTATGATTATAAAAGGAAGAACTTGTCCTTCAGACTTCTGAACAATTGTTGCCATGTAACCTAAAGGAAGCATTGGCTTTTCACACACACAAATCCCAAGGACTGTGTTTCTGATTCTAGTTAGTTACAGCAATGGAAAATGATTTCCCCTTTGCCCTTTAGAATGCTGTTCTTCATTTAAACAGTACATAATAATAACTGTACCCTAATTCCAATTATTATTATTATTATTATTATTATGTACTTGATTCCTTCTCAATTATTCTTCAGTAGTTAAACTGGATTTTGAATGTAGTAGTGACTATGAAAACACAGTAATAATTGGCAATACCAGGTATCAGCCATTAATATTGCTGTGTCTATGGCCTCCCCTGTATTCCTGGACTGAGGTACTCACCCTGCAATTTGCCACCCTCTTTATGGTTGTTGCTGTCGTCAGTGGCAGTAATTCATTGGCCATTACATCACATGTCATGTCCATGATTGACTGTGTCACCAGGAAGCGGGGGGAAAAGCCAGCAAAGGGGGTGGTAGGGTACAGGGTGAGTATCTCAGTCCAGAAATGATGGGGAGATAAGTAAAGTTTGCAAGGCCGGGGTTTATAGGAGGTGGGGAAGTATAAAGTTACATGGATGGGATGGCCATGCCCTTTAAGTTCATCAATGCAAAATATATTTCTTTTTAGCATTGCAGAGGCAAATATACACATAAACTCTGTGATTCAACCCATCTAAATAGCCAAACATCTGTTTCACAGTTTTAATGTAGCAATGTTTAAATAGGTCATGTGAGGTAAGGGTATGCTTAGCTACAGCTCATTTCCTCAATATAGAAATTATCCTTACAAGAAAGGTTTTGGGGTATGTTGCCTGTTCTGAATGCAGCTCCAGAAATAAAAAATAAAAAAAACTATTTCAACCCCTTCCTGAGTCTCACGGTTTAACAGTTTTTGCCAAAAGCTGCAGATTGTGCCGGGATATTTGTTAAATACAGTAAGTTCTCCAATATGACTGTGTTATAGGCAATTGTTTATAGGCATTTTAACAACCCCTAACTGAAAATGTATATATGTATATTACAATGATATCTCAGAGCACAGGATAGTTATTATTATTACTGGTCCTGGTTATTAACCTTAAACATCAAAGTGATGCCTATAGGACACATTTAAATAAATTGCATGCAACACAAAGGATCTACAACATACATAGTAACATAGTAACATAGTAATTAAGGTTGAATAAAGACATTCGTCCATCAAGTCCAACCTATTCCCTTTTTTTTTTTTTTTTTTTTTAACCCTACCTAACAGTTGATCCCAGGAGGCAAAAAAACCCCAGCAAAAAAGGGGAAAAAATCCTTTCCTGACTCCAAACGGCAATCGGAAAGTATCCCTGATCAACCAGATCTATATGCATTAATACCAGTAATTCTCAATATTTTTTAGTTTTAGAAACTTATCACGCGCCTTTTTTAAAGTTATTCAATGAACTTGCCTACCCCCTCACCTCTGCTGGAAGACAGTTCCACAGTTTCATCATCATCCGTTCTCACTGACATAAAAAACTCTCCTAACTTAAGATGAAACCTCTTTTCTTCCAACCTTAAAGGATGTCCACGAGTCCTCTGATATGACCTATTATGAACAATGCACCAGAGAGTTCACTGTATGGGCCATTAATATATTTGTATAAGGTTATCATGTCCCCACGCAACCGCCGCTTCTCCAATGTAACAGCCCTAACTTGTCTAATCTGCCTGCATATTCAAGCCCCTCCATTCCCCTTATTAATTTAGTTGCCCTTCTCTGGACTGCTTCCATTTCCAAGATGTCCCTTTTGTATATGGGATTCCAAAACTGCACCGCATATTCCAAATGAGCCTTACCAGTGCCTTGTAAAGAGGGAGATAATATTTTTCTCTCTTGAATCTATTCCCCTCTTTATACAAGACAATATCTTGCTAGCTCTAGCTTTGCTACCTGGCATTGTTTGCTACAGCTAAGTCTGTTATCTACCAGAACCCCAAATCTTTTTCCATTTCAGATGCACCTACACAGAGTTATTTATGGTGTAGGTGGCACAGGGATTATTAAATCCCAAATGCATCACCTTACATTTATCAACATTGAATCTCATCTGCCATTCTGCTGCCCATTTTTGATAATCTATCTAGGTCTGCTTGCAGCACTTGCACATCATTGGAATTTTCCAAAGCTCTGCATAATTAGTGTCTCATCAAACACAGAGACCTTGCTCTCAATGCCCCCTTCTAAGTCATTTATAAACAGATTAAACAGAAGCGGCCCCAGTACAGAACCCTGAGGAACTCCGCTTAGAACTTTAGCCCACATAGATGTAGCTCCATTAACCACCACTCTCTGTTTGCGGTCCAATAACCATTCTTATCCTGAACAATGTTTTTTGGCTCAACAGTCCTCTTGTTTTGTTCGTATGTGGCACAGATCAAGGCTTTTGCAAAATCCAAATATACTGCGCAGAAAACTCCACATTGTGGAATCTAATTCTTACTTCTTCATAAACACCAACTGTCCCTTTTGACACAAGAACTATATTCCTGTTTATTACAGGTGTTTTTAGGAAGTAGTTAAATAACATAATTTTCCAAGCCAGCTAGCAACGACACCTTTTTGAATATTGGTATACATTGGCTTTTTTCCAATCCAGCGCACAATCCCCAGACAAAAGCGAATATGAAAAGATGAGACCAGTGGTCTTGCTAGAACTGAACTAAGCTCTTTTAAAATCCTAGGATGCAATCCATCTGGTCCTGGCGCTTTATTGATATTAACTTTGTCTAATTGATTCCGTACCATACCTCTGTTATCCAATGTGAAAACTCTTCATTTCCTCCCTGCACATTGTTACAATCCCTACTGTAAGGATTCTCAACAGTAAAACCGAAGTAAAAAAACGGTTTAGCAGATTAGCCTTTTCGGCATCCTCTACAACCACCTCAGCTCCATTATTTAATGGTCCCACATTCTCAGTCCTCATTTTTTTACCATTTATATACTTAAAAAACATCTTGGGGTTGGACTTGCTTTGTTCGGCAATCCGTATTTCATTTTCTATTTTAGCTAGTTTAATTTGCTTTCTTGCACTCTTTATTACAACTTTTGAAGTCCCTGTAAGCCTGTTCTGTGCCTTCTGCTTTCAAAATTTTAAAAGCCCTTTTCTTTTTTTTCCATTTCCCTTTTTACCTGAGCATTAAGCCATGCAGGAGTGGACCTAATTTTTTTACTCTTGTTTCCTAAGGTACCGATTTGGAAATGTTTATATTTTAATATCCCTTTAAAAGTGGTCCACATCTGCTCAGTATCTTTACCTAGAAACAGTTCCCCCCAGTCTATGAGCAGGAGCGATTCCTTTAAAAGCATAAAATTAGCTTTCCTCCTAAAGTTAAAGTTTTTGTTAAGCCAGTGCACTTTAGTTTTTCTGCAACCTATATTAAATGACACTATATCATGGTCACTATTCCCTAAGCTTCCCATTACCTTCATCTCCAAAATGAGCTCTGGTTATTAGATATCACCAGATCCAACAACGCATTCTTTCTAGTAGGAACTTCTACCATCTGTGAAAGAAAATGCTCATATAGGAAATTTAAGAACTTTATACCTTTTGAGGTGCTGGCAGTTCCATTACTCCAATCTATTTCAGGGTAGTTAAAATCCCCCATAACCAGAACATGCCCATACCAGCAGCCTTCGCCAACTGCATATGGAGATTCATTTCCACCTCTTCCCCGGCATTTGGCGGCTTATAACACACTCCAACAATTATTTACCTACCTTCTTGCTTCCTGTACACAGTTCCACCATAATGTTTCTGCCGCATCGTTTGCTCCCCCATCTATTCCATCTTTTAAATTTGGCTTCAATTCCTGTTTAACATACATACATACTCCTCCTCCTTTCTTATTAACTCGGTCATGTCTAAATAAGGAGTACCCTTCAATATTTACTGTCCAGTCGTGTGAATCATTAAGCCATGATTCTGCTATACAATTACATCATACCTTTCCTTTAGAGCTATTATTTCAAGTTCGCCGGTTTTTTCCAGCCAGACTCTAGTAATTAGGTTGAATAAAGACATTCGTCCATCAAGTCCAACCTATTCCTTTTTTTTTTTTTTTTATTTTTTTTTTTAACCCTACCTAACGTTGATCCAGAGGAAGGCAAAAACCCCATCTAAAAAGGGGGGAAAAATTCCTTCCTGACTCCAAACGGCAATCGGAAAGTATCCCTGGATCAACGATCTATATGCATTAATACCAGTATTCTCAATATTTTTTAGTTTTAAGAAACTTATCCAGGCCTTTTTTAAAGTTATTCAATGAACTTGCCATTACCCCACCTCTGCTGGAAGACAGTTCCACAGTTTTCACCGTTCTCACTGTAAAGAAACCTCTCCTAACTTGAAGATGAAACTTCTTTTCTTCCAACCTTAAAGGATGTCCACGAGTCCTCTATATGACCTATTATGTGAACAATGCACCAGAGAGTTCACTGTATGGGCCATTAATATATTTGTATAAGGTTATCATGTCCCCACGCAACCGCCGCTTCTCCAAATGTAAACAGCCCTAACTTGTCTAATCTGCCTGCATTTCAAGCCCCTCCATTCCCCTTATTAATTTAGTTGCCCTTCTCTGACTGCCTCCATTTCCAAGATGTCCCTTGTATATGGATTCCAAAACTGCACCGCATATCCAAATGTGGCCTTACCAGTGCCTTGTAAAGAGGGAGAATAATAGTTTTCTCTCTGATCCATTCCCCTCTTATACAAGACATATCTTGCTAGCTCTAGCTGTTGCTACCTGCATTGTTTTGCTACACGTAAGTCTGTTATCTACCAGAAACCCCCAAATCTTTTTTTCCATTTCAGATGCACTTACACCAGAGTTATTTATGGTGTAGGTGGCACAGGGATTATTAAATCCCAAATGCATCACCTTACATTATCACAACATTGATCTCATCTGCCATTCTGCTGCCCATTTTGATAATCTATCTAGGTCTGCTTGCAGCACTTGCACATCATTGGAAGTTTCCAAAGCTCTGCATAATTTAGTGTCATCAGCAAACACGAGACCTTGCTCTCAATGCCCCCCTTCTAAGTCATTTATAAACAGATTAACAGAAGCGGCCCCAGTACAGAACCCTGAGGAACTCCGCTTAGAACTTAGCCCACATAGATGTAGCTCCATTAACCACCACTCTCTGTTTGCGGTCCAATAACCAGTTCTCTATCCATGAACAATGTTTTCTTCAAGGCCAACAGTCCTCAGTTTATACATTAGTCGCCTATGTGGCACAGTATCAAGGCTTTTTGCAAAATCCAAATATACCACATCCACAGCTGTGCCTGAATCTAACTTCTTACTCACTTCTTCATAAAAACCAATTAAATTTGTCTGGCATGATCTATTTCTCATAACCATGCTGACTACTACTAATAAGATATCTCTGGAGACAAAGTCAAGGATTATGATCCCTTAACAAGTTTCCATCACCTTCCCTACCACTGATGTTAGGCTTACAGGTCTATAGTTACCAGCGGTGAACGACTACCTTTTTTGAATATTGGTATTACATTGGCTTTTTTCCAATCCAGCGGCACATCCCCAGACAAAAGCGAATCTGAAAAGATGAGACACAGTGGTCTTGCTAGAACTGAACTAGCTCTTTTAAATCCTAGGATGCAATCCATCTGGTCCTGGCGCTTTATTGATATTAACTTTGTCTAATTGATTCCGTACCATATCCTCTGTTATCCAATGTGAAAACTCTTCATTTCCTCCCTGCACATTGTTACAATCCCTACTGTAAGGATTCTCAACAGTAAAAACCGATGTAAAAAAACGGTTTAGCAGATTAGCCTTTTCGGCATCCTCTACAACCACCTCAGCTCCATTATTTAATGGTCCCACATTCTCAGTCCTCATTTTTTTACCATTTATATACTTAAAAAAAACATCTTGGGGTTGGACTTGCTTTGTTCGGCAATCCGTGTTTTCATTTTCTATTTTAGCTAGTTTAATTGCTTCTTGCACTCTTTATTACAACTTTTGAAGTCCCTGTAAGCCTGTTCTGTGCCTTCTGCTTTCAAAATTTTAAAAGCCCTTTCTTTTTTTTCCATTTCCCTTTTTAACCTGAGCATTAACCATGCAGAGTGGACCTAATTTTTTTACACTTGTTTCCAAAGGTAACCGATTGGGAAATGTTTAGTTTAATATCCCTTTAAAAGTGGTCCACATCTGCTCAGTATCTTTACCTAGAACAGTTCCCCCCAGTCTATGAGCAGGAGCGTTCCTTTAAAAGCATAAAATTGCTTTCCTAAAGTTAAAAGTTTTTGTTAAGCCAGTGCACTTTAGTTTTCTTCTGCAACCTATATTAAATGAACATATCATGGTCACTATTCCCTAAGCTCCATTACCTTCATCTCTCCAAAATGAGCTCTGGGTTATTAGATATCACCCAGATCCAACAACGCATTCTTTCTAGTAGGAACTTCTACCATCTGTGAAGAAAATGCTCATATAGGAAATTTAAGAACTTTATACCTTTTGAGGTGCTGGCAGTTCCATTACTCCAATCTATTTCAGGGTAGTTAAAACCCCCATACCAAACATGCCCCATACCAGCAGCCTTCGCCAACTGCATATGGAGATTCATTTCCACCTCTTCCCCTTCCCCGGCATTTGGCGGCTTAATACACACTCCAACAATTAATTTACCTACCTTCTTGCTTCCTGTACACAGTTCCACCCCATAATGTTTCTCTGCCGCACGTTTGCGTTTTGTGCCTTTGCTATGCTGCGGCCCCTTTGCCCCTCTCATCTGCCTCTCCTGCCTTGCTTGCTTGCTTGCTTTTGCTTTTTGCCTCGCGTGCTGCTCTTCTGCTTTCCCTGCTGGCTCTTTCCTTGGCCCTTGCCTCACTCCTCTTGCTCGGCCTCTCTCTTGCTTGTTTTGCCTCTTTTGCTTGCTATTGCGCTTGCATGCTGCTCTCTTGCTTTCTGGCTTTGGCCCTGCTCGTTTTTGCCTCTTGCTTTTGCCCTTCTCTCTCGTTTGCCACTTTGCTCCCTCTTGCTTCTGCTTGCCCGGTTGCCGGTTTTCCATCTTCTCTGCTCTTCTACTTTTGCTGCTCCTCCCGCCTGCTCATCCTCCTTCTCTCTCTCGCTCTCTTTCTGCTCTTCTTCTTTGCTTGTTGCTGCTTTGTGCTTTTGCTCGTCCCTGCTCTTGCTGCTCTTGCTTTCCGTCTTGCTTGCCGCTGCGTTCTTGCGTTTTTTTGCTGCTTCTCCCTTTGCTTGCTTCTGCCCTGTGGCTGCCTCTTTCGTCTTTTCTGCTGCCCTGCCCTCGCTTGCCTTTGCCTTGCTTGCTCCCCTATCTTGCCCTGTTGGCTCTACTCCCTTTGCTCTGCTTTTTGCTCTTCTTCCTGCTTCTTCGCTTGCTTTCTCGCTATCTCCAACTTCTTTTGCTGCTCCTTCTTTGCTTAGCCCTTGCTCTTGACTTTGCCTTGCTTTTCTTGCCTCTTCCTCTCTCTGCTCCTTGCTTGTTTGCTTGCTGCTTGCTTTGTTGCTTTGCTTTGCTGCTGCCCTAATCGTTTGCCTTCTTCTCCGCCTTGCTTCGCTGTTCTTCCTCTTTGCCTCTTGGCCTTTGCTTTTCTTGCTGCTCTTTACGTGTTGCTCTCTCTCTCTTGCTTTGCTCCTTTGCTACTCTCTTTGCGCTTGCTCTGCTCCTTTGCTTCTTCGCTTGCCTCTTCTGCCTCCTCTGCCCCCTTTGCCTTGCTTTTTGCCTTTCTTTCTTGGCGTGCTTGCTGCCTCCTTGCTGCCTTTCCTGCGCTTAGCCGGCCTCTTGCCCTCTTGCTCTCTCTCTCTTCCTTACTGCCTCTGCTTTGCTTGCTCTGCCTTTTCCTCCTCTTTGCTTGCTTCTCAGCTTTGCTTGCCTTCCCCTTCTTTGCCTCTTTTGCCCTCTTGTTTGCTCACTTGCTTGGGCCCCCTTTGCCTTGCTGCCTTTTGCCTGCTATGTTGCTCTCGCTGCTTGCTCTCTCCTCCGCTTTCCCGCCTCTCTTTTGCTGCCCCCCTGCCCTGCTGCCCCTCTGCTGCCTTGCTTGCCCTTGCCTTTGCCCTTTGCTGCTTTGGCTCCCTTTTGCCTCTTTTGCTGCTTGCTTGTTGGCCTTGCTCTCTGCTTTTGCTCTGCTCCCTTTACTCTCTCCTCTTGCCCTCTCGAACTTCTTCTGCCCTTGCCTGTGCCTTGCTTGCCTTGCTTTGCCTTTGCTTGCTTTTGCCTTGCTGCTGCCTATGCTGCCTACTCTTCTTGCTCTCTGTTTGCTCTGTTGCTTTGCTCTTTGCTTGCTTTTTCCGCCTTCTTCTGGCTTTTTTCTTCTCCTGCACTCGCTGCTTGCCCTGCTGCTCTTCTCCTCTCTTTTTGCGCCTTCTCTTTGCTTTGCTGCTCTTTCCTGGCCTTTGCTCTCCCCTTTGCTCTCTCGTTGCCCTTTCTTCCTTCTTGCGCTTGCTCTGCTCTCTGCTCTTGCGCTGCTGTTCCTTCCCTGCTTCTTGCTCGCCACTTCACTCTATGTCTGCGCTCCCCCAATCTATTCCATCTTTAAATTTGGCTTCAATTCCTGTTAACATAACATAATACTCTCCTCCTCTCTTATTAACTGCGGTCATGTCTAAATAAGGAGTACCCTTCAATATTTACTGTCCAGTCGTCGTGGAATCATTAAGCCATGATTCTGCTATATCCAATTACATCATACCTTTCCTGTTAACGCTATTATTTCAAGTTCGCCGTTTTTCAGCCAGACTCCTTGCATTTGTAAACATACATTTTAGATTATCAATTGATTTACTTCCATACATGGTCTACATGCCTCCTTATCCTCTATGCTCCCCCCTCCTCCTTCTCCTCCCTCCTCGTTGTGTTACTAGCCCCCAGATCCCTAACTTCTCTATCTACCCCTGTTAGTTAAACGTTCCCTCCCCCCCCATACCTAGTTTAAAATCTCCTCCAACCCCTAGCCATCTTCTCCCCCAAAACAGTTGCACCACCACCATTGAGGTGCAATCCGTCACTACTAAAGAGCCTGTAGCCAACAGAAAAGTCAGCCCAGTTCTCTAAAAACCCCAAACCCCATCTCCTTACACCACTCCCTTAGCCACGCATTTATACTCCTGAGCTCCCGTTGCCTCCTAGCGTAGCACGTGGCTGCGGTAGTATTTCTGAAATCACTACCTGGAGGTCCTTGCTTTAACTTGGCCCTAATTCTCGGAAATCATTTTAAGGACCTCACCTCCACCTCTAACTTTGTCATTGGCACCAATGTGAACCAAGACCGCGGGTCACTCCCAGCCCCACCCAATAATCTGTCTACACGATCCACCACATGTCGAAACCCTAGCACCAGGCAGACAACACCACACTGTTCGGCATGCAGGGTCCTGGCGACAGATTACCCTATCTACCCTTCTAATAATAGAATCCCCTACCACTACCACCTGTCTATCCTTCCTAGCCCCACGTTCTCCCTCCCTTGTATTGGAGATGGCCGTCCCTGGGTGCTCAAGGGAAAGGCCCGCTCCATACATGCTGCTTCCGAGCCATCGTCCTCCACATCTTCACCTAAAATGGCAAATCTGTTGGGATCGACCAGCTGGGAAGAAGCCCCCTATCCTTCCGTCCCCTACTTCCCCTGGTGACCCTTACAAATCTATCTTCCTTCTCCACTTTCTGCCCCATCTCCACCCACCAGTTTACTGGCCCTGCCAGTACCTGCATTTCCCCCAGGTTTGCCAAGCCTTGCAATGCTGCAAGTTTACCCCTTAGACTCTGTACCTCAGATTCCATGGGCAACCCACTCACATCTGACACATCATAGGTCCCCTGGGCGGCTGCTCCAAGATCCATACATGCGGCAGGATGCACATTGCGCGACCCCAACAAAATGTCCATACTAAACAGCAATACACACAAGACACACAGAGACAACAGCAGAGAAATAGTGTTTTCTTAAAGCTTTCTTGTTTTAAACGCTTTAGTTTTTAAACGCTGTCAATTCTCTTAAAAACAGAAAAATCTCTTTAAAACAGCTAATCGCTCATGGGACAGACCTTAAATGAGGTTCAAAACCAACCAGAGCCAACGCCTCAGCCAATTTAAACCAATTAGTTACAACCCCCATCCAATCAGAGAAGAGAGAAAAAAAAAACAAAACCTTTCCTTTGTCTCCTACCAACCCACCGCTCCACAGGTAACAGTGTTTTTTAAACACAAGTATTTGTTTTAGTAATCCAGTGCTTTGAGTTTACTCAAACAATTCCTACCACCTTATTCAAGCAGTAAGTAGTAAAAAAAAATAAAATACACTAGTGATTAATTACTTACACAGGCACCCTCCTAGAAATAAATAGTGTGAGGTTAGTACTTTACTAGGCTGCAAACCACAGTTAATAAACGCTTTAGTTTTTTAACGCTGTCAATTCTCTTAAAAACAGAAAAATCTCTTTTAAAACAGGAAATCGCTCAGAGCTAATCGCTCATGGGACAGGCCTTAAATGAGGTTCAAAACCAACCTCCTTGCATTTGTAAACATACATTTTAGATTATCAATTATTTACTTCATACATGGTCGTACATGCCTCCTTATCCTCTATGCTCCCCCCTCCTCCTTCTCCTCCCTCCGTTGTGTTACTAGCCCCCAGATCCCTAACTTCTCTATCTACCCCTGTGTAGTTAAACGTTCCCTCCCCCCCATACCTAGTTTAAAATCTCCTCCAACCCCTAGCCATCTTCTCCCCCAAAACAGTTGCACCATCACCATTGAGGTGCAATCCGTCACTACTAAAGAGCCTGTAGCCAACAGAAAAGTCAGCCCAGTTCTCTAAAAACCCAAACCCCATCTCCTTACACCACTCTCTTAGCCACGCATTTATACTCCTGAGCTCCCTTGCCTCCCTAGCGTAGCACGTGGCTGCGGTAGTATTTCTGAAATCACTACCCTGGAGGTCCTTGCTTTAACTTGGCCCCTAATTCTCGGAAATCATTTTTAAGGACCTCACCTCTACCTCTAACTTTGTCATTGGCCCCAATGTGAACCAAGACCGCCGGGTCACTCCCAGCCCCACCCAATAATCTGTCTACACGATCCACCACATGTCGAACCCTAGCACCAGGCAAACAACACACTGTTCGGCATGCAGGGTCCTGGCGACAGATTACCCTATCTACCCTTCTAATAATAGAATCCCCTACCACTACCACCTGTCTATCCTTCCTAGCCCCCAGTTCTCGCTCCCTTGTATTGGAGATGGCCGTCCAAATGGCACTTTTAACCAGAAAAAAAACCACAGACAAGTTCTAATGTGGAACATGGCATATTATTTCAATTACAAAATCAGGCTCTCAATATAACCCACATTCCTTAGAAAACCCATACCTAAACTGTGCACCTCCTCAAAGATGTGTGCACTAGACCATATACACGATAATGGGATATACACCCATAAATATATAAACCCCTCCACCTCCCTATCTAAAATAGATAAAACCCACATTATTGTCCCACCTGGGACTCGGATCAGGAGTATGTCAATCTTGCAAAGTTCATTCACCATGAATGTGAATATGGTGTATATGATGTATATGCTCTAGTGCAGACACAGATCTTGAGGAGGTGTTAGCATGAGTTAGGTATGGGTTTTCTAGGGAATGTGGTTTATATTGAGAACCTGATTTTTTAATGGAAATAAAGTGGTATGTACCCTGTTAGATCAGGTCTGTTAATTTTTTTATGGTTAAGAGTGCCATTTGTAGATCCTTTGTGTTGCATGCAATTTATGAAAAAGTATATTGCCTGGGTACACACAACACACCAAACACCAAGAATTTAACACTTTCAAGAATACCTTCAAGGAAGATATCCACCATCCCCTTCTCTCTCGTCACAGTTCTTCATGGTATCAGCAGTCGTGGACATCACAAACGAAGTCCCAGCCAATGGCTGACTGTTGCTCCTTAAGATGCCTGGGCAGAAACCTTTATAAGAGGCGTATTGAAAACATTGGGCTCTTCTTGAGGTACATCTTGGAAGTGGGAAAGTATTGCAGTCTTGGGGTAACACAAAGATAAATCGGTAAACACTAATGCCTGAATCATAAAAATTATAAGAGCCATCACACCTCCAGTTGAGGACACGTAAGCAGATAGGGCAACTGGATTATTCCTAAATTTTAGAGCAGAGATTAGTGTAGCACACAAAAGTATTTTTTTAGATACAGTAGTTTATGAACACTTGTGTTGCAATATATAAGGGATTTTATCAGAATCACACACAAACATGGAAAATAAACTTAGGATATAAACATTTCAGGTGAAATAAAGGGCATGTCCACCAACCAAACTAAAATGTAACCCCAAACTGGCGCCACTGTGAAATTTAAAAAAAATACTTTCCTTACATCTCGCTCCTTTGGTTCTCCTGCAGTGCCCATCCAAAGTCGCATAAAGTGAGGAGTAGTAGCTGTCTTCCTGTCCAAAGGTCTCAGCCTCCTGTGTTGCTTTAGGGAGGTATTCTGGCATGCGCAGGGATGCCCTTTCCTTCCCACCATCTGGATCCATCCATATGCATCCTCACCTAGCGTTAATTCCGTTTTCTGTAGTGTGGGGCATCCCTGTTGCCCCCAACCACCGTCATTTTGTTAAAAAAAAGATTTAGAACACTTCTTACAGCCCTTCGTTCCCCCGCATTCTCCATTGACAGCAGCCATGTTTGTGATTGGCTGCCACTCAGTGCATATGAAAAGTGCATTGAAATGTGCATAAGACAATGTATAAAAACAGTGTATAAAACTACATTTCGAATAAAAATCTTTGAAGATAAAGTGCAAAAAGTGTATATACAGTAGTTAAAGATAAAATCACTTAATAGTATATTGTATATACTGTATACATAAAAAATCGCTTCACCCCCCCAGACAACCCCCCCCCAAGAGCCTACCTGGTTTTACGGTTATATACCATGTTGCTTTTATAGAGTATCTATACAGAGTGGTTCTGATTACATACTATGTAACTATATAACTATTATATTGTATCTAACTATAGACTCACATATAGTAAAGTCTCACAAATAATAAAGTTAGCTTTGATCCTTTTCTTAAATATATTGGGGTACATACAGGGAAATTCAATAAAAGTTCTATCATTTAAAATTATGCTAATTTTGCAGCAACCAATCAGATCTTATTTTACATTTAAAAGCTAACATCTGATTGGTTGGGGCAAAATTAGAAAAATTTTAACGATAAGAACTTCTATTAAATACCCTGATATTGTATTGATTAATTAAAGGACTCACACAAGACATAATCGGTAAAGGAGCTCACACAGAAACAATGAAGTATAATTTTCATTGAAAACGTAAAAAGGCCTGAAAGAAGCGTATAAAAGAACACCAATGCTGTATTATAAAATAATGTATATTACACAATATTGTACAATATTAGTCCCAAAACTTATAGTCCATGAGTCCTATTTTATCTTATCTTTCGTCGAGGAAAACACTGAAATGAACACTGATCGTTTAAAGGGCAACTAAAGCCACAGAACAACACTGAACCAGAAGGCAGAACACCTTGATATACAACAAGTAATCTGTGTTCTTACTCTCATTTTGATACAGGAGCTGGGAAATTTACCTAAATAACATATGGTTTGCTTTACTCTCAGCATTCTAATATCAGACAGTTTTGTCAACGACCATTATGTTCTGCACATGCTCAGTCCTTAGCTATGGCACAAACGTGTTCAGTTAGTCACACCCATTAATAATCTCCAGCCAATCCTTTTACAGGACAGATAAAGCAAGGAAGCATGTGACTGAGGTCAGGAGGTGTGGTCTGACACTGAACATACACACAGATACTTCATCCAGTTCTTACAGGCTTTAATTTCTTTAACAGAGTTACTAAAGTGGCATTTTATAGTTTATTGGTGTTTTTAGGGGGGTTGTTTTCAGATTCTGGAGTATATAAAATTGGGTTTAGTTCTCCTTTAATCTTTTCGGGCTCATACAGGGAGATTCAATAAAAGTTCTTATCATTTAAAATGGTGCTAATTTTGCCCCAAACAATCAGATGTTGGCTTTCAAATGTTAAATAAGATCTGATTTGTTGGGGCAAAATTAGCACCATTTAAAAAAATAAGAAACTCCCTGATAGTATCCAAGTATTTAATCCATTAAGCTTCTCATCTCAATAGTAATTTTGATCTATTGCCACCCCTATGAGGTAATGGAACATGATCAATTGCCATATATTTAAAGGATGATATCCTTTAGGTAGATATATATATATATATATATATATATATTATATATATATATATATAGACATGGAAAAGATAATCAATGCAAATTCCTAGGCCCCATACAATAATAAAAAACAATATGATATTGTATGGGGCCTAGGAATGTGCATTGGTTATCTTTGTTATGTTTGTATAAATCTTTGACTAGATCAGTAGCACTTCCGCTAAATGTAGTTGTAAATTAGCCCAATTGGAGTACTTCCACAATTCTTGTACTGTGTGTATATATATATATATATATATATATATATATTAATATTATATTATATATATATATATATATATATATATGCTCCAAGAGTGCACCTCTTATTGTTCCTACCTAAACTCTACATTACTGGATATGGATAGATTGTGTTACACACATGCAGACGCCCTTTACCATCCTGATTAGCTTCTAAAGCCACTTGACATTAGAGATGGACTAGAACTCGAACTCGAACCCAAGTTCGAGCCGAACTATTCGAGTTCGAACGAATTCGGAATTCTCGAACTATCCCGGACCTGTATTTTCAATATTCTTGGACATTCGATAATTATCGAATGTTTGACCATTCAAATATGCGAGTAAAATGCCTATTATATCTATACGCGTGCATCGAATCCGCGAGTAAAATGTCCATGGTATCTAGACGCGAACATCGAATCCGAGAGTAAAGTGTCCATTAAAGCCTATACGTAAGCATCGAATCCGCGAGTAAAATGGCCATGGTATCTAGGTACGAATCATCGAATCGGCGAGTAAAGTGTCCATTAAAGCCTATACGCAAGCATCGAATCCGCGAGTAAAATGTCCATGGTATCTAGGCGCGAACATCAAATCTGCGAGTAAAGTGTCCATTAAAGCCTATACGCAAGCATCGAATCCGCAAGTAAATTGTCCATTAAAGTCTATACGCGAACATCGACTCCGCGAGTGAAGTGTCCATTAAAGTCTATACGCGAGCATCGAATCTGCGAGTAAAATGTCCATGATACCTAGACGTGAACATCGAATCCGCAAGTAAAGTGTCCATTAAAGCCTATACGCGAGCATCAAATCTGCGAGTAAAATGTACATGATACCTAGGCGCGAACATCGAATGTTCGAATGCAAGAGCTCGAAAATAGCGTGAGTGAGAGAAAAATTTTATTTTTCGAATGTCCTGGATATTCGAACATGTTCCCCAGACCATTTCCCAGGTCCCACAGCCATTTACATTAAGTTACCATTAATATTTTATTTGTATTGCATTAGAACTTTTCGAACTATTTGACTCCCATTGACTTTAATGGGTCCGTTTATATTTGAGCTTATAGTTACCCAGATACCTTACAGTATTTATCTCATTAAATAATGCATACCAGACAAATTAATCTGTCACCTTCCAAGCTGCTTACTGCAGATGAATGACACTGATACCTTAAGACTTCTCTGCTCCTCACCTTCCGATCTGGATATAAGCCAGTTTGTATAACTCTTGGCATTCTAAGCATAACAAAAAGGAACATAACAATCCAAACAAATCTCCCCTTTAGCTTCCACTTCCCTTTTCAGCTTTTTTTAAAAGCTTCTTTTAGTGTCAGTTTTCACAGGTCTGGGCTTTAAATTCCTTTACAAAATCCATCAGTTTAGTTTTGTTTAGACTTCGGTTATTGTTTCCCCCTCTTCAAAGAATAGTGGATAGACTAGAGAGGGATATTTGAAAAGTGGTAGACACTTCAAAAAGGTAACAGCCATCTTCTTACAATTACTTTTCTATAATTGCAAAGGATTTATATGCCTATGGACGGATGTCTCTATAGTTAATATAATTACACCCTACTGTTTGGATTAGAGATGTTCAAAACTGAAGAGTTTCGTTCCGTTTTCAAATTTTCGAATTTTTCGAAAATGGACCCATAGGAGTCTATGGGAGAAATTTTTTTTGAAAGTTTCTATCAATTTTAAGGATGAAATAATAATAGTAGGTTACCTTACATAACACATGGACCTGGGGAATGGTCTGGGGAACCCATAAATATAACCAAAACTTATTTAAAACTATCTTTCCTCACAATTGGGCTGTTTTCAAGCTTCCGCATTCTATTTTCGAGGATTATTGAAATTTACTTATACATTCAAGGGTTACTGAAATTGATCTCTAATTTTAAAGGTCACCGAAATTGATCACTACTTTCGAGGAATGATGAAAGCACGAATTAGAGGATTACCTGGATCTAGCTGTTTTTGAGCATTCGCATTCTATTATCGAGGGTTGTCAAAATCATCTGGTACTTTCGTAGATTACAGATATTTGTATACATTCTAAGGTTACCGAGATCGATCCCTGCTTTCGCGGGTTGCCAAAATTGATCTGTATTTACGAGGGTTACCGAAAGCGATTGTTACTTTCTATGTTACCAATGTTATGAATTCAAGGGTTACTGAGATTGATCGTTACTTTTGAGGGTAACTGTTGTTGTAAATTCGAGGATTACCAAAATCGGCATGCGTTTTCGAGGATTACCGAAATCGGCAGTTCTGCATTCGGTATCTACTTCCAGTTTTCGGCTGCTTATTCCTGTTTGGCCCACTATATAAGCATCTGGATTAGAGCCTCACTTTGAGTCAGGATGGCGAGTATAAAGTGGCAGCGGTATATGGTGGCCTACCTGGCCAAAAAAAACTACGATGGGATGCCGGCTGGCACGCCACATATTAAGAGGCGCAAGTTGCGCATCATACGCAGTTTGCAGCGTAAGCTGCAAAACAAATTTAATGTCAGTCAGACCACCTTCCAGTTACAGAGAAGGTGGTCTGACTTAAAGAGACAGAGGTCCAGTTATGTCACTGACATAGCAAGAAGAGCATAAGGCAAGTATTACTGTTTTAGCCATTTATTTCTGCTTTGATTGTTATATAAAATGTTTATATAAAATATTATCTAATTTATTTGTACTTTTTTTTCAAACCACATAAATAATTGTCAGAGAAGCTTTTTTTTTTTTTTTAAAGTTTATTGCATGCCAGCCATTATCTGTAAATATTAGTTAATGTTAGTAAGTTAATAAGTTAATTAGTGTTAGTGAATAAACTGGTGGGGCATCAAAAAGCCCAGCAAAGCTGTTGCTACCGTCATATTAATTGATTTTATTTTTTTTATATAATCTTACAGAAGAGGAAGATACAGGGACAGAAGGGTCCACCCCATCCTCTCCTCCTCCTCCTCCTTCTACTCCTTCGCCGCCTCAGCCTCTGGAACCACCACAAGGCAAGTATCACAGTTTTAGCCATTTTTTTTACCTTGAGGCAGAGGCCACACTGCAAAGCATGCAATTCCGGTGCATTGTCTCTCATTTGCACATGCAATTTCAATATTTTCAATTATGGAAGCGCAAGCAATTGTGCAAAAAATTGGTGATCGCATGTGTTACCAAAATAGACACGCATGTGCAATCGCACGTGCTTTGGAAATCGCAAGAATTTTTGCATTCCCATGATTTCCATGTTATTTAAAATCGTGAGTGAAATTAAGTGTGCAAACACGTAAAAAACGCGTTAGTGTGGCATAGCCCTGATTATTATATAAAATATTTATATAAAATATTATCACATTTATTTTACATAAATAGTTGTCAGAGAAGCTTTTGTTTTATAGTTTATATTTGTGTAAAGCACTTCTTATAAATGATAATCGCATTGCAAACATTTGCAGGGACCTTTAGTACCAGCCATTACCTATTAATATTAGTTACTGTAACGGGTGGGGCTTTAAAAAGTTCTGCAAAGCTGTCGCTACCATCATATTAATGTATTTTATTTTTTTATATAATCTTACAGAAATGGAAGCACAGGAGCCCGCCTCATCCCCTGCTCCGCCTCCAACACCAGCACCACCCACGGTGCAGGATAGAGAGGGCCATAACGGCAATGGCCCGCAACATTCGCCGCTTGCAGGGGGATGTAAATTATCTTAAAAGAAAGTAGCTACTTTTTTTTTGTAAATAGTTTTCTATTTACTTTTCTTTCAAACTTCAAAAATGTTGTCTTTATAACTTACTGCACACATAATTAAACCATTCCAGGCACACCACACACAGTTTACATTGTATAGAGGAAATTGAGTGATGGGGTACCATTTTTACAGCACTAAGAGAAGCCCCACTGTAGTACAGCAGCAGGCCCACTGTAGTTTGTCACAAAGCCACACAGGCTTTGCCCTGGTAGAATGACCCCACACCTTAGTAGCAACTCTCCCTCAGAATATTCATTGTACAAGGGAAAGTGAGTGATGGGGAATCATTCCTTTGCAGCATCAGGGGTTACAGGAGGAGGCCCACAGTTTCTTAGCATTGTGGATGAGCCAGGAAGGCAGCCAGACAAGCAAATGTAGACTGTTGGTATGGGCCAAGCAGGATTTACTCACAGGTAGAAACATTAGCCACAGAGTAGCTGGTGCAGCTGTACAAAATGGTCAGAACAGGTGACACCACAAGGGTGTAAACTTTTGGTATGGGCCAGGCAAGATTGACCCACAGGTAAAAAACGTTAGCCACAGAGTAGCTGTTGTTAACTGAGTTACCATGAAAGATTAGCTTTAGTATTTAGCTTAGTCAGCCATGATAATAGGGCCACACACAACTGATGCTACACTGGAAAATTTAGCTTTTACACAGCTTAAAGAGGTAGAACGAGGTAGGACAACTCAGGCCAGATGTCAAGCCTCGCCACCCAATAGTCCAGTGGATCCTTAGTCTCTGATGAGTCTACACTGGCCCTGGATCCGATGTAGTCAGTGACCTGGCGACTGAGGTGTTGCCTGTTGGAGCTGCCAGTAGATGGACCTGGCAACTGCGGCTGGAAGAATAGTCTGAAGTTGGCTGCAAGACCGCCTCCAGTACTGCTCCTCCTCTCAGGCACAGGCATGAGCCCTGTGCATCAACAACATCAGGTGCTGTCGGCCTGCCAGCACCTGGGAAGACAGAACAGAGGTAACGCAGCAGCAATGCCTCATAGTTCTGCATTCTCCCTTCCCTCTGAGATGCAGGGATGAAATCAGATATTTTACCCTTGTAGCAGGGATCTACAAGGGTGGCCACCCAGTCCTGCTTCTTCTCCCTGATGGCATTAATCCAGGGGTCCTTGCGCAGACATTGCAACATAAAGGAGCACATCTGCCACAAATTGCCTGCCTCAGAGGACCTTGGTGTCACTGAGGACTACAGTGTTGGATTCAACCTTTTCCACAACCACAAATGACATGTGTTACTTGGGAGGGTTGAGGCGTCCCCCTAGAAGAATGCCCCATTTCCACTGGTTCCAGATCAACAAAATCCTCCTCATCATCAGACGGCTGCTCTGTACCGTGATCCCTGGGCTCAGAAAAAGTCATGGTATCGTCATCCTCCTCTTCACGTAGCTGCTGCTCTGCGGCTAGTGCCCTGTCAAGGATGCCGCATAGCATGTGCTCGAGGAGGAACACCAGAGGAATGGTATTCGAGATAGTGGCATCATCACGTCTTACCATACTGGTGGCCTCCTCAAATGGCGCGAGCACACGACAAGCATCCCATAGCAGCCGCCACTGCCTGGCGGCGAAAGTCTGAGGTGGCGAAAACGCATAAGTGGCCATTTATTTAGCCTGCCAATGGGTCCATGGGGGTGTCAGTACATTGTGAAGTGTTTCTTAATACTAATAAGTACCCAGGGGGGTGTTAGACTATTTTCCATCATTTATTGTAATACGATCTGAGATCTTGCTTTTTTAAGGTTAACTTTTTGCTTTTTAAAGATTTTTTTTTTTTAAAGGTTTTTTTATTTACCAATAAAGTCAAATGGGGGTCTGAGGGACATATTTATAAAGGGGTATTATTTTTGCTTTTTTCCCCACCAGGCTTTACCATAATTTTTTAAACTTTTAACTTTTCCTTTCATCAAAGTAATTAAAAAGGCGAATTTTCATCAAAAGTGAAAATTATCTAGCAAAAAGTAGGACTAATAATGCTGCAAAAGTTCAGCACATATGATGGTAAATAGGTAATACTCCCTGGTGGTTTTTCAAAGTAGTATTACATTATTAAATTGCTTAATACACACTGATCTATTTAAAAATAACCTAACACATTTGGGTTTTTTTTCAGCCAAAGATATAAATAGTATAAAACTCAAAAGACTAATTTTCTCTATTTCATTAATAGGACGATAAAGTGTAAAACTCAAAAGGCGAATTTTCTCTATTTTAATAGGATGATAGTGTGAAACTGAAAAGGTGAATTTTCACTATTTTATTAATAGGACACATTTTTTAGTATTGCTTATTTTCATCAAATCAGTTACATTAATATGGGAACATACCATAGTGCTGTGTAAGAAATAGTCATGTTAATGGAACATTCCTGTAAGCAATGATGTTTGGCGAAAATTCTGTTAAAAATGCAACAAAAGGGAGAAAAGGGACAAAAAGGTGAAAATTGTATAAATAGCTTTAAATAAAAGTGACAAAAATAGCTCTGAAATTACATTAGAGAGCAATCTCTCTTTTCACAGTGATACCACAGTTAACGCAAAAACGAAATGGCGAAAATAGCAATCCTTTATAAATATGCCCCTAAGTGAGTAATGCTTGGAGAGAACTCGTCAGGAAGAGAAACGCGCCAGGTAAGTATTGCATCTAACTGTATCTCTTTATGATTGTATGAGAAACCCAGATTCCCACTACAACTCTGTAGTACAAGGCATCAATATTAACCACTCCACCATAGTTCTGCATACTTTGTTTGGAGGACCAATATTATAGTATTACATGGAAGATCTCATACTATTAAGCTAGTAAAGTGTAGTTAAAAAAAAAAATACATAAAAATATATAAAGAAAATATAAAATAAAAATATAAAGGCATACATACATATATTTGCTAATTAAAATAATTAAAATGATAACCATTGGAATTTTTTTAACCAAAGTTAAAAAAATGCCTTTTTAACTTTGTTAATCAATTTATTAAATAATTTGTTGTTTGTGAGGTGCATATAGTAAAACAATCACAAACAAGACAATGTAATGACATTTCATAATTGAATATCTCCCATTGCCTCATCTTAATCTATAAATGAATACATGAAAAAGAGCACTTACTCTGAGGTGAGGTGTGTGTTGCTGCATGCCTTCAATTAAGTACTTGTTTCTCTCAGGATCAGTATTCCTCCCCCCCAAGTCTGACTAATTCTGAGGGCAAGCATACTCGGTAAACACTGTGAGAGGAGTTCCAAATATGCAATTCACATGGTGGAATTGTATAATTTCAGCTATGGTAAACTGCACACAGCAGGAGAGTTTATGATAATAAGGCACTTGACTCGCAACTGAAATTAAAGATGCTTGCCATATTTTAAGAAACAGGACAGATTAACAATAAAAACGGCACTGTGATAGTTGTGGTAGAATTCAAGTAGATAGAATTATAGCTTCCAGTAAAAAGCAATTAAAAAAAACCCTATAATTTTTCAGTTTATATACCATTTAATTTTTTTCAAGACTGTATAAGGTGCACTGCTACAATAAATGTATGTATGAATCTTGTTTCACTATCTATTTCACCTATCTATAGGAGTCTTATAATGTAGTTTATAGAGAAAGCTACTCAGATACCAGGGTAAGTACACACACAAATTCAAAGATCACAAACTTGCTCTTTAGCTATCATTTGACCACCATTTGATGTGTAATATTTGCATAAATACCATTTTGGATATCCAGACAAGGTATTGTTACCTACCATATATTTACCTTTTGCATAGCACCCTGGCTAGATACACAAGAGGGATTTTTTCGTTCTGATCGAGCGTTCAGCGCTAGCTGATGGTCGAGGCGAAAATAGCTGTAAAAGTTAGCCACAACCAATTGTGCATTACATAGGAGACTGTATGATTAGCCATAATTTACCAACATGTCCATTCATCCAATCCGGACAAACAGGCATCGGTCACTGGTGATGACAAAACCTCTGCAAACATTTTTTGCTGCAACCGACCAATGCACAGAAATATCAGGCAGTTTGGCCAAAAAAATTGCTTGTGCATCCATAAACAAATATCTATATGTATTATAACTACATAATAAATAAACAAGTAGCTTTACCTTGCATAACTTCAGTATTCATTTATACTCAAAATCAAATAAACTCAAATTTATATTTAACAAAATAAATGTTTCTGTGCCCATAGTATTAATCTTGAAATTCTCTACACTTCTCATCAGTGTAAAAGATCAGGAAATGCATAGCTAAATACTCAGGTTAATTTGCTGATGATTGGTTTGTGTGACCGCAATTGTAATCTTGCTGCTTTGGTCACTTAGTGCCGTTATGTGAATAATGCAGTTGGCCACACATTAACTACCTGCATTTTCAAAAATATGTTCTGTGTTATTTATTAAAATCAAATATAGATGATAAAAAAGTTCCGTTTTCAAAATTGTGAATGTTTTAGCAAAACCATGTAACCTTGAAATTCTCCAGTTTCTTTTTTTGCGTTAGTAAATGGATTGCAGTTCATTCTGTTCTTATCACTGTCTGCATTATCCTTATCTCATATTTTCTTTCTCTTTTCCTTATACTATTTTTTACAAGGACATAGCAAAGGATGGATACATTGTATTAGAAATATAGTTTAGTTTGTGAGGCTGATCAAGTTTGCATATTGAATATGTCAGAATAGGAAATGTGTTATATGGTGAAAAATTCAATGCCATTCGCAGAACTGAAATGTATTTTCTGTAATAAAAGTTTCAAAGGCAATATTGTCTAGTTAACCAGCTTTAGGCTTGTTGAGAATCTAATCAGATACATTTTAGTAGCTAATTGCATACTATAATAGTATAGTATAGTCTAATTTTTTTTGTCATTATTGTAAAAGTAAATAAAGAACAGAACCTATTGTAGCTTTAATCATAAGACAGAATGTTTAGAATTATAGTAGCATTTTATATATGTAATCATAGTAGGATTTGTACACATTTACTCCTCTGTATAGGCTAAATGAGCCCATACAGATGGGAATAAAATTCCATAGGAATCTGTCTGTACATGAACGATTGCAACCGCATTCATGACCCCGACTGATCCCAATATGCGGTATAGGCATTGGTTGTGCCCTGCGCCATACATGGGGTTGAACATAATGGCTCCCTCAACTATAGGACAGCAGCAATGCCAATGGCAGTAATTTGTTGGGAGTTTTGCCCCCCAAACCTTGCTGAGCCTTGCCCAATAGGTATTGACAAGGTGCATGCCCACCTCAAGTATGGTACTAACCAAGTGTTATGAAGGGAAAGTTCAGTGAAAAATATCATTATTTTTAAAATTATGCATACCTAGTTATTCTACATATTCTCTTACATTCTGAAAAAACAGTTGAGTTTATACCCTTTGCTATTCCCTAATGTTGTCATTGGTGAGGTGCCATTCTAATGGTCCTTCTTCTTCCCAGAATGCACCACTTCCTTGGAATGTTCCTAACAGTAATTTCTACTGATTGGCTATTGGATTGTCCAAACATGCTCAGATCTCTACTGAGCAACTGAATCAACTCAGGCGCTGGATCCAGGGCAAGACCACAACAGTCAAGATTCCGTTTGTAAAACCGGCACTACAAGTCCGCTCGTTTTCTAAAAGCCTTGTGCATCTTGAGGACTCCATACCTCCTCATCACTTCAAATCCATATAGATGACAGCACTTGCTTGTAATAAAAAACTTTTTCCTTTTTTTTGTAACAATACATCATTAAAACTAAACACTTTTTAGATACATATCTCTCACCGGCTACACTTACACACAGCAGGGCATGACGTTTCGGATCACATGACCCTTTTTCAAAAGAAAGGGACATTTCTTTTGAGAAAGGGTCTTGTGGCCCAAAACGTCATGCCCTGCTATGTGTAAGTGTAGCCGATGAGAGATATGTATCTAAAAAGTGTTTGGTTTAATGGAGTCACAATTTGTCTTCCGCTGCATGTGGTTTTATTATTTTCAACAGTTTCACACAATCTGACATAGTGACTTTTATTTATTATTTTTTAATGCAAAATGACATTTTTGTAAAGTGTAAAAAAGTGCTTTTTAGGTACTTGATTGAAAAGTTATCTTATTGCTGTATATAGTGATAGAAATAGTAACCATTTTCTCAACATTTATACACAATGGGAATAATTTATTATTAAACATAAACTCATTATTTTTATCAAAAAAAAAAGCAAAATCATATTGTGACCTATTGTCCGGCAAAATCCTACTATCATTGCCATAAATTTGCATCCTGGTTAAAAGTACTTCAGGTAACATCATTTTTCCCTCCATCTCAATTTCATCTTCAACATTGTGTTGACAAAATGTTGATGTTGAAATTTCAGCAGCCTTTACTAGTCACCAGGTTCAAAATAATTTCTAACAAAACATAACTAACATAAACGAACAAAATCACTCTTCGTTTCATTTTAAGTTTAAAGTGCATGTCCACCCTAAAAATAACTTTTTGGTATATGGTAGAACCCCCCTGCGCACCCCCAACTGCCATGTTATTTCTCTTAAAAAATTATCAGAACATTACTTACACCCCTTCTCTCCCCCAGCGCTCTAATCCAGCTCCTTGCTTGCCGGAACTTGCAAGCAGGGGCCAGACTGGCAGCCACATCTGTGATTTGCTGAGAGATGCCGCTGGAACGAAGGTCTGTAAGTAGCGTTCTGATTTTTTTTTTAAGAAATAACTCGGTGGTCAGGGGTTGGCAGGGGGCATCTATCATACTGCAAAAGAATTTCACGCTAAGTACAAAGGCTGCAGGATGGATCCGGATGGTGGGAGGGAGGGGGGGAAGGGCTCCCTAGCGCTTGCCAATCAAAGGACAGAAAGGAGGCGGAAAACTCTTTGGACAGGAAGACAGCTACTACTCTTCAGTTTCCTGGACTTTGAACATACATTGCAGGACAACCATAAGGAACAGAGGTGTACGGTAAGGATTTTTTTTAAACTACACAGTGGGGCCAGTAGTTGGTTAAATTTGAGTTTTGGGGTGGACATGCCATTTAAATTCCATTTTAGTGAATCTTGATATGATTAATTATGATATCTGGACAAGACTCAATACTGCAGTATAATTATAAATATCAATTGCTTAGAAATATACTGTAAATAAGTAGACACATCGGTCAAGAATAAGTTTTCTGTATTTATGTATTAAAATTTTTTTTACCTATAAGAGGTTTTTATCATCTAAGTTTCCTAAGTCTAAGTTATTGTACTATTGGGAGACCACTTGAATTGAATTGTATTTCTGCTAATGGAAACTATGTTCAAAGAAAACAGGTACATATGCTATCATGTTGGATGCTATTCTCATCTAGACTTTCATTTTGCCACTAAACAGGCAGCAGTGACCTTTGTCTGCTAATAGTTAAATGTTACAATTCATTTTGCCAGTGCATGAGATGTCTGCACTCTACATACCATTCTATTAAAGGCTTAATCAATATTAGAGCTCATACAGTGCAGTACTTTGTGCCTTGATATTGGACAAAACCCACTTGACATTCGTTTATACTAGCAGAAAGTCATTACCAGATTCTAACATATAGTCTTAATCTTCTCTATACACATCTTTAATGTGGCACTGTAATTGCCATATTTAGTTTATTCTTTACATTTTATGAGTTAATGGGCCATTAAACCCTTCAATGCCACTTAGGAAAGTTTCCTATTTTGTTAAGCTAACTGTAGGTTATGCTGTTTATAGATCATATGATGTGTCTGCACAGGCAATGTACAGATCTCTCCTGGCTGTAAAGTATGTTACTGAAATCAACACAATGAAGACAAACTGTGGAACAAACACATATGGCCTAAAATAGCGGTGGGAAATCATCAGTTAACACAAGTTCACTGTTACCCCCTTTATAAACACAAAGATTTGTTTAACCGCATAGATGCTGGGCTGGGCTGTTCCTTTTTACTGGGTTTAAGTTATAGAAAGTAGCTTGGGGGTTTAAATTAAGGTGGAAATAGGGACAAGGCTAGAATTTAAAATGTGAATGGGGTGAAGGAATCTAAAACTTATGTATTATAAGAAATAATGCGCCCCTTACAGTATAATATAAGGATATTACGCCACCGAGGAGTTCCCTAACCATAAAGAAGCACAAGGCCGTAGGCCGAGTGCTTTTATACAGGGCAGGTAACTCCGAGGTTTGTTTATATATATATATATGGCTGGTTTATTTATATATATATTAGCAAAAGTGTCCCCCTTTGGTGCACAGTGGAAATTATGTGTGTGTGTGTGTTTTGCTCTGTGTGGATACAGTGGATATCAAATCTTTACACAGGTATGTTTTAAACTGTTACTCAAGGTTTGTACACACGCTCAATCTGTGAGCGAGGAACGACCCCCCCTGGCCGAGCGCATACACATGGATGTTTCCCTGCCGAAACGACTGTTTGTCGTGTTCAGCGCTCGGCCACCCGGGGTCATTCCTCGCTCACAGATTGAGCGTGTGTATGAACCTTAAGACAGTCACCAGCATCCAGGGGAACCAAATAGGATAATCTTGCAGGTCTGAGAATAGACCCAGGAAATCCTGCTACAATATGTGGTTTAAACTGAACCTGCTATGTTTATACTAAGTATTCACCACGGCAAGTGCCATAATTATAACTGCTTATATTGTGACTTGGGAGCACAGGATACTGATTGGATCAGGTTGAAAAAAGATTTGGCAATTGGGCCTGGTAGATCTACTGAGTCTAATCGGGGGATTTCATCTGCAGGTACAAGGACAGGAGGATTTATATCAATACTGTCAGCAGCAGCCTCCATAGATTAAAGGGCATGTCCACCCCCCAAACTAAACTTTAAAACTTAAAATTTTTAAACCTATTACTGGCGCCACTGAGTAGTTTAAAAAAATCCTTACCTTACATCTCTGGGCTTGGGCGCATATTGAGCGTTTAGTGTACACTTATCTGTTGCCTCAGAGTTTGTATCCAACAGGATCATATACATGGGATCTTGTGTTGCAGTCTTCACACTGTGCAAGGGATCACACTACACACTTCTATCTACTTTCACTTTGTCTCCTCCTAGCCATAGAGAGCAGGGATGTCTTGTCTTTTATTACTCACTAATGCCACCTGCAGGCTGGGGGTGGTATATAAGGAGCCTTGGTTTATATATCCTTTACAATACATATCACATCCTGTGTAGCAGACAGAAACTTTTTTTGGAGACTTCCTTTCAGTATTTACATGGAGCAGACACAGGGATGTGGTTTAACCTCCCATTTTGACCATTCCATTTTGAATTAGGAATCTCAGCTCTGTAAGTAAGTTTAAGTATTTTGTATATTTTCAGCGTTATTCAATAAAAGTTCTTATCATTTAAAATGGTGCTAATTTTGCCCCAACCAATCAGATCTTATTTAACATTTGAAAGCTAACATCTGGTTGGGGCAAAATTAGCACCATTTTAAATGATAAGAACTTTTATTGAATCTCCCTGATTGTCTTGTATATTTTGTCTTGTACCTAATATAAGTGACTAATATACTTTATATAGATTTATTGATAATCATTAAGATGGTAACAGTGAAATACTGTGAGGCACCTTTCCTATATGTAATATTCTCACACCTCATTGGTATCTCCTAAAAACTCAATGCAATCTCCTATGAAGATACAAATATATTTATATAATAAAGGGATAAGGGTTATATATAAAATGTATTTATTAATTAATTTATTTATTTAAATAGAACATGAGTGCTATGGCTCTCTGTGAGTTCCCCTTAGAAGTGGTTTTGCATCAATCATTCTATGTTATTCTGTTCTCTAAAGTAGTTTCCGGTTGTATTTTATCAAACGTTCAAGGCTATTTTTGAGGGTTACCAAAAGTAACCTTGCACAATCAGTAACCCTCGAAAATGCGTTCTGTTTTCCGATTTTTGGATCTTCGGGTTTTTCTCGAGTTCTGTAAATCCGAAAATGGAATGAAACTTCTGAGTTTTGGACATCTCTAGTGTAGTAATAGTTATATTTGTTCACACCCCCTTCATTAGTTTAACAAGCTGGTTATGAGCTTGAAGCCTTGTACACATGTGCGATCGTGGGTTCCGACCCACGAAGCACGATGTGTCCGAACGTGCATTTCGGCCGTGTATGGGCCCTTTAACAACCGAAATGGCCAGTCGTTCGGAAATCGGGCAACGATACCCGACCGATAAAGTGCTCATACACAAGGCGATTATTGGCCGAAAAACGAACATTCAGACACATCTTGCGCAATCGCATGTGTGTATGAACCTTAAGCATGCTCAGAGGAAACAGCTAGGGGATTAGCATTCAGTCTGGCTGTGATGTCAGCTATCATACCTATGACTGATAGGAAGAACCAGGAAGCAGAAATAGGGGTAACATGACATTGTTTAGCTTTTCAGATTAGTCTTTCAGCTTTCTAACTATTACCGTTTAGGGGGTGATTTACCTATTTACAATTGTTTATTGTTTACAATATCACTTCCTTCCTATTTGTTAATTTTTTTGTTTTGTTTTGTTTTTCAGATCTTTTAATAAACACACAAGTTTCCTACAGTTATTCCCATGAAGTTAAGTCTGCTTTGGAAACCTAAATGAGATCTTTATACCACAGAGCAACATGATCTGTAAATATTTGGTATATGTTACTTCCTTTAGCTTTCACAGCACAAATGAAAGCTTAACCATGGGCAATTAACGCTGTATTGTTTCAATACAGCTTATTATATACTTTACCACTACCAAAACTGTGGCAAGGAAGGAACTCCAATCATTCTTTAATGTGCTTTACTGTTTGTTAGGGAACTGTAGATGCAAGAACTGATAAGTAAATAATTGTTGTCTTCTTGTTAAGCAAGTTAGAAGATTTTACCTCTAATAATATGCAGATACAGTTTTTTTTGCACATGCACCCATGCCAGAAGACCAGGGTACACTAGTTAAAATAGTGTACACAGGGCCGGATTCACACTTTTTCTTCCCCCCTAGGCCAGAAAACTTGTGCTACCCCTGCCCGACTACTATCTACTTTCATACAAGCAGCATGTTCTCGCTCAGACAGAATTTACTAGGTGTCTTTTGAGAAAGTTTGGATGACTATTTTTAGCTATTTTTAGCCCCCCCAAAATTGGTACATGTAGTGTTTTTCTGCTGCAAAGCATTTGGATCGGGGGGGTTTCTGCCGCTTATTTCTTAGTGCAGTCTGACGGTGTGATTGGCAATCACACCTCCTATGTAATAGGCTGATAGCAATTCCTGCTGCACTGTGATTTAATGTAAAACTTGAGTGTGACAAAAAAAAGCCATCTATTAGCTGGTGTTAAAAAGCGTCCATTACTGAGTGTTTAAGACACCTTTGCATAAGTTTCGCCATCTTCATTTTAGTGTCACGCTAAACTTTAGTATTATTAGTATTTAGCGTAGGAGCCAGCAGTGCAATATTAGTGTCCAGCACCATCCATCATTACTCTGCTGGTATATTCCAGTAAAAAGTAAAATTTCCTTCTCTCTACATAAGGAGGTGACAGTGTAACCAGTTGGAAGATAAGTTACTATCAGTAAGGTTCAAGGCAGGTCCATTCACTGCTTTCCATCTCCCTACATTAAGTAAGGACAGGTCCCACTATGTGCGTTGCATGCAACGGATTGGCATTTAAAAAAAATTACGGAAATTGCAAGATTTAGTTCCAACTACATAGTTTGCATTATGAATGTAAGCTGCTGTTTTTTGTCCACATGTGTGCACGACTTTTAGTCCATATGTGGCCAATTCGCACTCTAATAATAGAAAAAAGTAAAAGCGGACACAGGCGGACTTTTTTGGAATTTTTTCCCGGAGAGATGTTATTTCCTGTGATGTTCTTCCGTTTCCTCTGAGGGTGTGTGGTTCATGGGTACTGCAGGAGTGAGAGGAGTAGGCCTGAAGGAGGGTGAGTGGTGTAGACCTTCAGGAGTGTGTGTGTGTAGTGGGACTGCAGGAGTGTGTTTGGAGTGGTCAGACAATATGGTCAGCACCCAAAAGTCTCTGAGCTCTGAGGAGCTCATAACAAAAATTCAGAATCACCCAGACAAATGCCATAATAGATACAAGGATGCTCATTGGACACGCCGGATATGGATGGATATAGCCAAGGAGTTGTATGAGTGGGGCACATACAGCACCAAGGAAAAAGAGAAAAAAGGTGAATAATCAAAATGTTCTGATATGAAAAAAAATTATTTGTTTTTAAATTTAACCTTTTTGTAATGTTACTGGGCCACTGCTGAAAACACAATGAGATAAATATATATTTATCTCATTGTGTGCAATACTTCTTCATCATGAACCTGTTTTCATCATGTGCTCAAAAATAGTGTATACTACCTGCCCTTCTTCTTGATATGTGCACTTGTGTAAATGGTCTTCATGTCATGAACCTGTTTTTATAAATTGGAAATCTACTGTCATGAACCTCTTCTCTCAGTTTAAAAGGTGTCATTATCATGAATCTATTTTTATTATGTGAAAAAGTGTAAAGTGCAATTTTTGGACGAGAGAGAGAGAGAGAGAGTTACATATTAAGGGTTTTTTTTGCTAAAAAAATAAATATTTTGTATGTAATACTATACTTTGAACTTTATTTGTCCTATACACATGACATATTATATATGTATATGTGTATCAAACACAGATGTGATGGAAAAAGTAAGACACACACATACATTTAAAAAAAAACAAAAAAACAGAAATTTATTAACAAATGTTTACATATGGTCTTGCCATATGTAAACATAAAGTCCCTTACACTGAGTCCACTCTGTGGTCCTCTACCTATAGCAGGCTGTAGATATGGCAAGATATCTATAGCCTGATGAGTAAGGTCAAGAGACCCTTCCTTGTCCCTCACATAATTGTGCAGAACACATTTAGCTTTCACCACATTGATGGCATTGACAGGGGTCTGCATGGAGATGTGAAGAACCCTCCACTTGTTGGTCAAGACGAGAGCATTCTACTATTACTTGTTGTGCTCTGCGGAGTCGGTAGTTAAACACTCTCCTTACATCATTCAAAGACCTTTGTCCATAAGGTCTCATCAGATGTTCACCTCACTAGCAGTGAACATGTGCAGGAAAGCAGGGTGCTTGTGGCTTTGGGGAAGGCAGATCCAGCTGGCCCTGATATAACTTTTCCCCCAAACAACTGTGCTGGAACACGCTGGAGTCAATACAGCTACTATAAGAAACCACATCAATGTAGGTGAATCTAGTCGGCATCCACTACAGTAAGCAGCACTATAGAGAAGTACTTCTTGTAGTTGAAGTAACGACTGCCACTGTAGGGAGGCATAACCATCCTTATAAGCTTCCCACAAAAAAGGTGGTAATGTTTAAAAAAAATCCTTCTCACTGCCTTTTTACATTTGCTTCCACCCTCCCTACCAGCCTTCCTCCCAACCTTCTTCACTACAATCCTTAGCTACCACCAATTTCCCTACTAGAGTTGGGATCTGGGTCCAACACAAACCCGTATTCGACACGAAACTCCTTGGTTTCAAAATTCGAATGAATGATCGTCCGGATTTCGGGGCGCATTTTCGATAATTTTTCAAATGTATGGGGCTATTTTCGATAATTTTCTAAAATAGCATGAAACGTTCGAAAATCCTTGAAAATACGATCGGAAACTCGAAAATCGTATTTTTGAGAATTTTCGTAACGTTCGAGGCTATTTTCGAAAGTTATCGAAAATAGCTCTGTACATTCGCAAATTATCGAAAATTCACTCTGGTTTCTGGACTTTTGGATCATTATTGGGATTTTCCCGAGATCCAGGAATCCGAAAACGGAATGAAACTAGTGAGTTTCGGCCATCTCTATTCCCTACCAGCCTTTCTCCCATGCTCTTCCCTACCAGCCTTGCTCCCAACCTTTTCACCAACTAGCCTTCCTCCCACCCTATTCACTACAAGCCTTCCTCTCAACCTTCTTCACTACAATCCTCACACATGCCGCAGGGTGATCATCAGCCTTTCAGTTGGTTTGATACACTTCCGAAAGATGGTATTCTTCTGTGGGACATCTTTCATGAGCTCCAACAAGTCATCAAAATTGAATAAAATACAAATATTAATGAGTGTCATTTCCACAAATACTATATCACATCAGGATAGACAGATATATAAAGTAATTACCTCTGAATAGACATCCTCATGTAGGAAAAAAACTTCTCTGGGTGCTGACAAAGATCCCTATACAGGGTCCAGAATAGGGCCTTCTCCTTCCTCTCTCTCAACAGAGGATGACCCAAGAATCTACAGGTTATCCTTCTGTTATCTATCATAGCAAGTATAAGGATCAAAGCCAGCATCTCCTAAATCTCAAAGATAAAATTATCCTTTTGCAAAAACATTTTGCCAAGAATAGTATAGCACTAGTCTAACCACACAGCAAATCACAACTGCATCCCCAAAACACGCCAACAAAGACAGGATTTTCAAAACATTGCACAGGAACTCACACGGAGTGGAAACGAGGACCCACGCGGACAAACACATGGAAAATCGCATGTTTTTCACTATGCACACGGACCGATATGATGTCCGAGCTCGGTAACGGACAGCCGCCACACACCATCAGATATTTCCAGCCATACACGGTTGGTCGGCCACAAATATCTGCTGGTGTGTACCCAGCCTAACCAGTTAGTTGATATCAATGAGATAAAAGGCTTCACTGCTTTCCTTCTCTCTACATTAGGAGGTGATAGTGTAACCATTTGGAAAATTAGTTACTTTTGTTTCTTGTTCGATCCCTTGGCAGGTTCAGAATTTGACAATTGTTTCACTTTACTCCTCTGCATTTTCTTGGCTGGCTGCCCAGATTTAGGAGATACATTTTAGGTTAGGTACACAACAGCAGAGTTTTTGTCCCGACCGAGCTTTTACTACTAGCAAGAGCTCGGTCAGGACAAATGACTGTCAGTCGCAGGAACAGTGTTTTATCAACAGTCCAGATCACCTGTTTGTCCGATACAGATGAACAGGCGACCGGCCCACACCATCACGACCGACCCACACCATTAGATATTTCCGTCTGACCGATACACGGCAGGAAGTATCTGCTGGTGTGTACCCAGAGATACATTATATGCTATTACTGCAGTAAGCAATTCATGTTTTACTTAAAAAGGAGGACTTTGGATATGCCACCCCTGTAAACTCTGATGCCCTAGGCTTAGTCCATAGCCTTATGGTAAATCCAACTCAGAGTGTTCAAAACTTTACAGGGTTATTCAATAAAAGATCTTCAGGGTTATTCAATAAAAGTTCTTATTGTTTAAAATGGTGCTAGTTTTGCCACAACCAATCAGATGTTAGCTTTCAAATGTTAAATAAGTTCTAATTGGTTGGGGCAAAATTAACACCATTTTAAACAATAAGAACGTTTATTGAATCTCCCTGTTTATCATTTAAAATGGTGCTAATTTTGCCCCAACCAATCAGATGTTAGCTTTCAAATGTTAAATAAGATCTGATTGATTGGGGCAGAACTTTTTTTGAATAACGCTATTTATTTTTCAAATAATTGGGAACATTAAATATTGGACATAAATCCAGATTGCTCCACATAATAAGATTTAGGCAGGCTATAATCACTCCTATGTTTTCCCCCTAAACCCAGGGGTTTAGAGACAACTGATATGTTTGTATTTAATTCTGTGATGGATTTGCAGTGTTGGTTTAAAAACCAATATGGGTATGACAGAAAATAAGCATAATTAGGTTTCTGTTGAAATGATTGTATTTCTTTCAAATAAAGTTAATGTGTTTTTTTACATTTTATTAAGGTATACTTTTCTCTTGGCCATTTATGTCACTGGGCACAAGGAACCTTATAATAGCTTGTTTCCTATCTAAATCCAAATCTTTGCCAGAAGCTATTATGTATGAGCCTATCTAGAACCTGAACGATAAACACAAACAGAAGGAATTAAAAGATCCTACAAAATTTGCTTCAGTTGAGCTTGTAATTACCACAGAGAATGTTCTATCCATGCCTTGAGGTGTGGAAGGACCGACATAACTTCCTGTTCTGATTAAAGAGAGATTAGAGATTTAACTTAAAATAAACATTGAAGTGAGGAAACAGATTTCTCTGCATTGCTAGTGATAAGTTTGCAATGCAAAATCATTAGCTGCACAAATATATTAAAGCATCTTGATCTTTCCATGATCCCGCAATGCAATATGCATTTTACGTCCGGTATTGTATCACGGAGTTGCAGAGAAGTAAGGCTTTATTCTTTGCTCTGCTGTAAAGTTTCACGCTATGAGGTAGGGCAAAACTTAACCCAAAGGGAATTATATAGAACACTTGGAAATGGCACACCTAAAAAAAAGCCTAAAACCCTCAATAACTCCATATTACATTAGGTTGCGTGGGTTTTAGACCTTCATTAATATTGAACAGCGCCACTCCTACCATGAAGCAACTTGGAAAAGTTGCTCATGGCGGCACTCCAAGTAAAAAAAACAAGCGGCATTTCTCCGGGTCCCCCCCCCCTTTTAATAGCGCGGCGTTAGTAAGAGCTGTGAGTGCCTGTGTTTACGAGTCTGTGACGGTCAGGACTCTCAGAACCCAATAACAGGCAGCAGCTGCAAAGCCTGAAGGGAGAAGTTTTGGGACGGCCGGAGCCGGAAGTTTGGAACTGTGGGAAGTCGAAGCCGTTGGAGCTTTTGCAGCTGCAGGCTACAGCCTGCAGGTCTTATTCGGATCCTTGACACTGTGAGTGTGTGTGTGAGAGAGAGTGTGTGAGTGTGTGTGTGTAGTGTAAGAGTGTGTGTGTGAGTGTGTGTGAGTGTGTGTGTGTGAGAGAGAGTGTGTGTGAGAGTGAGTGTGTGAGTGTGTGTAAGAGTGTGAGAGTGTGAGAGAGTGTGTAAGAGTGTGTGAGAGTACGTGTGTGTGTGAGAGTGTGTGTGTGAGAGATTGTGTGTGAGAGTGTGTGTGAGAGAGTGTGTGTGTGAGAGAGAGTGTGTGTGAGAGAGAGAGTATGTGTATGTGTGTGATAGAGTGTGTGTGAGGGGGCCCGTCTTGTCTGTGAGGCCCATCCTGTGTGCACAACTGCTGACAGTAGTCAGAGGGTACAGCTCCTATCATGCATGGCCCTTGACCATGAACAGCTGTGGACTGGGACCAATCAGTGTGCAGACATCCTGATTCCTGATGTAATTGGTGCAGAGTCCAGCCACTGACACTCTTTCCTGCTTGAAATTGCCACGATCAACAAAAGTAAGACAGCGCAGCGCCGCCAGAACAGGTTTTGGGAGGGGGATGGGAGTTTGAAAAACCTTTCAAATTTGCCTACCAGGAGTGTGGGGACATACTGTAAGTGTAATTTATGTGATGCATTTGCTACCTACCTACTTGTGTGCTGGGGTTCACCTACCTACTTGGGGCCTGCCTACCTATTTTGGGTCTTGGGGCTGGCTACCTACTTGTGTGCTGGGGCCTACCTACCTACCTGTGTGCTAGGGCCTACCTATGTACTTGTGTACTGGGGCCTACCTATGTACTTGTGTGCTGGGGCCTGCCTACCTACCTGTGTGCTAGGGCCTACCTATGTACTTGTGTACTGGGGCCTACCTATGTACTAGTGTACTGGGGCCTACCTACCTACTTGGGGGCTGGGACCTACCTACCTAATTTTGTGCTGCACCTACCTACCTATTTCAGCCCTCTTGCTGAAGAAAATAAAGAAAAGACAGCACCAGATAATGTTTTAAGGTATTGAAAGGTTTTGACCAAAAAATTAACTAAATGACTTGTTAACTTTGCCTAAATAACAGAAATGATGGGGACACAGTATTTAACAGATTGCTCTACCAAACATATGTTTTGCTGCAGATATTTTTTAACTATTTCTCTTTGAGTAAAGATGTGTTGGATATTGTTAAAAGGCATTTCATATGGTTAGGCTAGCTTTAGCTGGTTTGTTAGGTTAGGTTAGACTAGTTAGCTTAGTTAGGGCCATTCTGAAAGAGTCTATTTTGACGTGGTGGCAAGCTTACAAATGTTTTCCCCATCATCTTTCTTTCTAGAGAAAGTATGTTTTTATGTATAAACTCAACTGTATAGATAAATGTTTTCAAATACAAAAGTATCAAAAATGTTGCCACACACATCAAAGAAGCCACACCCACACACAAAGCCACGGCCACTTTGCCATGGCGGCATTCAAACATTTTTTCAGGTGCCAAAAACCCTAGGGACACCCTTAATATTGAATGTTTGTCAACATCGGGAACGTTAGTTTGTGCGGTACACACATTGCAGAGAAAGGGGAGATTCTGTCAGATCCGACAGAATCATCCCTTTCTAGCCAATGTGTGTACCCACCTAAAGAGATCATGGTTAAGTTACAGAATGCTGTGGAAAATGTTTGTGTAATCTGGGAACATTGTGACTCGTGTTCAGATTGATGGCAAATTGTGGGGTGGTTAAAGGTTAAGCAACTCATGCTGAGAAAGGTTTTCAAATAATGCATCTCCATCCACTGGAAGGAAAAGCAAGGGAAATAGCAGAGTAGAAAGGGTTAGATGGCAGATACAGGGAGAGCTAATGTAATATTTGACCTTGTTGTTGCTATTCTAATTATTACAATCGTTTTTGCATTGTGTAAGTTCTTCATTCTTTCCACATAACCACATGTGGTATTTTTGATGTAATGTTCCATTTGTATTAATATTTAGAATTAAAAAAAAAAGCTAGTGACAGTCATAGAATGGAGTCCAACATGGGGTACTGCATATATGGAAAGCACTAACTATAGAGAGGGGTTGGGCATCACAGGAGAACATTCAGATAAAATTGTTACTGGGAGCTTAGACAGCTCATGGGAAAGGTACAGGGAAAGGCTGCAGTTTCTATAGGAAGATTTTTTTTAATACTGAATAGTTGTCTGCCAGTTTAAAAATCCCCACTAAAGCAATAGATAATTAAGTAGTGTATAGTATATAGCCTAATAAAGATACTATAAACAATAGTCTGTAATCTAATCAATAGCAAGAACCATATAGAGTTCATAACCCGAATATAATAAACTAGATAATATAATGTTATTGACAGCAAGACCCCATTTGCACACATCAAAAAGCATTGTATTTTTTTGCATTGCATTACGTTTAGCTGCATTCCTTTTACTCTCCATATTATTGGATGCATGCAATACCTACACATTAATGCGCATGCATTTTGATATCAGATGCAAATCGGTAACATGATCAGATCACGTTCATGTAAGTGTGGCCTGGCCCTGAATGCTTACTCAAGCTTCATTGACACTAAATTTGAAAATGAGTTTTGCATGGATTTACCCAGAAATGTGGTGATACAGTTCATTTATAAATGCTGCATTTAGAGTAAGAGATTGCTTCTTGCAGGGTGGGATGTTTGCAGTAAACTCACAAAATTATATTGTCAAAAATCACTGGGGATCCTCACCTTTTTCTCCATCCATGTCCTCAGGTTTTCTATGTGAGTTTGGCTCTTCCGTGCTTGCACAAATGTTTTTGGGGAACTTTGCTAGTTCCCCAAAACGACTGTTATCGAAATGATTGTGGCTCTGTTTCTACTGTTGGTTTCTTCTCTTTAGGTGGCAAATTTTAATTTTTTCTAGCCTACCTGGTTCTTTCTTGTTTTTTTTCCTTCTCTCTCTTCATTGGTTTCTTGTTTCTATTTAACTTCCTGTTGGCCTTTTCTCAGTGACTGATATAGTTTGCGGTTCGCCCTTACTCGTGGTGTGTTTGCTTAGTCCTGATATTCTGATTTTGATTCCTGCTTGTCTCCCGTTAGATTATTTGCCGCCAGCCTTGTTAGTTTCTGTATATACAAACTTTGGCTCTGGTTTTCACAAGTATCCCCAGCCTCAGCACAGATACCTTGCACTTTAAGTCCAGGGCACAACTTTGTCAGGTGAAGTGCTTCTAGCCTCCCAGAAAACGGAGTTTGGCTACTGGTAACTCTACATAAAGTAGAGTTGATCCAGGGAAATTTCCGATTGCCACTTGGAGTCAGGAAGGAATTTTTTCCCCCTTCATAAATTTGGTGGGGTTTTTTTGCCTTCCTCTGGATCAACAGTTAGGCAGGAAATGAGGATATTGCTAGATGGGTTGGACTGGATGGACATATGTCTTTATTCAACCTCAAATACTATACTATACTATACTAAGTGGTAATAGATTATGGTATCTGTGCTGAAAGGATACTTGGGTACTCCAGAATGTTACAGATAATTTTCCTGAAATCTGTTTTTTAATTAGAGTGAGAACAACCCCAGAGCTAATTGATGAAAATAGCAAGGTGGCAGTTTCATGACCCAGGTTATGTGAGCCTGTCATTCTTTTTCTAGAAAGCTAAGTTATAAGATCATCTGTGTTTTACTCTGTACCCACTATACACAGTAATAAGTAAGGGGCAGGAAAATGTAAATGAAGGAAGAACACCAATCAAAAATGATGTCCTTACATAGTCACTCTGGATTTTTTTCTTAGTTGGGTCAGTGGTGGAGTATCACCATTAAATTAGTTTTTCTAGTGCGGTGTACCTGACATTACTTATACAAAGTACATGTATAAAGGTAACATTTGGAATACAGTGTTAAAGTCCGTGCAAGTGAAAACTAGAATCCACTTTAGCTATTTAACTCTGCCAGTCAGATCTGTGTAACATTGTGGTTAAGAGCTGCCTGTGTGAAGAAGCCAATTACCGTGTTTGTGGTTTTTGAAAGTCTTTTGAAGCATGACAACACTATCAGAAGCGAATGGAAACAAATGACTATCCCTTTGCTGTCCTTTTTGACAGGTCTGGAGCTCCCATTGTTTTCACTAATAGAAGGACTAAACTGCTTTGTATAGCCGGCTGCATGGACAAGTGATTAATGCATCCAAGTGATAACATCCTGCTTACAGAGGTTTGAGGTAGGAACTTCTTCTAAATGCATTTGTTGTTTACCTCAAACAGTGACAGATATTAAATAACACACGGCTTCATTTCAGAGCAATGTGATCCAGCAACATAAGAACCAAGGTAAACACAGGCTTAAATGTATTTAGATCCTTAAATTGGACACAATGCTGTTGTGTTTGTGCATGTGTGTGTATAAATGTACACATACACATTTATCATTCACATTTAAAACCAACATAATAGTGCTGATGGGGATTTTAAGCAAAGAAAATCAAACTGCAGAGACATTTTAACAGTGCGGTCCATATTTTATTCTTTCTAGGTTCAAATGTAGGTTTAACAACAACCACTGTCTTTTGAGCATTAAAAAGGAATGTCACCCCAAAAATGAAAATTGTCCTGCAGGTAGAGGACCCCCTAACACGTAAAAATTATATAATCAACTTTCTCATACTAGACTGAGATATCCTTCCCATTCTTTGATGCCCCTCTCTACTCCTTCTCCATGCACAATTCTGGGTTCTCTGCAGTAGAGATGGCCGAACTTTCGAAAGTTCAGTCCGTTTTTGAACTTTTGAACTATATGGAAAGTTCGAAAGTTCGAAAATGGACCCATTAAAGTCAATGGGAGTCAAATAGTTTGAAAAGTTCTAATGAAATACAAATAAAATATCAATGGTAACTTAATGTAAATGGCTGTGGGACCTGGGAAATGGTCTGGGGAACATGTTCGAATATCCAGGACATTCGAAAAATCAATATTACTCTCAATTTTACTTTTCGAGCTCCCGCGTTCGAACATTCGATGTTCGCGCCTAGGTATAATAGACATTTTACTCGCGGATTCGATGCTCGCGTATAGGCTTTAATGGACACTTTACTCGTGGATTCGATGTTCGTGCCTAGATACCATGGACATTTTACTTGCGGATTCGATGCTCGGGTATAGGCTTTAATGGACACTTTACTCGTGGATTCGATGTTCGCGCCTAGGTATCATGTATATTTTACTTGCAGATTCGATGCTTGCATATAGGTTTTAATGGTCACTTTACTCGCGGATTCGATGCTCGCGCCTAGATACCATGGACATTTTACTCACGGATTTGATGCTTGCATATAGGTTTTAATGGACACTTTACTTCACCTATTCAAACCATCTCAGTTTGAATAGGTGGATGGGGCATATCTGCGATGTTGCGGTGGGTGGGGGCACGGCATTCTAGGGTGTGGACGGGCTGGGTCGTGTCTGTGATGTTGTGGTTTCCAGAACTCCAGGAGGCTTGGACGTGACATTTGAAGGTCGCGATATTTGGGGGCATGGCCATGCTGTTTCAAAGTGTGGGCGTGGCTGTGCCATTTAGGGGCGTGGTGTTTGGGGGTGTGCCTGTGATGCTTGGGGGCATGGACAGGATGTTTGTGTATGTGAGTGTGATTCGGGAACAGACCTGGGATGTTTGGGGGTGTGGCCATGATGTATGGGGGCGAACCATAATGTTTTGGGGTTTTTTTGGGGAGTGACCACAATATCTGGTAGTGTGGTCACAACATTTGGGGTCATGGTTGCAATACATGGCAGTTATCTTTGGGGGCGTGGCCTTAATGGTTGGGGTATGAGGGTGACCGTGATGTTTGGGTGTGTGGCCCTGACAGCAGTATCTGGGGGCGTGGTCACATTCCAGGAGGATCTGCTTAGCATGACAATAACCGCAAATGTGGTTTTTATCACCGATAGCAACATAGTCTTTACAGAGTTAATAATTAAAACCTTCCAGGAGCAAATTATGATGTCTTACAGACTGTAAGGGCATGGCCACACTGCGCCACACAAGCAATTGCGTGTGCATTTCCCATGCGTTTGCACATGCGATTTCTCCTTTTGAGATACGAAAACTTATGTGATTGCTTATCGCAAATGGAAAGGCAATTGCATGCGTTGCCGCGATTGCAAAGTTAGCAAAAATCGCATGTGCAAATGCAAAAAAATTGCGCTAGTGTGGCCTAGCCCTAAGGGAAATGTCTGGTTCCCTCTGTTATAGAATCTGTTGTTCTGTGTGTGCAGCTCTCTGAGTTGCGTAGCCGTACATTACGCTGTTGTTGTGTCACTGAAGTGGACTCTGTGTCTGTGTTGTAGTCGGGCAGCACACAGAGTCCAGGCCCTTCATCTGAGTTACTGAATTGGGTAATCACACTGCAAGTGATGTGCAGGGTTTCTATTGGTCAAGCTGGACTTCATGGGCGTTGTCCCTTTCAGAGGGCGTCGCCGTTATGTTGAGTCATTCAGGGGTGTGGCACATACATACATACATACATACATACATACATACATACATACAAGATTTCTGCTTGATATAGTAGATATGTTGCATATTGTATGTTGAATTGAAAAAAACTCTAATATAACAATAGACCTTTAAAGCAGGCTTTTCAAAATTCTAAGTGATTTACGTCACTCAGGAAAAACCCGAAAATCCCAAAATCCGAAAACGGAACTTACTTTGGAGGGTACCGAATGTACAAGGTTAGTTTTTGGGCATCCCTTGAAAATAACCTTGAACGTTTATTACCCTTGAAAATATGATGGTAAACTACTTTCGAGTTTCCGATCTTATTTTCGAGGGTTATCGAACGTTTGAAGTTATTATAAAGGGTTACTGAAAATAACCTTGTACATTTGGTCCCAAGTCCCAAAATCTGACTTTTTGCCCATTTTTGAACGGAATGTTCGGATTTCGGAACCAAGGGGTTCAGTGTCAGGAGATATAACAACTAAAAACGATTTAACACAGCAAATAGCAGCACTGTTCATGTGTTAAAGTGCATGTGTTTGGTATGCTTTACAGCTTCAGTTTGTCTTGTTATCTATACAACAACTGGTAGGGTTCAGTACAGCGCAGATAATGTTCATTGTTGGCTACAGCACCACATTACACACTGGGTGTAGTATATTCTGTACTGCAAAGTTTGCCACTAGATTTATAAACCAATAGATTTTACAAGCCATGAAATAACATCAGAGTTAGAATGTTATCCAGCTGCCATTCTCTGTCATCCTCAACATAATCCCCTTTGTACAACTCTGCATGAAGCTTTTATTACATTTGACCTAGTATCCACAAGTATGGCAACTAGACATCTTATTTCAACAGCTGTAGGTGACTACTTACAAATGTTTTCATTTTGCTTTAGAAAATGAGGCGGTAACAGCTTCCAGCAATTGTGATCTACTTAAACGCTGAAATGTCACCTTGATATTCCTTAGAAAATGCTGGTTTCAGTATAAAGCTTTATGATGCAATCAAAGATAAGTAATACTTAAGCTGGCTAACGAACTTTCATTGCCAGCCACGGGAACACTCCTTCCTGGATGAAAATAACCCTCGGCCGTGATCCCTTGGCTTGGCTGTCCCGATCTTCCCTATACTTTGGGACTGTGTATAAGGGCATCTTTGACAGATGACATACCAAATCTTACATATTCTGTCTGTCATCTGCTAAAAATTGGTACACTGTGTACCCAGCTTAAGGAAATGGGTTATCAGCAAAAAGCTTGCAATTTTATATAAAAGGCTTGTTACCCAAACATAATGTTAACATTACCATTATGATGTTACAGTATTAAAGCTTCAAATCTTTGCTTCTAGTGACAACTTCAATGCTGTACAATATAAAGTGAGCTCTAGTTTGTAGTTAAACTGATATATTGGTGCTCAAATTTTATTTAGTAATATAGGTGGTTTGGGTGCATATGCGTGCATATGCCTGAAACCTTCACATAACGATAAATGTAGTTCCCGATAAATGTAGTTCTGCTTACCCAGATGTCTGGTTGGCCCAGGTTCAGGAGCTCCAAGCCCGTCGCTAGGTCATCATTTAAGAAATATTTTTACTTGCAAGCTTCTGTTGGTGAAACTTCTACTGGTTAGTGGACTGGTCTGTTCCACCCCTGCTAGTGTTTGGGGTCTTACCAGTAAGAAGACATGCTTATTGCATTGGTCAGGTCCAAGACACAAGCAGCAGGGTAGGGAGACTGGAAAAGCAATGGCAATTTCCAGCCTGCACCTAATCAGAGGTAATCCCATGGGTGAGGACCTAGAAGTTAATTTGTAGGTGGGTGGTAATAATATTGTTGGCCTTTTATACATTTATTAGAATTTTGTTTTAAAACTTTACTAAAGTAGATAGAGAACCACATTTGTGAATAATGATACCTATACCAAAATGGACATTAATTTAGGTCCAACGGTTACAATTACTAGCATTATTTTATAACAGCTGCATAAAATAAAGGCAGAGAGAGTCAATTTCTGATAAAATATTGACCAGTATAAATTACAGATAATGATCCTTTATTTAAAGGGTATCTCCACCCTCTAAATTGTTTTTTTGTATCTCCACCCTCTAAATTGTTTTTTTTAATATAATATAGTGCACCCCTGCCCACCTCCAACCACTATGTTATATTGCTAGAAAAAGAACCAGAACCCTGTTTACAGCCCTCTCTGAGCCAGAACTTGCAAACAGGGGTTGGACCAGCAACCGTGGCTGTGATTGGCTGAAAGTCAGCCAATCACAATGGCGGCTGCTGCCAATGTAGAGCGCTGCAGGAGCGAAGGGCTATAAGTAGAGTTCTGATTCTTTATCTAGCAATCTAACATAACAATTGGGGGTGGGCAGGGATGCCCTTCATTATATAAAAAACTTTTCACGCTAGGTGAAGCCATGGAGGGATCAGGAGGGTTGGGAGGGAGGTGGAGGAAAGGGTTCCCCTTCACATGCCATTGTCCTCTCAGAGGACAAGGAGGAGGCATAAACCCACAGGAAGACACCTACTACTCTTCAGTTTCCTGGACTTTGGACAAGCACTGCAGAAGAACCATAAGGAGCAGAGCTGTAAGTTAAGGATTTTTTTAAACTACATAGTGGGGAAAGCAGTGGGTTAAATTTTAGTTTTGGGGGTGGACATGCCCTTTAAGCTTGTTATATAAGTGTGATAAACTGGAGTTACGGTACCTTAGGTGCTTCCTCTACCCATTATTCATTAACTGAATCAAATGGTATATCACTTGTCTAGCCTCTTTGTCCAAATTCTAAAACTGTTGTTGTAATTTATAGCAACTATTACAAATTACTCTAACCAATCTAACAGACATTATACATGTCATATTTTAAGGCCTTGAAATTTTTACAAGATTAAAAGTGCCATGAACATGAACTGTAAAGCCAATCACAATTCTTTAAAGGTTTACTGAATGTATTCATTTATGTACTGGCATTCTAATGCTATAGTATTTGCAATGCTTCTATCTCCCTGATCCTTGCGACTGCCTGCTGTCCACTTACGCCGTCCTAGTCCATAAGGCTGCAAAGGCGAGAGTGAGGAGACTCTGGCTCAAGTAGTTGCACTTATCTAGCCCACGCAGGCATAGACAGACAGGTCACAGGGAGATGTAGTATCTTGTGCTAATAAAAAAATAAGTGCAAAGACCACAGTACCTATACCTATGGGCAGCACGGTGGCTAAAGTCCTGAGTTCGATTCCACTCTTGGACACATCTGCAATGAGTTTGTATGTTCTCCCTGTGCTTGCGTGGGTTTCTCCCAGGCACTCCAGTTTCCCCCACTATCATAAAGACATACTGATAGGTTATATTGTGTCAAATAAATGTGCTTAGATGGTAAGCACCCGGGGAAGAATTAACAATAATAAAACACACATTTTTTGGAATTAGCTCAGCTCAAGCAATGCAGTAAATTTTGTGAAGATTTTTGAACACATTTTTAGTGAGAACATTAATGCCCCTTTAATTGCTGCTTTAAAGCCCTGAAAAACTTTGCAGCTTAATGCTCGCATTTCCACAATGTATCTACAGGTGCAAAGTGTTTAATACATTGTGGGAGTATAGGTAGTTTGCAATAGTGACATTTATTGCATCTCCCCCACAGTGTGCTGATGAGGAGAAAGGCTTATTTTGAGGGAAAAGGAGAAAGTCCCCAGTCAGTGGAGAGCAGCAATCTTGCAATTAATGGCTGTATCAATGGAACACAGTCACAGTGGACAGAATACTTAAAGGGGAACTGTGATCTCAATATAAGTTTCCTCTATTAAAAAGAGCACACCTCTACCTTCTAGTTGCAGTCTATCCAAAGATACAATAGTATAAATGGTGGTGTTTTCAGCTACTTAAGAGATCCATCTATCACAAAAATAGAATAAACTCTGTGACTACTAAGATTGAGAAAAATTGTGCGATAAATTTTCCATATTTTACCACTACTTATTCAGCAAATGTTTAACAGGTGAAAAGAGCTATTTCTAAATACTGGAACATTTTAAAAGATGATCCGGTATTACAACTAGAGATGGACTAGTACTTGAACTCGAATCCGAGTTCGAGCCGAACTATTCGAGTAAAAACGGACTCGGACTTCTCGAACTATCCCGGACCCGGATTTTCAATATTTTCCTGCTATTTACATATTACTTACCTGTTATTTACAATACAGTGATTGTGCAATATGGGCTATTAGTCTGCAGTGAATTATTTCCATATATAAGTGGTAGATATCTAGTTTACATCTTAATAGCGATTGACTTAGCCAGTACACTAGTACAAAGCTTTTCCTCTCTATAGTAATTTATTTTGCTAGCACGCTAGCTGATAGCTTTTCCATACTATATAAGTGTGGATCATATCTAATAATGGATCTATAATTAACATCAGATGAGTTTCCTATTAGAGGACAGTTTCCACTTAATCTATATAATCTATATGGCCTGACTACATTTTAAAGGGCATGTCCAACCCCAAAACTAAAATGTAACCCCTTACTGGCCACATTAAGAAGTTTAAAACAAGCCTTACCTTACATTTCTGCTCAAAATAGTTCCCCTGCTGTGCCCCTCAAGTGAGCAGTGTGTGGCTCATGCTGTGCCTGAGTCTGCCTCAACCTCGTCAAGGTTTGAGGCATGCTCAGTGCAGCCCTCCCCCCCCTCTCCCTCCCATTTTTCTCTCCCTCCCCCTAATATTAAAACCTTAGGTATGTTGTAGGGCATGCTCCCCCAGCCCCAACCGCATTAATATTATTGCAAAAGAGTCCTCCAATCTTTACTTACCTTCCCTCTCTCCTCCACTGTTCAGAACTCCCAGCAGCCGCGACCGTGATTGGCTGCCTCTCAGCCAATTACAGACGGGGCTGCCGGTCTCGCCCCCTGCTTGCAATTCCATGCAAGCAGAGGGCCGGAACAGTGCGGCGGAGGAAAGAGGGAAGGTAAGTAAGGATCGGGGGCTTTCTAACAATAATATTAATGCGGTTGGGGCTGGGGGAGCATGCCCTATCAAAAGTTTTCTAAAGGGGTGGACATGCCCTTTAACCATTTTATTGTAGCCTTACTGTAGACTTAATGTGTACCTTTTATATTTAATGTTTGATAATCAATATTTAATATTTATTATATCTGTGGTATTTATTATATCTTATTTTGCCCCTTTTGCCAATCTATAGACTAATTCATCTTTTATAATGTACATTAAACTTTATAGCTACATGTTTAGTGTCCATATACTTTTAATATATATATATATATATATAATATATATATATATATATATATATATATACAATATTTTCTATTTTCTAATTTTGGTGGTATTTTATATATTCAATATTTTTTGGTATATCTTACCTATTCTGTTCATAGAATGCTTACTGTAATGGTTTTAATAATAATTACTTTACTTGTAATTACCTCCCATTTCCCTACCGGTATAAATCCGTGTATAGGGATAGGAGGAACACATCTCTGATGAAGTGACTGCTCGTCACGAAACGCGTCAGACGTCTCCTTCCACCCTCTCTGCACGTAACATGGTAGACTGCCGTGTCTGTATAGTTGTACTGGAATATTTTTATACTGACAAAATTAAGTATTGAATTTTATTCCTCGTGTGCTGCCTACTCCTACCTACCTGAGGGCGTTTCAGCTAGCACATTACCAATACCATTGCATCCCCAAAACACCCAACCCATGGTGCCATTATGTATGAGCATGTCCAGATTAGGGATGGCCGGTTCGCGGATCCGAACCGGGATCCGCCGCGGATTTATCCCGTTCGCGAACGGCGGATTTTTCCGGATATTCCGAGTTTTTTTTTTTTTTTTACGAGTTTTCACGTAATTTCGAAAATTTTCGAAAATACGACAAAACATGTAATTTCAAAAAATTTCGGAAATACAAGGATTTATCTTATTTCCATAAATACATATTTTCGTAAATTTTCAAAATTACGAGGATTACACGTATTTTCGGAAATACATATTTTCGAAAATACTAGTTTTCTCGTAATTTCGAAAATTTTCGAAAATATTTCGAAAATACTAATTTCGAGGGCATTTTTCATTTTAATGGGTCCGCTCGCGGATTTTCAAATTTTTGGATTTTTTCGACAATTCGCGGATCCTCGAGTGGACCGGATTTTGCGAAGTTCGGACATCTCTAGTCCAGATGTATCCTACTGTTATAACAGAGAGCATCATGTGCTGCATCATAACTCTCGCCCCCAAACTTCTTATTCATTTCTAAAGTTAGCCACAATTCTAAAAAGGGAACATTTTCTCTCCCTAAGGTGTCCATAGGTAGAGAAAAGGACAGAGAAAGTTGCTTGTGAAGGTTCTCATTCATCCAGGGCATGGTATATCTGTTGTATTCAATTAGATCAACTGGACTTGAAGTTTAGTTATTGAAGACGTTTCGCTAGTCATCCGAGTGGCTTTCAATGCCAGTCGGATGACTAGCGAAACGTCTTCAAGAACTAAACTTCAAGTCCAGTTGATCTAATTGAATACAACAGATATAGACAGAGAAAGTTCTTTAAATAGCTTTTGGGTTTTTTTTGGGGGGGGGGGTTCTTACTGTATAAATCTAAACTTCGCTTATATCCCTTTCCCCCCTACAAGCCTAATTTAACCTGTTTTTGTTTTTTTTTAAAAAACAAAAGTACTGTTTAACATCACACATGCAAGCTTACAATCAACCACACCAATAGAAACCAGCATAGCTCCCCTAAAGCATCTAAGCAACTAGATATTTATCACAAAAAACAGAGCAGATATATTTTGAATGTACCAGGGTTGGTTCATTCATTGCCTTCTAACAAAAATGCAAAACCACAGAATTAACAATCTTCACTTTCTACAGTATGTACAATATTAGTTGATGATGTCCATTTACACATTACTATCTAATGCCCACATCTGTCTCTTAAGGATGTTCCACTTAAATACAAGTCTACATACATCGATGACATAGGAAATTATTTTACAAAAATTCTGTTTTTCATATCACATTTACTCTACAAATCGATTGACATACATATAAAATTGTGCCAATGTAAGGCTGAGTACACACCAGTAGATATTTCCAGGAGGCCGAGCAGTAATGCCGTGGATCGGTCGGTCAGCTGGGAATATCTGTGGATCGGATACGTTGGTAAATCATGCCCGATTGTGTAGCCACTATTGCCGCGACTGGGATTTTTCCCAGGACAAATAATAGCCCCATGTGTACCCAGCCTTAATCAAGTATTAAAGGAACATGCAAACACTTTACACACAGACTGATACAAGGGTTATCTTTGTTATGTTAATATTTTCTTTCTCTGCTTAAACTGGGGACAATTTTACATTTTTTAAAAAATATGTCAAAAAATGTGTCAGTAGAAAATAACGAAGAAAGAGAGATTCATAGTCTATTGAAAACCTTTTTTGTTCTGTTTGACTGTTTTTCGTTTGTTACCTTAGCAGGCGTACGCTCATTCACTTTCTTGCTATCTGCTTTAGCTTCCTAAATAATGAAAGCACTGAAGAGGATGTCAATTAAACAGTGATACTAATCAATGCATAATAGCTGCTTTAAGAAACAGTGGGTTTGAATATATTTTATAACATTGTTGCATTGACTTCATTCAGTCCGATTCTCAAACAATATAGTGCTCCAGATGTTTATATGTCATCAAGGCAACAGTTATAACATGGATGACCCTTTTTGTAGAAATGCTCTGGACAAAGAATGTTTGCAGAAAAGAAGCTATCTATTGTGCAACCAAGGCTCATTTCCCCAGGGGATGGCTATTTTCATCATTAATTAACGCCAGCATCTTTAATGAGAAGATTGTCAAGGACAGTTAAGAAAATGTCTATAAGTGTCCTTGGTAACTTGAATGTAGTATTGCTGAATTTACCTTACTTGCACTAAGTGTGACATAAATGTCAGTTTCTTTGAAGTGTGCGGCCCAGCATTCTCTGCTATATTCAAAGCAAAATGAGAAGCATCTGCCATCTGCTACAGTGAAAGGGAAAAATATTTTAATTCAGACGATATGTTCTTCCTGCTTTTTATTTATTTTTTTACTTAAAATGTATATTCATTTTGTTTTTAAAAACTGTTAGGCCTGAAAATAGATTTACAAATGGAAAAATATTAAATATAATATTAAACCCTATAATGGTACTTTCTTATTCCATTAGCAAAAAGATACACCAACATTCACATGTGAAATGCACTGAATTATAAAACACACTGCATTTGGGTAAGTTTTACTCCAATAAGCTCAGTTTATAGAATATGGGATACTCTAGGACAGGGATGTCAAACTGGTGGCCCTTCAGATGTTTGACAACTACACAAGTTTTACACCCCTGCTCTAGGAAATTGCAACGTACAGTTACAGCTATGCTAGAGCTAAAATTATTAAATGATTTAGAACTTAATTGTTAAAGGAATAAAACGGCCCAAAATTTTACAAAATTTTACATTTAGACACAATGATCATACCCAGCTGTCATTCCGAGAAAATCAGTCCAAATGTTACTATGACAAATAATAATGATTAGTCATGCTTATTTCAATATGCACAATTGATCATTTAGGCTGAAATATTGACAGTGCAGCTTTAAATCTGACATGAATATTGCTAATCAGTTTATCAATTGCTAGTTCTGTTAAGCAGACTATATGAAAGGACAGCTGATGATGGTAGCACAATCGGGGATTTAAATTTAATTTCAGCTTGAAATCTACCTAATTTAATGTCGCTGTAGATGGGTTCATCAAAACATTTTCTGACCAGTCTGATTCCCTTCTGATCGAAATTGCCAGGCAGTCTATGATACTGATGACCATGCACAGGTTACTATTTTTGTTCGACACAATCAAATCATTTGGACTTGTGCATGTCAGGCTTTAGTTGGGACATGGGGCTAAAGAATTGACAACTAGGCTTGTAGTATGGAATACATATTCTGCAAATATATTTTCTCCAATACTTTACTATTCTAATTCCAACCAGACCTGGATTAGAATAGTAAAGAACTGGAGGTTGAATAAAGACATATCCATCTAGTCTATCCTACGTCCAGTGGAAGACCATTCCATAGTTTTATTGTTCTTACAGTGAAAAACACTTTCTGCTCTTAAAAACTTATCTTCTTTTCTTCCAGTCTTAAGGGATGTCTGTGTGTCCTCTGACATGTTCTATTAGTGAACAATCTGTCATATTTATTGGTTTATTGTATGGCCCATTCACGTATTTATACAAAGTAATCATATCCACTCGCAAGCGCCTTTTCTCTATTGTAATTGTAACTTATCCAATCTGTCTTTGTATTCAAGCTTTACCAGTCCCCGTATTGATTTATTTGCCCTTCTCTGAACTTTTTCCATTTCCAAGATGTCCTAGCTGTAATGCTGGCTGGAGGTCTGACATGCTGGAAGTTGGAAGGCTGACTGGAATACTGGTTAAGGAATTAAGCAAGTAATTCTCTAACTTGCACAATGCTGCTCCCTTTCACCTCCCAGTGTGCAGTAGATACAGGAGACTTGGTCCAGATCTTCTTAAAGTCCAGGACTCTTGGCAACCATGTAGATGGTAATGTAACTCCCCTATATTTAAAACATGCTCCAAACTTGCAGCCCTTGTCATCTGCATATAAAGCTGACTCAGTTCCTGTAGCCTAATTCCACCCATATCACCACTGCTTTACCATCAATATCAACCATTAACCCTAGAGGCACCTGTGGTGGGAGGAGTGGCTGTCTCTCTTCCCCCCTCCCACCCCTTCCACCCACTATATAGTAAATTTTTCTCCCCACCAAAAAAAGTGCGTGGTTTGGGGGTGTGGTCTATCTTTAGGGGTAGGCATCAGGCTTTTGTGCTTTTTATGTAAATACCCCCGCACAATACACTTCAATGATGCCAGGCACACAAAATAGAAGCCTAGTGCACATCCAATTAATTTGCTTATATTTTACTTTACCATTGTATTGCGACTTAAAAAGCATGCCCTTCTCTCTGGATAAATTAAAGCAATTAGTTCAATAATTTGGCCAAATTATTTTAAGCCCAGCAACCACTTCACAGTTTGCTTTATTCTGATGGGTCCTAACTTTTAACCTTTTTTACTTAAGTAACTTTTTACCTTCTTAAGAGACGTAATTCTCAAACTTTGTCTTTATATCAGTACCTGCCTTTTATGATATGAAAGTCCCTGCTGATCTTTCGCTTATTTTCTTTCAGTACTTGAACACATGACCCACTGTGGTTATAGAATACTGGTTAGGGAATTAAGCAAGTAATTCTCCAACCTGCACAATGCTGCTCCCTTTCACCTTGGATAAGGTGTTATCCAAAGTTTTCACATTGGATAACAGAGGATATGGTACGGAATCAATTAGACAAAGTTAATATCAATAAACGCCAGGACCAGATGGATTGCATCCTAGGATTTAAAAGACTTAGTTCAGTTCTAGCAAGCCACGTGTCTCATCTTTTCAGATTCGCTTGTCTGGGAATGTGCCGCTGGATTGGAAAAAAGCCAATGTAATACCAATATTCAAAAAAGGTAGTCGTTCACAGCCTGGTAACTATAGACCTGTAAGCCTAACATCAGTGGTAGGAAGGTGATGGAACTTTGTTAAGGGATCATATCCTTGACTTTGTCTCCAGAGATTATCTTTAGTAGTAGTCAGCATGGATTTATGAGAAATAGATCATGCCAGACAAATTTAATTGGTTTTTAATGAAGAGAGTGAGTAAGAAGTTAGATTCAGGCACAGCTGTGGATGTGGTATATTTGGATTTTGCAAAAGCCTTTGATACGTGTGCCACATAGGCGACTAATGTATAAACTGAGGACTGTTGGCCTTGAAGAAAACAACTTGTTCATGATAGAGAACTGGTTATGGGACCGCAAACAGAGAGTGTTGGTTAATGGAGCTACATCTATGTGGGCTAAAGTTCTAAGCGGAGTTCCTCAGGGTTCTGTACTGGGGCCGCTTCTTTTGTTTAATCTTGTTTATAAATGACTTAGAAGGGGGCATTGAGAGCAAGGTCTCTGTGTTGCTGATGACACTAAATTATGCAGAGCTTTGGAAACTTCCAATGATTGCAAGTGCTGCAAGCAGACCTAGATAGATTATCAAAATGGGCAGCAGAAGGCAGATGAGATTCAATGTTAATAATGTAACGTGATGCATTTGGGATTTAATAATCCCTGTGCCACCTACACCTAAATAACTCTGTGTTAAGTGCATCTGAATGGAAAAGATTTGGGGGTTTTCTGGTAGATAACAGACTTAGCTGTAGCAAACAATGCCAGGTAGCAACAGCTAGAGCTAGCAAGATTTGTCTTGTATAAAGAGGGGAATGGAATCAAGAGAGAAAAATATTATTCTCCCCTTTACAAGGGCATGGTAGCCACATTTGGAATAGGCGGTGCAGTTTGGAATCCATATACAAAAGGACATCTGGAAATTGAGGCAGTTCAGAGAAGGGCAACTCTTACTAAGGGGATGAGGGGCTGTGAATATGCAGAGCAGATTAGACAAGTTAGGGCTGTTTACATTGGAGATAAGTCGGCGGTTGCGTGGGGACATGAAACTTATACAAATTATAATGGCCCATACAGTGAACTCTCTGGGTGCATTGTTCACTAATAGGTCATACAGAGGACTAGTGGACATCCTTTAAGGTTGGAAGAAAAGAGTTTCATCTTCAAGTTAGGAGAGGTTTCTTTACAGTGGAAGACGGTGAAACTGTGGAACTGTCTTCCAGCAGAGGTGGTGGTAATGGCAAGTTCATTGAATAACTTTAAAAAAGGCCTGGATAGATTGTCTAAAACTAAAAAATATTGAGAATTACTGGTATTAATGCATATAGATCTGGTTTGATCCAGGGATACTTTCCGATTGCCGTTTGGAGTCGGAAGGAATTTTTTCCCCCCTTTTTTAGCTGGGTTTTTATTTTGCCTTCCTCTGGATCAACTGTTAGGTAGGGTTAAAAAAAAAAAAAAAAAAAAAAAAAATGAATAGGTTGGACTTGATGGACGAATGTCTTTATTCAACCTTAATTACTATGTTACTATGTTACTATGTTACTATGTTACTATGTTACCTCCCAGTGTGCAGTAGATACAGGAGGCTTGGTCCAGATCTTCTTAAAGTCCAGGACTCTTGGCAACCATGTTGATGGTAATGTAATTCCCCTATATTCAAAACGTGCTCCAAACTTGCAGCCCTTGTCATCTGCATATAAAGTTGACTCACTTACTGTTGCTTAATTCCACCCATATTGCCTCTGCTTTACCATCAACATCAACCATTAGGCCTAGAGGTGCCTGTGGTGGGAGGAGTGTCTGTCTCTCTTCCCCCCTTCCACCCCCTATATTGTCAATTTTTCTCCCCACCAAAAAAAGTGTGTGTTTTGGGGGTGGGGTTTATATTTAGGGGTAGGCATCAGGCTTTTGTGCTTTTTATGTAAATACCCCCTCACAATACACTTCAATGATGACAGACACTTAGTAGCTCAGTGTTGTTATGAGCTCAAAATTAACTTAATATAGGATAATCTATGCTATAAAAGTACTGAGTGGGGTTTTGTTGAATGAGGGAATGATGTGAACAGTTATTGTAGTTGGAGTATAATTAGATTTAAATTAAATATAGGGCCATATTTATGAAGGATACCATGTTTTTAAAGGGCATGTCCACCCCCAAAACTATGTTTTGCTGTAGTGTAGGGAGCGTATACCGTGTACTTTTGCCATATACTTTCATTATTTTTTGAAGTTATCAAGTTATATTTTCATTTTTGTGTTTCTATGGGTGTAGCAATTGATTTCACTCCTCCTATAGTGGGCAGTGTGCTTGTAGTCTATGGAGATATGTCCACCAATCAGAAGGGTTTTGCATAATGGTTAAAATAGCCCTTTCTCCATTTTTAATTAAAAACCATGCAGAACTGAGCTACTGATTTGCAAGTGCCACCTGGGATTCTGGGATTTTACATTAACCCTTTCCCTTCTTCTATAGTCATCAAAACTACATAGATCTATATGGTGTGTGCAAGTAGCATGTTGATGTCAGTTTAGCAATGGTATATATATTATATAATTATATATAATATATATATATATATATATATCTATACACACAGAAATACGAAGGCACTCAAGGTCTGAAACTTTTGAATGGCACCCAGGCATTTCCTTGCTTGGAATGGAAGGTGCTGATGCTGCTGTTTGCTCATAGATAAGACACAACAGTTGTTACAAGCAGAGCTGCATTATTACAGACTGGTTGCTTTTACACTGACATTATTCACACTCCAGCTTTGCTGCATGTGTTTCTGATATCCTTTGATTACCATGTTGCTCTCTAGACTGGTTGCAATCATCTCCCTCTGTTCTATTACTGGAGATTATTTCTGGTGAAATGTGGAACAGGTTATATTCCAATACATATGCTCTGTTACTCTGATCTCCTGGTTCAATATTTAGTTGGGACAGCAAACCAAACATTTACTGGAATTCTTATTTTTATCTTAGATACAGAAAGCCAAATACTGAGAACTAAAACTGAGAGCCATCGGAACTAAGGGTGCCCATTCAAGTACCCAGCCAGAATCACTCAATAAGCTTATATCCCAGTACATGCCTCAGAAACAAAGATATAACATCTCAGATGAAATGAAAACTGAACTACTCTCTTACTGAACATTCACTATTTGTAGTGACTCCTAAACCCACCCCCAATATCTCGATTGGTCCAAGATCCAAGATCCAATGAGATTTAAGATTGTATATGACCAATCAGATTTGGGGGGTGTGCTTATGGGACACTATAAAACAGCGAAATCTTCACAGAGGCTCAGTTGCTAATCAGCAGTCAAACTAGCAGGTCTTGCTTTGTATTTAGGTTAGAGATTTGCAAGTAGATGGATGGTTATTAGTTGGACTGCAGAAATGAAATTTTTAGCTCCGGGTTTCATACCTATGGATTGTTTATAGCAGCCCATAAACTGCACATACCTGTTGCTATAACAGATAATCATAATATAGTGTTTTGATTCAGAGCCTGAATTTGCTTTCCTTTGGTCAAATAGCCGTGAAAATAGTGATAACCCAAGTGCCAATGTAGTTGCACTACTAGTTTCACCATTCTCGGACAAGCACTCTCAAACAGCAGGGCAGATAGGAATGTATAGGATAGGGGTTGTATATGAAACATGCAGTGTAAATACAACCAGGTTGTAATGAATGCAGCCCTGCTACTTACATTTACTATAAGCATATCCCCAAATAATGAGATGATCTGATAACTAAACTATTTCCTCTTACAATATAAGCTTATTATCAAATAAAAAATATGTAACAAATGCAATGTATTTCTTATTGCCCCAGTGCACCACATAGCCAGGACAAAACCAACTTGTATACCTCATTATAGAGAAAATGAATGGTGGCAATAAAGAGTTACTATTTATTATCATAGTAATCTTTAGTTGCCACCATTCCCGTAGCAGGAAGGACATGTAGAAAAAGACCTTTCATGCTGGCAACAAAAATCAAAGTTTATGCAAGCACTTCTGCACAAAGACAGGTATAAAAGGACATCATAGGAAAAAATTTTTATCTTAGTATCCAATCTGAACTATCCTCTGCGTGTGCAGATTTGCTATAACTAGAATGTTCATGCAAATCAAGTGAATTGCATGATGGGAAATTCCCTTTTCCAATGCTGCCCTTAGTGATTCTGAGCATGCTTGCCCTCATAGAAACCTTGATGAGGAACAACGTTAAGCGCAGAAACCAATTACACTAGAAATGGCTCCTACTCTTTAATTTCTAGGACTTCAACGGACATTGCAGGAGACCATAAAGAGCTGAGACAGTAAGGTAAGGGTTTTTAAACACTGCACAGTGGGGCCAGTAGAAGGTTAAATTTTGGTTTTGGGGGTGGACATGCCCTTTAATGATCGTAAGTGTTACAACCACAATTGTACATATATGATCAATAAAATTACAACCGCTATCATACAATTATGATTGTGATCCTACATTTAGGATCTCAATTGTATGACCGCCTATACAATACTATTGCTGTACCATATGGTATTGCATTGCTATCCGGCCATAAATGTGTTTTTTTTAAACTGCCACCTTTCTAGGTGACCACAGGGGAGTGCCACGAGTTAATGTTTCAGTTTGCTTCATAGTAGGGGCGCCCTGGTGGTGGATTTGAATTTCCTGCATATTCTGTTCCTGGCTTCTCTCCTAATCTTTTCTGATAGATCTGACCATCATTTTAAATTTCCTGCTTCCATTCTGTCAGTTGCCGTTGCCCTTGCCCATTCATGTTCTTGAGTCATGCTACCAATGTTATATCAGTTAGCGTGACTTAAACTTCTTAATTGTGGCAGCTGCATGGTTAACGTGAAAGTTAACAGCACAGACACCCCAAGCGATGTTATATGCCGAAAGCGGCATTCTATTGCGACACTTTAAATGCCAGTAGTGGAGGGTTCGTCCCTGGCCTCCACTGCTACTTCCTTGCACGGACAAGCAGAAGGGGATGGACCGGCAGCTGCGTCAGTGATTGGCTGAGACTTTTTCTCAAGGTCAGTTTTACCCAGGGTGAGGACCAGGGTAAGGACCTAAACTGGGTTTACCTTATATAGGTAGAAACAAGCTTTAAAAAATTTCCTTTGTGTGGCCACCTAGCTCCACTTGCTCCTTCAGTCCTGCAGCCTGACCAATAGAAGGATGCGTTGTGCAAGTGAGTCTTCCTATTGGTGGTCCGGCCCCAGGCTGAATGGGGGTGGGGTGAGGCGGCCACACAAAGGAAATTTTTAAAGCTTCTTTCTTCATATACAAAGTAAACCCAGGGATGAGGATCTCTAGCACTTTAGGTCCTTACCCTGGTACTATTAATGGCAGGGGGCAGCAACATGGACATTTATTGTCCTTTAAATACAAAACATAACTGTGCATTTTTAAAGGAGACCTAAATCTTATTATACATAACCAAAGGTGAGATGATTTATTATGAGGACCCGAACTGCTGTATTTATAGCTTTATGGCATGCAGACGCTGCATGGCAAATTATATCAAGTAAAAGTCAAGGTTGGCTTTAATCAGCAGCTGTGGCTTTAAATTAGGATCAGCTAATCAGCTTCTGTTCTATCAAATTCTTTTAAAGCTGATAAAGATGTGGTAATGTTCACTTTCATTAAAACTGTGTTAACCCATAAATAAAAATGATCATATATAGATTTCCCAGCACTGAGAAACTAATGTCCATAAAAAATTGATTAATAAATTGTGTTTGAAAAGTCTAAACTTTGTATTGAATCGTACATAATGGATTTGTGTAACTTCAGTAAGTTCTGTAGAATCGCTGGCCTAAAGAAACTCGCCAGTTTTTTTCATCTCTAGTTAGTTAGTTTAGAGTTTGGGAAACAAATATTTCAGCAAATAATGCTGACCTCCCTGCAATCTGTCGAAGATTAAAGCTTTTTGTGCTCTGTTTGTGCTGTTTGATGCATTGCGATCGCATTTTTTACTCATATCTCCGTGTACTGCCAGTGTGGACACAGCCTTAGGGCTAGGCCACACTAGTTAATTTTGTGCGCCGAAATTTTTGCTAAAATGGAAATCGCAGAAACGCGAAAATTCCTGCGATTTCCGTTGCAAATGCGATTGCTAGTCTGGTCGTGTTTTGGTAACGCATGCCTTTCCATAACGGAAAACGCCAAAATTGCATGCGCAAAACGCACGAGCAAACACAGAACGCACTAGAATCACGCACACAATTGCATGCGATAACGCTCATGATTTTGTGCACGATTCCTGTGCGTTGCAGTGTGGCCTCAGCCTTACACAGGCAAATCCAGCAGCTCTGTAATTACAAAGCTCCATATTATTAGAAAGGCTGTACTGGGAGCTATGAAACTTATTTTTTATTCACAACAGAACACACAAATTCATTGCTAAGTGCAAACATAGAATTAGGCCTCTTGTAAATGCCCCAAAGGCCAAAGCACAAATGAACAATTTACATTTTTCAGGATGTATATAAATTACCCACCTGTGCAACCAATCACTATGTAGGTCTAAAATACTACTTTAAATGTCCATTTCATACTTGTTCCAACCCTTACAGTGTAACATTTATTTTTTTTCTTGACCCAGGGAAGACCTTTCTATGTAAATAGCATCTTTCATGGGTAAAGAGCGTGTGAAATGATTGGATACTTCAGAATTTTCAGGAACATTCTCTTTTTTTGCCCTGTATTTTTATATAACCTTGATTTGATTCCCTAAATGTTGTGTATACTACATACCTTGTATATCATGTATTATATCCTATATGCACATAATCTAACAGTTGGGGGGATACACATATAAATGGAACAGTAATCTTCTCAATGCATTTATATACAGAAGCAGAAATGTTTCTAATATTTAAAGGCAATTGTATTTAGTTTAAGCTGCTTCTGGGATCTGCTTTCACAAAGAAAAAAAGTGTTAATAAGCTAGGGATATTTTCTTTACTGTGACATGTTTTCCTCAATAAAGAAAGAAGCATTTACTCAGATGCCCCTTGGAGAATAACGTGATCTGCAACCATTTCTTTCCCATGGTTGCTGTACTGCAGCTGCTTGGCCATGTACGGCTTTTCATTTACTTGTTTTCCATGACAGACAAATGCACAGAAGGTGTTACTAAATCACTTTTCTGTTCACCTACGTATGCTGCTCTCTTAAACAGAGTCTTGTACACAGTCACCATAAACGCTTAGTGTTATTTAGACAGGTTTCTTTACATACATAAATAAACTGGGAACTATTTCTAATTTGAAATAGGTCATTTTTGCAGGATTCTGTATTGCAATCAACATATATGTTCAATTTTAGTGTTTGAAATACTTTTTATGGACCTAAAATGTTTTGCAGATGCATTTTTTTTTTTGTAAAAATGTTTACGTGAAAGAAAACATGTCGGTTCGTGTCCCCTCCATTATTTTTCCCTTCAGATTGGCTCATCCCCAGTCCAATAGGAACTTCTGCATGCTAACGATGGTAGGGTTCTCCCCCTTCAATACATATTACAATCAAGTCAACACAACTGCAGCAACACTCTTTCCTTTGTATATAATCAGATGGTCCTGTTGTTCAAAAAAAATCTTCTTTATTAAAGGGCATGTCCACCCCCAAAACCAAAATTTAACCTTCTACTGCCCCACGTGCATTGTTTTAAAACCCCTTACCTTACTGCTTCGCTCTTTATGGTTCTCTTGCAATGTCTGTTGAAAGTCCTAGAATTAAAGAGTAGGAGCCATTTCTAGTGTAATTTGTTTCTGCCTGTAACGTTCCTCATCAAGGTTTCTATGAGGGCAAGCATGCTCATAATCACTAAGAGGCAGCATTGGAAAAGGAATTTCCCATCATGCAATTCACTTGATTTGCATGAACATTCTAGTTATGAACATCTGCACACAGCAGAGGATAGTTTCGGATTGGATATCTAACGATACATTTTTTTCCATATAAGTCCTTTTATACTCTGTAAACTTGTGCAGAAGTGCTTGCAATAAACTTGATTTTTGTTGCCGCCATTTGAAAGGTCTTTTTACATATGTCCTTCCTGCTACGGAATGGTGGCAACTAAAGAGTTACTATGATAACATGTAACTCTTTAGTTGCCACCATTAATTTTCTCTATAATAGGGTATACAAGTTGGTTTTGTCCTGGCTATGTGTGCACTGGGGCAAAGAGAAATACATTGCATTTGTTAGCATATTTTTTATTTGATAATAAGCTTATATTGTAAGAGGATATATGTTTAGTTTTATCAGATCATCTCATTATTTGGGGAATGCTTATAGTAATGTAAGTAGCAGGCCTGCATTCATTACAACCTGGTTGTATATACACTGCATGTTTTCAATATACATTCCCTATCTGCCCTTTGAGAGTGCTTGTCCGATAATGGGGAAATTAGTTGTGCAACTACATTGGCACTTGGGTTAGTCACTATTTTACAGGCTATTTGACCAAAGGAAAGCAAATTCAGCTCTGAATCAAAAACTATTATATGATTTATCTGTTTATAGCAACATGTATGTGCAGTTTATTGGCTGCTATACAACAATGCCATGGGTATGAAACCCAGGAGCTAAAAAATTCATTTCTGCAGTCCAACTAAATAACCATCCATCTACTTGCAAATCTCTAACCTAAATACAAGGCAAAGACCTCTAGTTTGACTGCTGATTAGCACCTGAGCCTCTGTGAAGATTCATGCTGTTTTATAGTGCCTCATAAGCACACCCCCAAAATCTGATTGGTCTAGATACCAATCTTAAATCTCATTGGATCTTGGATCTTGGACCAATCAGATATTGGGGGTGGGTTTAGGAGTCACTACAAAGTGAATGTTCAGTAGGAGAGCTGTTTCATTTTGCATTTCATCTGAGATGTTTATCTTTGTTCTGAGGCATGTACGGGATTAGCTTATTGAGTGATTCTGGCTGGGTAGCTGAATGGGCAGCCCTTAGTTCCGATGGCTCTCAGTTTAGTTCTCGGTATTTGGCTTTCTGTATCTAAGATAAAAATAAGATTCCAGTAATGTTTGGTTTGTCTGTCCCAGCTAAATATTGTGAACAGGAGATCAGAGTACAGAGCTATGTATTGAATCTCGGTTCCACACAATTTCCACCAGAAATATCTCCAGTAATAGAACAGAGGAGATGATTGCAAACCAGTCTAGAGAGCAACATGGTAATCAAAGGAATATCAGAAACACATGCAGCAAAGCTGAGTGTGAATAATTGCATGTAAAAGCAACCAGTCTGTAATAAATGCAGCTCTGCTTGTAAAACTGTTGTGTCTTACTATGAGCAAACAGCAGCAATCAGCACTCCATTCCAAGCAAGGAAATGCCTGGGTGCCATTCAAAGTTCAGACCTGTGAGTCTGTGCTACACCCATAAGAAAAAATGAAAATAACTTGATAACTGTTCCAAAAAAAAATGAAAGTATAATGGCCAAAGTACACAGGATACGCTCCCTACACTACAACAAAACGAGTTTTGGGGGTGTGTACTTTTGCCATATACTTTCATTATTTTTTTGAACAGTTATCAAGTTATTTTCATTTTTGTGTTTCTTATGGGTGTAGCAATTGATTTCACTCCTCCTAGTGGGCATGTGGCTTGTAGTCTATGGAGATATGTCCACCAATCAGAAGGGTTTTGCATAATGGTTAAAAATAGCCCTTTCTCCATTTATTATTAAACATGCAGACTGAGCTACTGATTTGCAAGTGCCACCTGGATTCTGGGATTTTACATTAACCCTTTCCCTTCTTCTATAGTCATCAAACTACTGATCTGATATTGTTGTGTGCAAGTAGCATGTTGATGTCAGTTTATCAATGGTATATATATATATAATATATATATATATATATTATATATATTATATATACACACAGAAATACGAAGGCACTCACAGGTCTGAAACTTTTGAATGGCACCCAGGCATTTCCTTGCTTGGAATGGAGTGCTGATTGCTGCTGTTTGCTCTATAGTAAGACACACAGTTGTTACAAGCAGGCTGCTTTATTACAGACTGGTTGCTTTTCACAGCACATTATTCACACTCAGCTTTGCTGCATGTTTTTCTGATATTCCTTTGATTACCATGTTGCTCTCTAGACTGGTTTGCAATCATCTCCCTCTGTTCTATTACTGGAGATTATTTCTGGTGAAATGTGGAACCGATATTCCAATACATCAGCTCTGTTACACTCTGATCTCCGTTTCAATATTTAGTTGGGACCAACCAAAACTATTTACTGGAATTCTTTTTTATCTTAGATACAGAAAGCCAAATACTGAAACTAAACTGAGAGCCATCGGAACTAAGGGCTGCCCATTCAAGCTACCCAGCCAAATCACTCAATAAGCTTATATCCCAGTACATGCCTCAGAACAAAGATATAACATCTCAGATGAAATGCAAAACTGAAACTACCTCTTCTACTGAACATTCACTATTTGTAGTGACTCCTAAACCCACCCCCATTCTTATTTTTGGTCCAAGATCCATGAGATTTAAGATTGTATCTAGACCAATCATATTTTGGGGGTGTGCTTATGAGCACTATAAAACAGCATGAATCTCACAGAGGCTCAGTTGCTAATCAGCAGTCAAACTAGCAGTCTTGTCTTTGCATTTAGGTTAGAGCTTTGCAAGTAGATGGATGGTTATTAGTTGGACTGCAGAAGTTAATATTTTTTAGCTCCTGGGTTTCATACCTATGGCATGTTGTATAGCAGCCCATAAAACTGCACATACATGTTGCTATAACAGATAATCATATAATATTGTTTTGATTTCAGAGCCTGAATTTGCTTTCCTTTGGTCATATGCCTGTAAAATAGTGACTAACCCAAGTGCCAATGTAGTTGCACTACTAGTTTCCCCATTCTCGGACAAGCACTCTCAAACAGCAGGGGGCAGATAGGGAATGTATAGGAAGGGTTTGTATATTGAAAACATGCAGTGGTAATACAACCAGGTTGTAATGAATGCAGCCCTGCTACTTACATTTACTATAAGCATCCCCAAATAATGAGATGATCTGATAACTAAACATATATCCTCTTACATATAAGCTATTATCAAATAAAAAATATGCTAACAAATGCAATGTATTTCTCTATTGCCCAGTGCACCACATAGCCAGGACAAACCAACTTGTATACCTCATTATGAGAAATGAATGGTGGCAACTAAAGAGTTACTATGTTATTTATCATAGTATCTTTAGTTGCCACCATTCCCGTAGCAGGAGAGACATATGTAAAAAGACCTTTAAAATGCGGCAACAAATCAAAGTTTACTGCAAGCACTTTCGCACAAGTTTACAGGTATAAAGGACATCTATATGGAAAAAAATTATCTTTAGATATCCAATCCGAACTATCCTCTGCTGTGTGCAGATTTGCTATAACTAGAATGTTCATGCAAATCAAGTGAATTGCATGATGGAAATTCCCTTTTCCAATGCTGCCTCTTAGTGATTACTGAGCATGCTTGCCTCATAGAAACCTTGATGGGAACAGTTACAGGCAGAACAAATTACACTAGAAATGGCCCTACTCTTTAATTTCTAGGACTTTCAACAGACATTGCAAGAGACCATAAGAGATGAGCAGTAAGTGTAAGGGTTTTTAAACACTGCACAGTGGGGCCAGTAAGGTTAATTTTGGTTTTGGGGGTGACATTCCCTTTAAAAACCCTTACCTTACTGCTCAGCTCCTTATGTTTCTCCTGCAATGTCTGTTGAAAGTCCCAGAAATTAAAGAGTAGGAGCCATTTCTAGTGTATTTGTTTCTGCCTGTAACAGTTCCTCATCAAGGTTTCTATGAGGGCAAGCTAAGAGGCAGCATTGAAGGGAATTTCCATCATGCAATTCACTTGATTTGATGAAATTTTAGTTAAGCATCTGTACACAGCAGAAGATAGTTTCATATTGGATATCTAAAGATAACAATTTTTTCCATATAGATGCCTTTTTATACCTGTAAACTTGTGCAAAAGTGCTTGCAATAAATAAACTTTGATTTTTGTTGCCGTATTTGAAAGGTCTTTTTACATATGTCCTTCCTGCTACGGGAATGGTTGCCACCATTCATTTTCTCTATAATGAGGTATCCAAGTTGGTTTTGTCTGGCTATGTGGTGCACTGGGCAATAGAGAAACAATTTTACATGCTCACACAGCACAGGAATAAACTGTGATTTGCATTTGTTAGCATATTTTTTTTTGATAATAATTTGATTATATTGTAATGGGATATATTTTAGTTATCAGATATATCTCTTATTGGGGTTGTTTATAGTAAATGTAAGTTGCAGGACTGCATTCATCACAACCTGGTTGTATTTACACCATGTCTTCAATATACAATCCCAATCCCTATACATTCCCTCTCTGACCTCTGCTGCTTTAGAGTGCTTGTCAGGGAATGGTGGAACTAGTAGGCACACATATCATTTGGGTTTTCTCACAATTTTCTGACTGTTTGGCTAAAGTAGCAATCCCAGGATCTGTAATCAAAAACCTATTATTATTATTTATCTGTTATATCAACATGCATGTGTATTATGGACTGCTCACAATGCACCATAGAAAGAAGCCCAGGAGCTAGAAAATATCATTCTTTCTGCAGTCCAACCAAGCAACCAGCCATCTACTTAAAAATCTCTAATCTAAATACAAGGCAAGACCTGCTAGTTTATTGCTGATTAGAAAACTAAGCTGCTCTGAAGATGTTCATGCCATTTTATATGTCTCCAAACCCACCCCCAAATCTGATTGGCCTATATACAATCTTAAATCTGATTGGATCTTGGATTTTGGACCATCGGATATTGGGGTGTTTTTGGAGTCACTACACAATAGTGAATGTTCAGTAAGAAGAGAGAGTTTCAGTCTTGCATTTCATCTGAATGGTATGTCTATGTATTAAGGCATGTAGCGGGATATAAGCTTATTGAGTGATTCTCACTGGGGAAATGGGGCACCCTTAGCTCAGATGGCTTCTCATGTATTTTGGCAATCAGCATCTAAGATAAAAAAATTCCGCCAAAAGTTTGGTTTGCTATCCCAACTAAGTCCTCAAAGGAGACCCGAATACTTGTGCTGTTGATGTTTTGGAATATCTGGTTCAATATTTCACTAGATATAATTGTCAGTAATAGAGCATAGGGAGATGATGCAAACAAGCTAGACAGCAACTGGTAAATCAAGGGATATCAGAACACACAGCACGAGTCTGAAGATAATTGCAGTGTAAAGCAACCAGTGTGCAATAATGCAGCCCTGCTTGTAACAGCAGTTGTGTCCTTCATTCACCAGATAATCTTGTATCTCTCTGTATATATACAGTATATATTATAGTAAGACACATTCGAGCTGCATACCCTTTTCTGAAGAATCAATAATACATATCAATAAATGTCTGTTATAATTTGAGCATTTTGGATAAAAGCGTTATATTCTTCAGAAAACTGGTTGTGGCTCAAATTTGTCTCACTATAGAGTGTGTTGGGACATTGGATGTCCCTTTAAGAGATTCACACCTTGCCTTAAAGGAACATGATTATAGGGGTCATATTTATAAAGGCGGTATCGCTTTTTAGTTACATTTACAGCTACCATGCGTTTATAAATATGGCCTAGTACCTAGTAGCTGCTGCTTTTCGTCTTTTATTTTATATATATATATATATATTATATATATATATATATATAATACCCATTGATAAACTGATTTAATCTGACATCAACATGCTTCTTGCACCAAAATATCAGATCATGTAGTACTGATAACTATAGAGAAGGGAAGGGTTATGTAAAATCCCAGAATCCCAGGTGGGACTTGCAAATCATTTGTTTGCATGTTTAATGATTCTGCATGTTTAATTAATAAATGGAGAAAGGGCTATTTTAACCATTATGCAAAACCCTTCTGATTGGTGGACATATAGACTGCAAGCACATGCCCACTATAGGAGGAGAAATAAATTGCTGCACACCACAAGAAACACAAAATGAATATAATTTGATAACTGTACCAAAAAAAAAAAAATGAAAGTATATGGCAAAATTACACAGGATAGTGCTCCGTACACTACAGCAAAAATTGTTTTGGGGGTGGACATGCCTTTTAAGTCCAAAATGCATCACCTTACATTTATCAACATTGAATCTCATCTCCACTTAGCAGCCCAATGTGACAATCTATCTAATGAGTCGACAAAGTTTTTGTGTCGACACACAGAAACCAATCCAAACAGTATAGGATTACATAAATGTATAAATGTTAGGCCTCTGCTAGGCCCTTTATCATAGACTGATGATAAAACAACGAAATAAATACTCTTAATAACAAGTAGTAAGTCATATCATTCATTATATATGAATCCCCAATTTGAGGTGTTTATAAAAATTTGCCCCACTCCTGGCCCCATTGTGTAATGTAAAAAAAATCCTTACCTTTCTCCTCTGCTCCTTACGGTTCTCTGGCAGTGAGTGTTCGAAGTCACAGAATGTGAAAAGTTGGAGCTGTCTGTGTGTCATCTGTTGTCTGCTACTTCCTTGTCCCAGAGCTGCTAAAGTGATTGCAATAAATGAAATTCAAAACAAAATGAATTCTAACTTAGCTATGCTTTATCTGTTTTTAATAGGTGTCCCACATATTTCTCTGATCTGACATCCCTGCTTTTCCCTTAATATAGGTACACTGTTGAAGTAGAACTATGGTCTCCATACAGGTGGACTTTATTGAAAAGGCACACTCCCTTAATATAATAGATTATTATATAATCTATAATATTAATAACGTTAGGGCCACTCTCCTTCCTGCTACGGGAATGGTGGCAACTAAAGAGTTACTATGATAACATAGTAACTCTTTAGTTGCCACCATTAATTTTCTCTATAATGAGGTATACAAGTTGGTTTTGTCCTGGCTATGTTGAGGGATCTGTTGGCCTTGAAGAAAAACATTGTGTTCATGGAATGAGAAACTGGTTAGTTGGACCGCAAACAGAGAGTGATGGTTAAGGATGCTACATCTATGTGGGCTAAGTTCTAAAGCGGAGTTCTCAGGGTTCTGTTACTGGGGCCGCTTTGTTTAATGCTGATATTTTGGAAAATGAATGTAGAAGGGGGCATTGGCGCAAGGTCTCTGTGTTGCTGATGACAACTAAATTATGCATGAGCTTTGGATGAAAACCTTCCAATGATGTGCAACGTGCCTGCAAGCAGACTCAGATCGATTATCACAAAATGGGCAGCAGAATGGCAGATCGCAAGCAGATGAGATCAATGTGACTAATGTCAACGGTGATTGCATTGGGATGATATCTCCCTGTGCCACCCTTAGACACCTAAATAACTCTGTGTTAAGTGCATTAATGGAAAAAAGATTTGGGCGGTTTCTGTGTTCTGCGTAGATACGCAATTAGCTGTCGCAAACAATGCCAGGGTAGCAACACCCGCCTAGAGCTAAGCAAGAATTGTCTTGATGAAGAGGGGAATGGAAATCAAGAGAGAACAATAAAGTATTATTCTCCTCTTACACAGCGGCACTGGGTAAGGCCACATTGGACATATGCGGTGGCAGTTTGGACCCAATCACCAACGGGCCTCTTGGAATTGAGGCAGTTCGAGGACGGGCACTCAAATTACATAAGGGGGCATGGAGGGGCTTGAATAGCGGCAGATTAGACAAGTTAGGGTGTACATGGGACCACTGTTCCTGCGGGCAGGTTGCGTGGGGACATGGAACATGTATAAAGATCATATTAATGGCCCATACAGTGATACTCTCTGCAGGCATGTTCACAGAATAAAGGTCTATCCGAGGACTCGTGGACCATCCTTTAACGGTTGGACGCCCCGAAAATGTTTCACTCTTTCACGTTAGGGAGCGGTTCTTTACAAGTGAGACGGGATTGAAACTGTCGGAACTGTCTTCCAGCCAGACGGTGGTAATGGCAAGTTCATGAATAACTTTTAAAAAGGCGATGGATAAGTTCTAAAAACTAAAAAATATTGAGAATTACTGGTTATAATGCATTTATAGATCTGGTTTGACCAGGGGTTGATACTTTCGTGCGCGTTTGGAGTCAGGGAAGGAATTTTTTCCACTTTTTAGCTGGGTGTTTTTGCCTTCTCTGGACTTCCCACACTGTAGGTAGGTTAAAAAAAAAAAAAAAAAAAAAAAAAAAAAGAATAGGGTGGACTTGATGGACGACTGTCTTTATTCAACCGAATTACTACGGTACTATGTTACTATGTAATGTTACTATGTTACCTCCCAGTGTGCAGTAGATACAGGAGGCTTGGTCCAGATCTTCTAAAGTCCAGGACTGCTGCAACCATGTTGATGGTAATGTTAATTCCCCTATATTCAAAACGTGCTCCAAACTGCAGCCCTTGTCATCTGCATATAAAGTGACTCACTTACTGTTGCTTAATTCCACCCATATTGCTTCTGCTTTACATCAACTATCCACCCTTAGGCTAGAGGTGCCTGTGGTGGGAGGGTGTCCTCTCTTCCCCCTTCCACCCCTATATTGTCAATTTTTTTTTCCCCCCCCGGAAAAAGTGTGGTTTTGGGGGGGGGTTTATATTTAGGGGTAGGTCAGGCTTTTGTGCTTTTATGTAATACCCCTCACATACACTTCAATGATGACAGACACTTAGTAGCTCAGTGTTGTTATGAGCTCAAAATTAACTTAATATAGGATAATCTATGCTATAAAAGCTACTAGTGGGTTTTGTGAATGAAGGGAATGATGTGAACAGTTATGTAGTTGGAGTATAATTAGATTTAAAGTTAAATATGGCCATATTTATGAAGGATACCATGTTTTTAAAGGGCAGTCCACCCCAAAACTATGTTTTGCTGTAGTGTAGGGAGCGCTATCCTGTGTACTTTTGCCATATACTTTCATTATTTTTTTGGAACAGTTATCAAGTTATTTTCATTTTTGTGTTTCTTATGGGTGTAGCAATTGATTTCACTCCTCCTATAGTGGGCAGTGTGCTTGTAGTCTATGGAGATATGTCCACCAATCAGAAGGGTTTTGCATAATGGTTAAAATAGCCCTTTCTCCATTTATTAATTAAACATGCAGAATCTGAGCAACTGATTTGCAAGTGCCACCTGGGATTCTGGGATTTTACATTAACCCTTTCCCTTCTTCTATAGTCATCAGAACTACATGATCTGATATTGTTGTGTGCAAGTAGCATGTTGATGTCAGTTTATCAATGGTATATATATATATATATATATATATTACACACAAAATACGAAGGCACTCCAGGTCTGAAACTTTTGAATGGCACCCAGGCATTTCCTTGCTTGGAATGGTGCTGTATTGCTGCTGTTTGCTCTATAGTAAGACACAACAGTTGTTACAAGCGAGCTGCATTTATTACAGACTGGTTGCTTTTACACTGCAATTATTCACACTCAGCTTTGCTGCATTGTTTCTGATATCCTTTGATTACCATGTTGCTCTCTAGACTGGTTTGCATCATCTCCTCTCTCTCTGTTCTATTACTGGAGATTATTTCTGGTGAAATTGTGGAACCATATACCAATCAATAGCTCTGTTACTCTGATCTCCTGTTCAATATTTAGTTGGGACAGCAAACCAAACATTTACTGGAATATTTTTATCGATACAAAAGCCAATACTGAGAACTAACTGAGAGCCATCGGAACTAAGGGCTGCCCATTCAAGCTACCCAGCCAGATCACTCAATAGCTTATATCCCAGTACATGCCTCAGAACAAAGATAGACAATCTCAGATGAAATGCAAACTGAAACTACCTCTTCTTACTGAACATTCACTATTTGTAGTGACTCCTAAACCCACCCCCAATATCTTATTGGTCCAAGATCCAATGATTTAAGATTGTATCTACCAATCAGATTTTGGGGGTGTGCTTCTTAGCACTAAAAACAGCATGAAATCTTCACAGAGGCTCAGTTGCTAATCACAGTCAAACTAGCAGGTCTTGCCTTTGATTTAGGTTAAGTTTGCAAGTAGATGGATGGTTATTAAGTTGGACTGCAAAGTTAATATTTTTTACTCTGGGTTCATACCTATGGCATTGTTGTATACAGCCCATAAACTGCACATACATGTTGCTATAACAGATAAATCATATAATAGTGTTTTGATTTCAGAGCCTGATTTGCTTTCCTTTGGTCAAATAGCCTGTAAAATGTGACTAACCCAATGCCAATGTAGTTGCACTACTAGTTCCCCCCATTCTCGGACAGCACTCTCAAACAGCAGGGCAGATAGGGAATGTATAGGATAGGGGTTGTATATTGAAACATGCAGTGTAAATACAACCATTGTAATGAATGCAGCCCTGCTACTTACATTTACTATAACATTCCCCAAATAATGAGATGATCTGATAACTAACTATATCCTCTACAATATAAGCTTATTATCAAATAAAAAATATGCTAACAAATGCAATGTATTTCTCTATTGCCCCAGTGCACCACATAGCCAGGACAAAACCAACTTGTATACCTCATTATAGAGAAAATGAATGGTGGCAACTAAAGAGTTACTATGTTATTTATCATAGTAATCTTTAGTTGCCACCATTCCCGTAGCAGGAAGGACATATAAAAAGACCTTTCAAATGCGGCAACAAAAATCAAAGTTTACTGCAAGCACTTTCTGCACAATTTTACGGTATAAAGACATCTATATGGAAAAAATTTATCTTTAGATATCCACTCGAACTATCCTCTGCTGTGTGCAGATTTGCTATAACTAGAATTTTCATGCAAATCAAGTGAATTGCATGATGGGAAATTCCCTTTTCCAATGCTGCCTCTTAGTGATTACTGAGCATGCTTGCCCTCATAGAAACCTTGATGGGAACAGTTACAGGCAGAAACAAATTACACTAGAAATGGCTCCTACTCTTTAATTTCTAGGACTTTCAACAGACATTGCAAGAGAACCATAAAGAGCTGAGCAGTAAGGTAAGGGTTTTTAAACACTGCACAGTGGGGCCAGTAGAAGGTTACATTTTGGTTTTGGGGGTGGACATGCCCTTTAAAAACCCTTACCTTACTGCTCAGCTCCTTATGGTTCTCCTGCAATGTCTGTTGAAAGTCCCAGAAATTAAAGAGTAGGAGCCATTTCTAGTGTCATTTGTTTCTGCCTGTAACAGTTCCTCATCAAGGTTTCTATGAGGGCAAGCAAGAGGCAGCATTGGAAAAGGGAATTTCCCATCATGCAATTCACTTGATTTGCATGAACATTTTAGTTATAGCAAATCTGTACACAGCAGAAGATAGTTCAGATTGGATATCTAAAGATAACGATTTTTTCCATATAGATGCCTTTTTATACCTGTAAACTTGTGCAGAAAGTGCTTGCAATAAATAAACTTTGATTTTTGTTGCCGTATTTGAAAGGTCTTTTTACATATGTCCTTCCTGCTACGGGAATGGTTGCCACCATTCATTTTCTCTATAATGAGGTATCCAAGTTGGTTTTGTCCTGGCTATGTGGTGCACTGGGGCAATAGAGAAACAATTTTACTGCTCAGCACAGCACAGGAATAAACTGTGATATTGCATTTGTTAGCATATTTTTTTTTGATAATAATTTGATTATATTGTAAGTGGATATATATTTAGTTATCAGATAATCTCATTATTTGGGGATGTTTATAGTAAATGTAAGTTGCAGGACTGCATTCATCACAACCTGGTTGTATTTACACCATGTCTTCAATATACAATCCCAATCCCTATACATTCCCTCTCTGACCTCTGCTGCTTGAGAGTGCTTGTCAGGGAATGGTGGAACTAGTAGTGCAGCTACATATGCATTTGGGTTTCTCACAATTTTGCTGACTGTTTGGCTAAAGTAAAGCAATCCCAGGATCTGTAATCAAAAACCTATTATTATTATTTATCTGTTATATCAACATGCATGTGTAGTTTATGGACTGCTACACAATGACACCATAGGAAAGAAGCCCAGGAGCTAGAAAATATTCATTTCTGCAGTCCAACCAAGCAACCAGCCATCTACTTAAAAATCTCTAATCTAAATACAAAGGCAAGACCTGCTAGTTTGATTGCTGATTAGAAACTAAGCTGCTCTGAAGATGTCATGCCATTTTATACTGTCTCCAAAACCCACCCCCAAAATCTGATTGGCCTAGATACAATCTTAAATCTGATTGGATCTTGGATTTTGGACCAATCGGATATTGGGGTGGATTTTGGAGTCACTACAAATAGTGAATGTTCAGTAAGAAGAGAGAGTTTCAGTCTTGCATTTCATCTGAAATGGTATGTCTATGTATTAAGGCATGTAGCGGGATATAAGCTTATTGAGTGATTCTCACTGGGGAAATGGGCAGCCCTTAGCTCAGATGGTTCTCAGTATTTTGGCAATCAGCATCTAAGATAAAAAAAATTCTGCCAAAAGTTTGGTTTGCTATCCCAACTAAGTACTCAAAAGGAGACCCGAATACTTGTGCTGTTGATGTTTTGGAATATCTGGTTCCAATATTTCACTAGATATAATTGTCAGTAATAGAGCATAGGGAGATGATTGCAAACCAGTCTAGACAGCAACATGGTAATCAAAGGGATATCAGAAACACATGCAGCAAAGCCGAGTCTGAATAATTGCAGTGTAAAAGCAACCAGTGTGCAATAAATGCAGCCCTGCTTGTAACAGCAGTTGTGTCCTTCATTCACCAGATAATCTTGTATCTCTCTGTATATATACAGTATATATATATAGTAAGACACATTCGAGCTGCATACCCATTTTCTGAAGAATACAATAATACATATCAATAAATGTTGCTGTTATATATTTGAGCATTTATGGATAAAAGACGTTATATTCTTCAGAAAACTGGTATGTGGCTCAAATTTGTCTCACTATAGAGTGTGTTGGGACATTGGATGTCCCTTTAAGAGATTCACATCCTTGCCTTTAAAGGAACATGATTATAGGGGTCATATTTATAAAAAGGCGGTATCGCTTTTTAGTACATTTACAGCTACCATGCGTTTATAAATATGGCCCTAGTAGCCTAGTAGCTGCTGCCTTTTCGTCTTTTATTTTATATATATATATATATATATATATATATATATATATATTATATGCACCATTGATAAACTGATTTAATCTGACATCAACATGCTTCTTGCACACAATAATATCAGATCATGTAGTACTGATAACTATAGAAGAAGGGAAAGGGTTAATGTAAAATCCCAGAATCCCAGGTGGGACTTGCAAATCAGTTGTTTGCATGTTTAACTGATTCTGCATGTTTAATTAATAAATGGAGAAAGGGCTATTTTAACCATTATGCAAAACCCTTCTGATTGGTGGACATATAGACTGCAAGCACACTGCCCACTATAGGAGGAGAGAAATTAATTGCTGCACCCACAAGAAACACAAAAATGAATATAATTTGATAACTGTACCAAAAAAAAAATGAAAGTATATGGCAAAATTACACAGGATAGTGCTCCGTACACTACAGCAAAAATTGTTTTGGGGGTGGACATGCCTTTTAAGTCCAAAATGCATCACCTTACATTTATCAACATTGAATCTCATCTGCCACTTAGCAGCCCAATGTGACAATCTTTAATGGTCGACAAAGTTTTGTGTCGACCACAGAAACCAATCCAAACAAGCTATAGGGATTACATAAATGTATAAATGTTACAGGCCTCTGCTAGGCCCTTTATCATAGACATGATGATAAAACAACGAAATAAATACTCTTAATAACAAGTATGTAAGTACATATCATTCATTATATCATTGAATCCCCAATTTGAGGTGTTTTATTAAAATTTGCCCCACTCCTGGCCCCATTGTGTAATGTAAAAAAAATCCTTACCTTTCTCCTCTGCTCCTTACGGTTCTTCTGCAGTGAGTGTTCGAAGTCACAGAATGTGAAAAGTTGGAGCTGTCTGTGTGTCATCTGTTGTCTGCTACTTCCTTGTCCCAGAACTGCTAAAGTGATTGCAAATAAATGAAATTCAAAACAAAATGAATTCTAACTTAGCTATGCTTTATCTGTTTTTAATAGGTGTCCCTACATATTTCTCTGATCTGACATCCCTGCTTTTCCCTTAATATAGGTACACTGTTGAAGTAGAACTATGGTCTCCATACAGGTGGACTTTATTGAAAAGGGCACACTCCCTTAATATAATAGATTATTATATAATCTATAATATTAATAACGTTAGAGGGCACTCCGTTCAATTAGCAGGAGGAGGTTTCAACTCATGAGGTGAACAAACAATTAAAGGTTATGCTCTTTAAAAACCTTTTGATTTCAGTTTAGGCAATGCAAATGGTTCTTCACTGTAAGGGCAGTGAGATTGTGGAATCCTCTGCCTCAAATTATGTTGACAGAATCTCTAAGCACACATAAAGATAGTTTAGCTGTTTTCTTGAATGGGTAGAATATCTGGGGTTAGGGGGGATTCCCTACCTTATCAGATGTTTTGGTTTTGTGTGTGCATGAACTTGATGGACTTTTGCCTTCTTTCAACCCAAAATGACTATGTAAATATGTTACGAAAACTAACAAAGAGCAAACTAACAAGGAGAAAATGCAACTTAGAGTAAGGATCTAAAACGCTTTGTCCAGACACTTAGCAATTTATCAGATAAGGAAAAATAACACTTTAGAACTGCAGTTCTGCTCCAGCTCCCACACCTAGGCAGGCCAGCCAGAAAAGGGAACGCCCACTGGAAATGTACTTCTTGCAGTGCTGTCTTCATATAGGTTGGCTCACCTGCCTTGTGAATAGAGATGAACTAGAACTTGAGCTCGAAACCAAGTTCGAGCCAAACTATTCGAGTTCGAACGGACTCGGACTTCTCAAACTATCCCGGATTTCTCGGACTTTCTATTAATTTCTGTAATTATCGAATGTTCGAACATTCAAGGCGTGCGAATATGTGAGTAAAATGTCTATTATACCAATACATGAGTATCGAATCCGCACGTAAAATGTCTATTATACCTATTCGAGAGTAAATATCTAGCAAGGTCAAGGTTAGGGGGAATTCCCTACCTTATCAGAAGTTTTGGTTTTGTGGGTGGAGATACCCTTTATCTTTTGCTTTGATCTTCATGTATTTTATAACTTAAGTGACCTTTATATTTGGCATTATTACTTTGCTTTTTTTTTAAATAGACACAGAAAAATGGTTCATGCAGTTATTTTTACTTAACATTTACCTGACAGTACTTAAGGTACTTACAGGGCGATGTAATAAAAGTTCTTATTGTTAAAAATGGTGGTAAGTTTGCCCCAACTAATTAGATGTTAGCTTTTAAATGAAAGTCTTTAAATGGACATCTGATTGGTTGGGGCAAAATTAGCACCATTTTTAACAATAAAAAATGTTATTACATCGCCCTGTTAGTGTTTTTTGATTGCTGTTTCTGACTTAGGTGATGACTTGTTGACTTGAAAATGTTATTGTGTTAGAATAACTGTGTTTATTGCTGGTTCTAGTTTCACTTCGTGGTGGAAAGAGAACATATTTTTTACAGTGCCAAAAATGCAGTGAGATTTCTAAGATATTTGCCACCAATGAGCGAAATGCCTTCAATGCTTGTCATAAGAGTCCACACACAGTATTACAGTGACCTTTTGCTCCCTGGAAGTTAAGAGGCATGCACTTGTGGAATTCAATGCCTTGGCTATAGCAACACTTCATAAAATGATGGACAAGTTCCCCTTCATTACATACTCTAAATAGCCGTAAGCTGCGAATGAAGTGCATTTTATTCCTTGCATTAATTATTTGTAAAGTATGCTTGGGAATAGGCTTGTTCAGTTTACCTCTATGTGCAGATAAGGGTGATGTGCAATTAATTTACCAGTATAAACTGTTTGTGACCATGCAATTTTTCAATAAAGGTTTACCATTTGGCTACCCTAGCACAGCTGTCATTTAGAGTAACACCACATTATTTTGTACTAGTGCCACAAAAGCACCTAAAAATCAATCAATAGACAAATATGTGTAAGCAGCACTAATGTGTTTATGTTGCTTTATAACTTGTATGTATGTATTTTATATATTCCGCAGCGCTTACAATTATTTACTCAATTCATATCAGGCCCTGCCTGTAGAGCTTACAAAGTACATGCACCCTATCAGTATGTCTTTATGATTGTGGGGGAAACCAGAGTGCCAGGAGGAAACCCACGCAAGCACGGGGAGAACATACAAACTCCTTGCAGATGTGTCCAAGGGTGGGATCGAATTTAGGACCTCAGCGCTGCAAGGCATCAGTGCTAACTACTGGACCACCGTGCTTCAATCCAGTACTTGTTTTTTTCATGCTCATTCTCTCAGTCCCACAGCCCCCTCCCATAATATCTGAGTCTCTGTGAGGGCAAGCATACTCAGTAGTCCCTATGAGGAAGCACTGGGATAGGGAATTTCCCACAATGCAGTTCACGTGCCAACTTTCTCCATTCCAGCTACAGCAAAACTGCACATAACAGAAGAGACACTAATGGTCTGCCAGCCACTGTCTGTGGGTGGGCACATTCATTTACCACTCTGTGTAAGCAACTATTTTTCATTCTCTGTTTGGGGCATTTACATTACTAATCTATGTTTGCCACATACAGTATAATACCACCCTTCATGTAGCATATATATGCCATCCCTCAAGTTTCCCAGTGACTGTTATGTCAACCCTCCAGTTCACCAGACACTGTTAGGTCAGCCCTCCATTTCGGTAGCCACAGCTAGGTCAGCCCTCCTGTTCAGCAGAGCAGACACAGTCACTTTCACCCTCTATCTCACCAGCTACTGTTAAAGGGCATGTCCACCCCCCAAAACTATGTTTTGCTGTAGTGTAGGGAGCGCTATCCTGTGTTTTCTCTATTGCCCCAGTGCACCACATAGCCAGGACAAAACCAACTTATATACCTCATTATAGAGAAAATGAATGGTGGCAACTAAAGAGTTACTTCCGAACTATCCTCTGCTGTGTGCAGATTTGCTATAACTAGAATGTTTATACAAATCAAGTGAATTGCATGAAGGGAAATTCCCTTTTCCAATGCTGCCTCTTAGTGATTACTGAGCATGAGGCAGAAACAAATTACACTAGAAATGGCTCCTACTCTTTAATTTCTGGGACTTTCAACAGACATTGCAAGAGAACCATAAAGAGCTGAGCAGTACCTACACTACAGCAAAACATAGTTTTGGGGGTGGACATGCCCTTTAACTAAACATGCAGGATCAGTTAAACATGCAAACAACTGATTTGCAAGTCCCACCTGGGATTCTGGGATTTTGCATTAACCCTTTCCCTTCTTCTATAGTCATCAGAACTACATGATCTGATATTGTTGTGTGCAAGTAGCATGTTGATGTCAGATTGAATCAGTTTGTCTGTGTAACTACATATACAGATTTTAGTAAATATTTCAGACCCTCTATATTTTATATATCAGGTTATATTTGTAAGATGACCTACTTTTTTGTTAGTTAAAAATATATATTTATATACAAAGAAAGGAAGAGACAGAGATACAAGATTATCTGGTAAATGAAGGACACAACTGTTGTTACAAGCAGGGCTGCATTTATTGCACACTGGTTGCTTTTACACTGCAATTATTCAGACTCAGCTTTGCTGCATGTGTTTCTGATATCCCTTTGATTACCGTGTTGCTCTCTAAACAGTTTTGAAGTCCAAATCCCTATGTTCTATCAATGGAGATTATTTCTGGTGAAAAATTGGAAGCAGATATTCCAATAAATCAATAGCACTGTTACTCATATTTGTGGTACTTAGTTGGGGGAAATCATTTTTTTTGCTGGCAACTTTTTATCTTAGATACTGACAGCCAAATACTAAGAACTAAACTGAGAGCCATCTGAGCTAAGGGCTGCCCATTCAAGCTACCCAGCCAGAATCACTCAATAAGCTGATTTCCCAGTACATGCCTTAATACAAAGTTATAACATTTCAAATGAAATGCTAAACTGAAATTTGGACCCCTTACTGAACATTCACTAATTGTAGTGTCTCTTAAACCCACCCCCAAAATCTGATAGGTCTAGGATCCAAGATCCAATCAGATTTAAGATTGTATCTAGACCAATCAGACTTTGGAGGTGTGTTTGGGAAATGCTATAAAAAAGAGGTCTGAGCTATACAGCTTAGTATAGGCTCAGCAGCTATACTGGCATGTCATGGAATTGTGCTTAGATATAATGCAAGCCATTTGCTGTATGTCTAGTGTGCCTAACTGGAAAAGCTCAATGAGCTGGCTTTAGCCATAGTGGTTTTCTGTTTGTTGTACTGTTTTTGTTGACAAACGTTAAAGGGCATGTCCACCCCCAAAACTATGTTTTGCTGTAGTGTAGGGAGCACTATCCTGTGTACTTTTGCCATATACTTTCATTATTTTTTTGGAACAGTTATCAAGTTATTTTCATTTTTGTGTTTCTTATGGGTGTAGCAATTGATTTCACTCCTCCTATAGTGGCAGTGTGCTTGTAGTCTATGGAGATATGTCCACCATCAGAAGGGTTTTGCATAATGGTTAAATAGCCCTTCTCCATTTATTAATTAAACAGGCAGAATCTGAGCTACTGATTTGCAAGTGCCACCTGGGATTCTGGGATTTACATTAACCCTTTCCCTTCTTCTATAGCCATCAGAACTAACATCTGATATTGTTTGTGCAAGTACATGTTGATGTCAGTTTCATCAATTGGTAATATATATATTATATATTATATATTATAATATATATTTATTATATATATCTATATATATAATATATCTATTTTTTTTCTACTCTCTCTTTTCTTTTTTCTATCTCTTTTCTCTTTTCTCTCGTCTATCTCTCTTTTTTCCTCTTTTTTCTCGATATTTCTTTTCGTTTTTTTTTTTTTTTTTTTTATTCTTGAATGGAGTGCTGATTGCTGCTGTTTGCTCTATAGTAAGACACAACAGTTGTTACAAGCAAGCTGCATATTACAGACTGGTTGCTTTTAACCTGCAATTATTCACGCTCAGCTTTGCTGCATGTGTTTCTGATATCCCTTTGATTACCTGTTGCTCTCTAGACTGGTTTGCAATCATCTCCCTCTGTTCTATTACTGGAGATTATTTCTGGGAAATTGTGGAACCAGATATTCCAATACACTAGCTCTTTTACTCTGATCTCCTGTTCAATTTTAGTTGGGACAGCAAACCAAACTTTACTGGAATTTTATTTTTATCTTAGATACAAAAGCCAAATACTGAGAACTAAACTGAGAGCCATCAGAACTAGGGCTGCCCATTCAAGCTACCCAGCCAGAATCACTCATAATTTATATCCCAGTACATGCCTCAGAACAAAGATATAACATCTCAGATGATGCAAAACTGAAACTAGCTCTCCTTACTGAACATTCACTATTTGTAGTGACTCCAAACCCACCCCCAATATCTGATTGGTCCAAGATCCAATGAGATTTAAGATTGTATCTAGACCAATCAATTTTGGGGGTGTGCTTATGAGGCACATAAAACAGCATGAAATTTTCACAGAGGCTCAGTTGCTAATCAGCAGTCAAACTAGCAGGTCTTGCCTTTGTATTTAGGTTAGAGATTTGCAAGTAGATGGATGGTTATTAGTTGGACTGCAGAAGTTAATATTTTTTAGCTCCTGGGTTTCATACCTATGGCATTGTTTTATAGCAGCCCATAAACTGCACATACATGTTGCTATAACAGATAAATCATAATAATAGTGTTTTGATTTCAGAGCCTGAATTTGCTTTCCTTTGGTCAATAGCCTGTAAAATAGTGACTAACCCAAGTGCACTACTAGTTTCCCCATCTCTGACAAGCACTCTCAAACAGCAGAGGGCAGATAGGGAATGTATAGGATAGGGTTGTTTATTGAAAACATGCAGTGTAAATACAACCAGGTGTAATGAATGCAGCCCTGCTACTTACATTTACTATAAGCATTCCCCAAATAATGAGATGATCTGATAACTAAACATATATCCTCTTACAATATAAGCTTATTATCAAATAAAAAATATGCTAACAAATGCAATGTATTTCTCTATTGCCCCAGTGCACCACATAGCCAGGACAAAACCAACTTGTATGTCTCATTATAGTGAAAATGAATGGTGGCAACTAAAGAGTTACTATGTTATTTATCATAGGAGATTACACATAATTTACAATACACATATTATAACTTTTACACATATAAAGGAACAGTAATCTTTCTCATGCAATTTAATAAAAGAAAGAAGCAGAAATGTTTCTAAATATTTAACGGCACTTGTGACGTGTCAATTGTATTTAGTTTAAGCTGCTTCTGGGATCTGCTTTCACAAAGAAAAAAAAAAGTGTGTATTAATATGGTTTATTTAATAAGCTAGGGAGATTCTTTACTTGCGACATGTTTCCTCAATAAGAAAAGAAGCATTTACTTTACTCAGATTGCACCTTTGGAGAAAATCACGTTTTGGATCTTGACAACCATTTCTTTCCCATGGTTTGCTTGTACTGAGCTTGTGGGCCATATTATGTACGGCTTTCATTTTTCATTACTTGATTTTCCATGACAGGGACAAATGCACCAGAAGGTTGTGTTACTAAATCACTTTTTTTGTTCACCCTACGTATGATTTGTGTGGCTATCTTAAACAGAGTCTTGTACAATGATCACCATAAACGATTTTAGCTAGTGTTACATTTAGACTGGTTCTTACATACATTAAATAAAAATGGGAGAAAACTATTTCTAATTTGAAATAGGTCATTTTTGAGGATTCTGTATTGCAATCAACATATTATGTTCAATTTTAGTGTTTGTTGATTGACATAAATACTTTTTTAGGACCCTAAAATGTTTTGCAGATGCCATTTTTTTTTTTGTAAAAATGTTTACGTTGAAAGACTCTAAACCATGTCGGTTTAGTGTCCCCTCCATTTGTCCCCTCCCCCCTCCATTATTTTCCCTTCAGGTTGGCTCATACCCAGTCAATAATGAGGAACTTCTGCATTGCTAACGATGGTTAGGGTTTTCACCCTTCAATACATATTACACTCAAGTCAAAACATGCAGCAACACTCTTTCCTTTGTATATAAGCAGATGGTCTGTTGTTTTTTCAAAAAAAATCTTCTTTATTAAAGGGCATGTTGCCACCCCCAAAACCAAAATTTAAACCTTCTACTGGCACCCCACTTGGCAGAGTGTTTTAAAAAAAACCCTTACCTCTATGCTCACTCTTTATGGTTCTCTTTGCAATGTCTGTTGAAAGTCCTAGAAATTAAAAAGAGTCAAAGAGGAGGAGCATTTTCTAGTGTTAACTTTGTTTCTGCCTGTAAACTGTTCCTCCTAAGGTTTCTATGAGACGGCAAAGGCACCATGCTAAGTAAGTAATCAATCTAAGAGCAGCATTGGAAAAGGGAATTTCCCATCATGCAATTCACTTGATTTGCATATAATATGGATGAAATCATTTCTTGTTATAGAAAATTCTGCACACAGCAGAGGGATAGTTCGGATTGGATATTCTTAAAGATACATTTTTTTCCATAAGAGTCCCTTTGTACCTTGTAAACTTGTGGAAGAAAGTGCTTGCAATAAACTTTTGAGTTTTTGTTGCCGCATTTGAAAGGTCTTTTTAAGTATGTTCCTTCCTGCTACGGGAATCGGTGGCAACTAAAGAGTACTATGATAAACTAGTAACTCTTTATTGCCACCCACCATTAATTTTCTCTAAATGAGGGTATACAAGTGGTTGGTCCGGCTATGTGGTCCCTGCGAGGCAATAGAGAAATACATGCAGTTTGTTAGCATTTTTTATTTGATAATAGAAGCTTATATGTAAGAGGATATATGTTAGTATCAGATAATTCATTATTTGGGGAACGCTTCGTATATAAATGTATAAGTAGCAGGGGCTGCATTCTTACAAACCTGGTTGTATATACACTGCTGTTTTAATAACATTCCCTATCTGCCCTTTGAGAGTGCTTGGCCGATAATGGGGAAATTAGTGGCAACTACATTGGATGGGTAGGTAGTTCATAATTTTAACAGGCTATTTGACAAAGGAAAGCAAATTCACAGGCTCTGAAATCAAAACACTATATTATGATTTATCTGTTATAGCAAAACAGTATGTGAAGGTTATGGCGGTATACAACAATGCATGGAGTATATGAAAACCAGGAGCTAAAAAATATTTCATTTTCTGCCGTCCAACTAAATAACCATCCATATTAATTGCAAATCTCTAACCTAAATACACGGCAAGAACCTGCTCGTTTGACTTGCTGATAGCAACTGGCTTGTGAAGATTTCCTTGCTGTTTTATCGTGCCTCATAAGCACCCCCAAAATTGATTGGTCTAGATTACAATCTTAAATCTCATTGGATCTTGGATCTTGGCCAATCAGATTTGGGGGGGGGTTAGGAGTACTACAAATAGTGAATGTCGTAAGAGAGCTAGTTTCAGTTTTTTGAATTTCATCTGAAGTGTTTAGATCTTTGGTCGGTTGAGGAGGCATTGTACTGGGGATATAAGCTTATGAGTGTGATTCTGGCTGGGTTAGATTGAATGGGCAGGCATTAGTCCGATTGGCTCTCGTTTGTTCTCGTATTGGCTTTCTGTATCTAAGTAAAAATAGGATTCCAGTAAATGATTTGCGTTTGCTGTCCCAGCTAAATAATTGAACAGGAGATCCAGAGTAACAGAGAGCATGTATTGGAAATATGTTCCACATTTCACCAGAAAAGAAAAATCTCCAGTATGAACAGAGGGAAAACAGAGGGAGATGATTGCAAACCAGTCTAGAGAGCAACATGCGTATCAAAGGGAATATCAGAAACACATGCCAGCAAAGCTGAGTGTGAGAATTTGCAGTGTAAAAGAAACAGTCTGTAATAAAGGCCAGCTCTGCTTGTAACAACTGTGGGTCTACTATAGAGGCAAACAGCAGCAATCAGCACTCCATTCCAAGCAAGGAAAGGCACTGGGTGCCATTCAAAAGTTTCAGAACCTGTGAGTCTTGCTTGACACCCATAAGGAAAAAAATGAAAATAACTGATAAACTGTTCCAAAAAAAATAATGAAAGTATAGGCAAAGTACACAGGATTAGCGATCCTACACACAGCAACAAACATAGTTTTGGGGGTGTGACTTTGCCATAACTCATTATTTTTTTGGAACAGTATCAACGTTTATTTTCATTTTTGTGTTTCGTATGGGGTTTATCAATGGATTTCACTTTCCTTTTTTCTATAGTGGGCAGTGGCTTGAGTCTATGGAGATATGTCCACCAATTCTAGTAAGGGTTGTTGCATAATGGTTAAAATAGCCCTGTGCTCCATTTATTAATTACACATCAAGGAGAACTGAGCTCACTGATTTTGACAGTGCCACCTGGGATTCATGGGATTTTAACATTAACCCTTTCACTTCTTTATGAGTCATCAGACTACAAGATCTGATATTGTTGGTGCAAGGTAGCATGTTGAAGTGTCAGTTTATCAGATCTTCTGGTATATGGGATAGTTGTATTGTGTATTATATATATATCTTCATCTATCTGAGTTCTCATTACTATCCTCTCTTCTCCTATTTCTATTCCAGTATCAATCTCAGATTCTCTCCTCAGCTTCTACTCTTTAATCCTTCTCTCTCTCTCCCCTCTTCTTTTCTTTTCTCTCCTCTTTCACTCCCCCTCCTTCCCCTAGCTCATTCTCTGCTATATGGATGGAGGTGTGATTGCTGCTGTTTGCTCTATAGTAAGACACAAACAGTTGTTACAAGCAGAGCTGCATTTTATTACAGACTGGTGTTTTCACATGCAATTATTCACCCTCAGCTTTGCTGCATGTGTTTCTGATATCTCCTTTGATTACCAGTGCTCTTAGACTGGTTGCAATCATCTCCCTCTGTTCTATTACTGGAGATTATTTCTGGTGAAAATTGTGGAACCAGATATTCCAATACATGCTCGTTACTCTGATCCTCCGTTCAAATTTAGTTGGGACGCAAAACAAAACATTTACTGGAATCTTATTTTATCTTAGATACAGAAAGTCAAATACTGAGAACTAAACTGAGAGCCATCGAGCTAAGGGCTGCCCATTCAAGCTACCCGCCAGAATCACTCAATAAGCTTATATCCCAGTACATGCCTCAGAACAAAAGATCACATCTCAGATGAAATGCAAAAACTGAAACTCCTCTCTTACTGAACATTCACTATTTGTAGTGACTCCTAAACCCACCCCCAATATCTTGATTGGTCCAAGATCAATGAGATTTAAGATTGTATCTAGACCAATCCGATTTTGGGGTGTGTGCTTATGAGGCACTAAAAAACAGCATGAAAAATTTCACCAGAGGCTCAGTTGCTAATCAGCAGTCAAACTAGCAGGTCTGTCTTTGATTAGGTTAGAGTTTGCAAGTAGATGGATGGTTATTAAGTTGGACTGCAGAAGTTAATATTTTTAGCTCCTGGGTTTCATACCTATGGCATTGTTGTATAGCCAGCATAAAGTGCACTATACATGTTGCTTATAACAGATAAATCATAATAATAGTGTTTTGATTTCAGAGCCTGAATTTGCTTCCTTTGGTCAAATACTGTAAAATAGTGACTAACCCAAGTGCACTACTGTTTCCCCATTCTCGGACAAGCACTCAAACAGCAGCAGGGGCAGATAGGGAATGTATAGGATAGGGGTTGTATATGAAAACAGCAGTGTAAATAAACCAGGTTGTAATGAATGCAGCCCTGCTAATACATTTACTATAAGCATTCCCAAAAATGAGATGATCTGATAACTAAACATATATCTCTTACAATATAAGCCTTATTATCAAATAAAAAATATGCTAACAAATGCAATGTATTTCTCTATTGCCCCAGTGCACCACATAGCCAGACCAAAACCAACTTGTATACCTCATATAGGAAAATGAATGGTGGCAACTAAAGAGTTTACTAGTTATTTATCATAGTATCTCTTTAGTTGCCACCATTCCCGTAGCAGGAAGGAAAATATGTAAAAAGACTTTCAAAATGCGGCAACAAAAATCAAAGTTTACTGCAAGCACTTTCTGCACAAGTTTACAGGTATAACAAAGGAAATCTATATGGAAAAAAAATTATCTTTAATATCCAATCCGAACTATCTTGCTGTGTGCGATTTGCTAAAACTAGAATGTTATGCAATCAGTGAATGAATGATGGGAAATTCCTTTTCCAATGCTGCCTCTTAGTGATTACTGAGCATGCTTGCCCTCATGAAACCTTGATGGGGAACGTTACAGGCAGAAACAAATTACACTAGAAATGGCCCTACTCTTTAATTTGAGACTTCAAACAGACATGCAAGAGAACCATAAAGGAGCTGAGAGTAAGGTAAGGGTTTTTAAACACGGCACAGTTGGGGCCAGTAGATAGAAGGTTTAATTTTGGTTTTGGGGGTGGACATGCCCTTTAAAAACCCTTACCTTTACTGCTCAGCTCATTATGGATTCGCCGGCAATGTCGGTTGAAAGTCCCAGAAATTAAAGAGTAGGGGCAATTCTAGTGTCTGTTTCTGCTGTAACAGTCATATCAAGGTTTCTATGAGGGCAAGCAAGAGCAGCATTGGGAAAGGGAATTCCATCATGCAATTCACTGATTTGCAGGAAACATGTTAGTTATAGCAAATGGTAACAGCAGAAGATAGTCAGATTGGATATTAAAGAAACGATTTTTTCCATAATAGATGCCTTTTTATACATGTAAACTTGTGCAGAAAGTGCTTGCAATAAATAAAATTTGATTTTTGTTTTTTGCCGTATTTGAAAGGTCTTTTTACATATGTCCGTCCTGCTAGGGAAGGTTGCCACATGTCCCTTCTGTCTTATTTTTTTTTCGTTCATTCATTGCACCTGGCAGGCGCAGTGGCAGGCCGGGCGCCAGTGGGGCCCGGGGCAGGGAGCTGGGGGGGGGGCAGGGGGCGGCAGTGCGCGGGTGCGCAGTGTGGGGCGCGGGCCGGGGGCCGAGGGCGCCGCCACCACAGGCGGGCCATGCTTGGGGCAGGGGGGGGGCAGGGGCAGACCGTCCCAGGGGGCAGTCCAGGGGGCTCAGGGGCCACGGGTTGGTTGGGCCGTTTGTTTGTCGCCATTGTTGTGTCTTTTTTTGGTCATCTAAATTCAGTTTCTCGAGTCCCATTCTTCCATTTCTCACATTCTCATCCCTTTCTCTTAATGAGGGTAGTCAAGTTGGTTTTGTCCTGGCTATGTGGTGCACTGGGCAATATAGAGAAACAATTTTACTGCTCAGCACAGCACAGGAATAAACTGTGATATTGCATTTGTTAGCATATTTTTTTGATAATAATTGATTATATTGTAAGTGGAATATATTAGTTATCAGATAATTCTCTTTGGGAGATTTTATAGTAAAGTAAGTTGCAGGACTGCATTCATACAACCTGGTTGTATTTACACCATGTCTTCAAATACAAGGTCCCAATCCCTATACATTCCCTCTCTGACCTCTGCTGCTTGAGAGGTGTCAGGAATGGTGGAACTGTAGTGCACACTAATATCAATTTGGGTTTCTCACAATTTTGTGATGTTTGGCTAAATAAAGCAACCCCAGGATCTGTAATCAAAAACCTATATTATTATATCTGTTATATCAACATGCATGTGTAGTTATGGATGCTACACAATGACACCATAGGAAAGAGAAGCCCAGGAGCTAGAAAATATTCATTTCTGCAGTCCAACAAGCAACCAGCCATCTACTTAAAAATCTCTAATCTAAATACAAAGGCAAGACCTGCTAGTTGATTGCTGATTAGAAACTAGCTGCTCTGAAGATGTCATGCCATTTTATATGTTCTCCAAAACCCACCCAAAATCTGATTGGCCAGAACAATCTTAAATCTGATTGGATCTTGGAGTTGGACCAATCGGAATATTGGGGTTGGTTTTGGAGTCACTACAAATAGTGAATGTTCAGTAAGAGAAGAGAGAGTTTCAGTCTTGCATTTCATCTGACTGAAATGGTATGTCTATGTATAAAGGCATGAGCGGGATATAGCTTATTGAGTGGTTCTCCTGGGGGAAATGGGCAGCCTAGCTCAGATGGTATCTCGTATTTGGCAATCAGGCATCTGAAGATAAAAAAAATTCCTGCCAAAAGTTTGGTTTGCTATCCCAACTAAGTACTCTCAAACCAAAGGAGACCCGAATACTTGTGCGTTGATGTTTTGGAATATCTGGTTCCAATATTCTCACAGATATAAATTGTCGTATAGAGCATAGCATGGGAGATGATTTGCAAACCAGTCTAGACAGCAACATGGTAATCAAAGGGATATCAGACCAGCAAAGCCGAGTCTGAATAATTGCAGTGTAAAAGCAACCAGTGTGCAATAAATGCAGCCCTGCTTGTAACGCAGTTGTGGCCTTCATTCACCAGATAATTGTATCTCTCTGTATATATACAGTATATATATATAGTAAAGACACATTCGAGCTGCATACCCATTTTCTGAAGAATACAATAATACATATCAATAAATGTTGACTGTTATATATTTGAGCATTTATGGATATAAAAGACGTTATATTCTCAGAAAAAACTGGTGTGTGCTCTCAATTTGTCTCACTATAGAGTGTGTTGGACATTGGATGTCCCTTTAAGAGATTCACACCTGCCTTTAAGGAACATGATTTAGAGGGCATCATATTTATAAAAAGGAGGGTCGTTATCGCTTTTAGTACATACAGCTACCAGCGTTTATAAATATGGCCCTAGGCCTAGTAGCTGCTGTTTCGTCTTTTATTTTATAATATATATATATATATATAATATATATATATTACACATTGATAAAACTGATTAATCTGACATCAACAGAGCTTCTGCACACAAAATACAGATCATGTAGTATGATAATATAGAAGAAGGGAAAAGGTTAATGTAAAATCCCAGCAGAATCCCAGGTGGGACTTGCAAACAGTTGTTTGCATGTTTAAATGATCTGCATGTTTAATTAATAAATGGAGGAAAGGGCTATTTTAACCATTATGCAAAACCCTTCTGATTGGTGGACATATAGACTGCAAGCACACTGCCCACTATAGGAGGAGAGAAATTAATTGCTTCCACACAAGAAACACAAAAATGAATATAATTTGATAACTGTACCAAAAAAAAAAATGGAAAGTATAGGCAAAATTACACAGGTGTGCTCGTTACACTACAGCAAAATTGTTTTGGGGTGGGAACATGCCTTTTAAAGTCCAAATGCATCACCTTACATTTATCAACATTGAATCTCATCTGCCCCTAGCGCCCAATGTGACAATCCTTTAAATGTCGACAAAGTTTTGTAGTGTCGACCAACAGAAAACCAATCCAAACAGCTATAGGGATATTACATAATGTATAAATGTTATCAGGCCTCTGCAGGCCCTTTCATCAGACATGATGATAAAAACACGAAAATAAAATACTCTTAATAACAAGTTGTAAGTACATATCATTCATTATTCATTGAATCCCCAATTGAGGTGGTGTTTTTTTAAAAATTTGCCCCACCTCTGGCCCCCATTGTGTAATGTAAAAAAACCTTACCTTTCTCCTCTGCTCCTTACGGTTCTCTGCAAGTGAGTGTTCGAAGTCACAGAATGTGAAAAAGTTGGCGCTGTACTGTGTGTCATCTGTGTCTGCTACTTCTGTCCCAGAACTGTAAGTGATTGCAAATAAATGAAATTCAAAACAAAATGAATTCTAACTAGCTATATTATCGGTTTTTAATAGGGTCCCATATTTCTCTGATTGACATCCCTGCTTTTCCCTTAATATAGGTACACTGTTTGAAGTAGAACTATGGTCTCCATACAGGTGGACTTTATTGAAAAGAGCACATCCTTAATATAATAGATTATTATTAATCTATAAAATTAATAACGTTAGAGGGCACTCCGTTCAATTAGTCAGGAGGAGGTTTCGGAGGTTTCAATCATGAGTGTGAAAAAACAATTAAAGGTTAGATCTTTTAAAAACCTTTTTGATTTCAGTTTTAGGCATGCAAATGGTTCTTCCTGTAAAGGGCAGTGAGATTGTGGAATCCTTGCTCAAATTATGTTGACAGAATCTCTAAGCACACATAAAGATAGTTTAGCTGTTTTCTTGAATGGGTAGAATATCGGGGGTTAGGGGGGATTCCCTACCTTATCAGATTGTTTTGGTTTTGTGTGTGCATGAAACTTGATGGACTTTTGCCTCTTTCAACCCCAAAATGACTATGTAAATATGTTACGAAACTAACAAAGCAGCAAATACGAAGGAGGAAAATGCAACTTAGCGAGTAAGGATCAAAACGCTTTGTCCAGACATTAGCAATTATCAGATAAGGAAAATAAACACTTAGAACTGCAGTTCTGCTCCAGCTCCCACACCTAGGCAGGCCAGCCAGAAAAGGGAAACGCCCACTGGAAATGTACTCTTGCAGTGCTGTCTTCATATAGGTTGGCTCACCTGCCTGTGAATAGAGAAATGACTGAGAACTTGAGCTCGAAACCAAGTCGAGCCAAACTATTCTGAGTTCGAACGGACTCGGACTCTCAAAACTATCCCGGATTCTCGGACTTTCTATTAATTTCTGTAATTATCGAATGTTCGAACATTCAAGGACGTGCTGCGAATATGTGAGTAAAATGTCTATGTATACCAATCATGAGTATGAATCCGCACGTAAAAGTCTTATTAACCTATCGAGAGTAAATATCTAGCAAGGTCAAGGTTAGGGGGATCCCTACCTTATCAGAAGTTTTGGTTTGTGTGGGTGGAGATACCCTTTATCTTTCTTGATCTTCATGTATTTATAACTTAAGTGACCTTGATATTGGCATTATTACTTTGCTTTTTTTTAAATAGACACAGAAAAAATGGTTCATGCAGTATTTATTAACATTTACCTGACAGTATTAAGGTACTTACAGGGCGATGTAAAAAAGTTCTTATTGTTAAAAATGGTGGTAAGTTTGCCCCAACTAATAGATGTTAGCTTTTTAAATGAAGTCTTTAATGGACATCTGATTGGTTGGGCAAATTAGCACCATTTTTAACAATAAAAAATGTTTATACATCGCCCTGTTAGTGTTTTTTGATTGCTGTTTTGACTAGGTGATGACTTGTTGACTTGAAAATGTTATTGTGTTAGAATAACTGTGTTTATTGCTGGTTCTAGTTTCACTTCGTGGTGGAAAGAGAACAATTTTTTACAGTGCCAAAAATGCAGTGAGAATTTCTAAGATATTTGCCACCAATGAGCGAAATGCCTTAATGCTTGTCATAAGATCCACACACAGTATTACAGTGACCTTTTGCTCCCTGGAAGTTAAGAGGATGCATTGTGGAATTCAATGCCTTGGCCTATAGCAACACTTCAATAAATGATGGACAAGTTCCCCTTATTACATACTCTAAATAGCCGTAAGCTGCGGATGAAGGGCATTTTATTCCGTGCATTAATTATTTGTAAAGTATGCTTGGGAATAGGCTTGTTCAGTTTACCTCTATGTGCAGATAAGGGTGATGTGCAATTAATTTACCAGTATAAACTGTTTGTGACCATGCAATTTTTCAATAAGGTTTACCATGGCTAACCTAGCACAGCTGTCATTTAGAGTAACACAACATTATTTTGTACTAGTGCCACAAAAGCACCTAAAAATCAATCAATAGACAAATATGTGTAAGCAGCACTAATGTGTTTATGTTTGCTTTATATAATGTATGTTATGTATTGTATAGATTCCGCAGCGCTACAATATTTAATCAATTCTAAGGCCCTGCCTGTAGAGCTTACAAAGTACATGCACCTATCAGTATGTCTTATGATTGTGGGGGAAACCAGAGTGCCAGGAGGGAAACCCACGCAAGCACGGGGAGAAATACAAACTCCTGCAGAGGTGTCCAAGGGTGGGATCGAATTTTAGGACCTCAGGCTGAAGGCATCAGTGCTAACTACTGGACCCCCGTGCTTCAATCCAGTACTTGTTTTTTCATGCTCATTCTCTCAGTCCCACAGCCCCCTCCCATAATATCTGAGTCTCTGTGAGGGCACAGCATACATCAGTAGTCCCTATGAGGAAGCCCTGGGATAGGGAATTCCCACAATGCAGTTCACGTGGCAACACTTTCTCCATTCCAGCTACAGCAAAATGCACATACAGAAGAAGACACTAATGGTCTGCCAGCACTGTCTGGGGTGGGCACATATTTTACCACTCTGTGTAAGCAACTATTTTTCATTCTCTGTTGGGGCATTTACAATTACTAATCTATGTTGGCCACATACAGTATAATCCACCCTTCATGTAGCATATATATGCCATCCCTCAGTTCCCAGTGACTGTTAGTGCAACCCTCCAGTTCACCAGACAGTTAGGTCAGCCCTCCATTTCGGTAGCCACAGCTAGGTCGCCCTCCTGTCAGCAGAGCAGACACAGTACTTTCACCCCTCTATCTCACCAGCTACGTTAAAGGCATGTCCACCCCCAAAAACTATGTTTTGCTGTAGTGTAGGGAGCGTATCCTGTGTACTTTGCCATATACTTTCATTATTTTTTTGGAACAGTTACAAGTTATTTTCATTTTTGTGTTTCTTATGGGTGTAGCAATTGATGTACTCCTCCTATAGTGGGCAGTGTGCTTGTAGTCTATGGAGATATGTCCACCAATCAGAAGGGTTTTGCATAATGGTTAAAATAGCCCTTTCTCCATTATTAATTAAAACATGCAGAACCTGAGCTACTTATTTGCAAGTCCCACCTGGGATTCTGGATTTTACATTAACCCTTTCCCTTCTTCTATAGTCATCAGAACTACATGATCTGATATTGTTGTGTGCAAGTAGCATGTTGAGTCAGTTATCAATGGTATATATATATATATATATATATATATATATATATATATACACACACAGAAATACGAGGCACTCACAGGTCTGAACTTTTGAATGGCACCCGGCATTTCCTTGCTTGGAATGGAGTGCTGATTGCTGCTGTTTGCTCTATAGTAAGACACAACAGTTGTTACCAGCAGAGCTGCATTATTTACAGACTGGTTGCTTTTACACTGCAATTATTCACACTCAGCTTTGCTGCATGTGTTTCTGATATCCCTTTGATTACATGTTGCTCTCTCTAGACTGGTTTGCAATATCTTCCTCTGTTCTATTACTGAGATTTATTTCTGGTGAAATTGTGGAACCATATATTCCAATACCAAATAGCTCTTTACTCTGATCTCCTGTTCAATATTAGTTGGGACAGCAAACCAAACATTTACTGGGATTTTATTTTTATCTTAGATACAGAAAGCCAAATACTGAGAAATAAACTGAGAGCTATAGGATAAGGGCGGCCCATTCAAGCACCCAGCCAGAATCACTCAATAAGCTTATATCCCAGTACATGCCTCAGAACAAAGATAGAAACATCTCAGATGAAATGCAAAACTGAAACTACCTCTCTTACTGAACATTCACTATTTGTAGTGACTCTAAACCCACCCCCAATATCTATTGGTCCAAGATCCAAGATCCAATGAGATTTAAGATTGTATCTAGACCAATCAGATTTTGGGGGTGTGCTTATGAGGCACTATAAAAACAGCATGAAATCTTCACAGAGGCTCAGTTGCTAATCAACAGTCAAACTAGAAGGTCTTGCCTTTGTACTAGGTTAGAGATTTGCAAGTAGATGGATGGTTATTAAGTTGGACTGCAGAAGTAATATTTTTAGCTCTGGGTTTCATACCTATGGCATTGTTGTATGCAGCCCATAAACTGCACATACATGTTGCTATAAACAGATAAATCATAATAATAGTGTTTGATTTCAGAGCCTGAATTTGCTTTCCTTTGGTCAAATAGCCTGTTAAAATAGTGACTACCCCAAGTGCACTACTAGTTTCCCCATTCTCGGACAAGCATCTCAAACAGCAGAGGGCAGATAGGGAAGTATAGGATAGGGGTTGTATATTGAAAACATGCAGTGTAAATACAACCAGGTGTGTAATGAATGCAGCCCTGTACTTACATTTACTATAAGCATTCCCCAAATAATGAGATGATCTGAATAACAAACATATATCCTCTTAAAATATAAGCTTATTATCAAAAAAAAATATGCTAACAAATGCAATGTATTTCTCTATGCCCCAGTGCACCACATAGCCAGGACAAAACCAACTTATATACCTCATTTATAGAGAAATGAATGGTGGCAACTAAAGAGTTACTAGTTATTTATCATAGAACTCTTTAGTTGCCACCATTCCCGTAGCAGGAAGGACATATGTAAAAGACCTTCAAATGCGGCAAACAAAATCAAAGTTACTGCAAGCACTTTCTGCCAAGTTACAGGTATAAAAGGACATCTATATGGAAAAAATTATCTTTAGATATCAATCCGAACTATCCTCTGCTGTGTGCCAGATTTGCTATAACTAGAATGTTAGACAAATCAAGTGAATTGCATGAAGGGAAATTCCCTTTCCAATGCTGCCTCTAGTGATTACTGAGCATGCTTGCCCTCATAGAAAACCTTGATGAGGAAACAGTTACAGGCAGAAACAGAAACAATAACTAGAATGGCTCCTACTCTTTAATTTCTGGGACTTTCAACAGACATTGCAAGAGAAACCATAAAGAGCTGAGCAGAGTAAGGTAAGGTTTTTTAAACACTGCACAGTGGGGCCAGTAAGTAGTAGAAGGTTAAATTTTGGTTTTGGGGGGGAGGCCCTTAAAGGCATGTCCACCCCCAAAAACCAAATGTAGTTGCAGTATCCATTATTTGGGGAATGCTTATAGAAATGTAAGTAGCAGGCGGCATCATTTACAACCTGGTTGTATTTACACTGCATGTTTTCAATATACAACCCCTATCTGCCCCCTGCTGTTTGAGAGTGCTTGTCCGAGAATGGTGAAACTAGTAGTGTAACTACATTGGCACTTGGGTTAGTCACTATTTTACAGGCTATTTGACCAAAGGAAAACAAATTCAGGCTCTGAAACAAAACACTATTATTATGATTTATCTGTTTAAAGCAACATGTATGTGCAGTTTATGGGCTGCACTTACAACAATGCCATAGGTATGAAACCCAGGAACTAAAAAATATTCATTTCTGCAGTCAACAATAAACATCCATTACTTGAATCTCAACCCTAAATACAAAGGCAAGACCTGCTGTTTGACTGCTGATTAGCAACTGAGCCTCTGTGAAAGATTTCATGCTGTTTTATAGTGCTCATAAGCAACACCCCAAAATCTGATTGGTTCTAGATCAATCTTTAATCTCATGTGGATCTTGGATCTTGGACCAATCAGATATTGGGGGTGGGTTTAGGAGTCACTACAAAAGGAATGTTCAGTAAGGAGAGCTAGTTTCAGTTTTGCATTTCTTGAGATGTTCTATCTTTGTTGCAGTTGTTACTGGGATGTAAGCTTATTGAGTGATTCTGGCTGGGTAGCTGAATGGGCAGCCCTTAGTTCGATTGGCTCTCAGTTTAGTTCTCAGTATTTGGCTTTCTGTATCTAAGATAAAAATAAAATTCCAGTAAATGTTGGTTGCTGTCCTAACTAAATATTGAAACAGGAGTCAGAGTAACAGAGCATGTATTGGAATATCTGGTTCACAATTTCACCAGAAATAATCTCCAGTAATAGAACAGAGGGAGATGATTGACAACACAGTCTAGAGAGCAACATGGTAATCAAAGGGATTCAGAAACAACATGCAGCAAGCGAGTGTGATAATTGCAGTGTAAAAGCAACCAGTCTGGTAATAAATGCCGCTCTGTGTGTAACAACTGTTGTGTCTTACTATAGAGCAAACAGCAGCAATCAGCACTCCATTCCAAGCAAGGAAATGCCGGGGGCCATTCAAAAGTTTCAGATCTGTGAGTGCCTTTGTATTTCTGTGTGTTATATATATATATATATATATTAATATATATACCATTGATAAAAATGACATCAACATGCTATTGGCACACAACAATATCAGATTGTTTAGTTCTGATGGCCTAGAAGAAGGGAAAGGGTTAATGTAAAATCCAGAATCCCAGTGGCACTTGCAAATCAGTAGGTCAGATTCTGCATGTTTAATTAAAAATGGAGAAAGGGGTATTTTAACCATTATGCAAAACCCTTCTGATTGGTGGAAAATATCTCCATAGACTACAAGCACATGCCCACTATAGGAGGAGTGAAATCAATTGCTACACCCATAAGAAACACAAAAATGAAAATAACTTGATAAACTGTTCCAAAAAAATAATGAAAGATATGGCAAAGTACACAGGATAGCGCCCAACACTACAGCAAAACATAGTTTTGGGGGTGGACATGCCCTTAACTAAACATGCAGGATCAGTTAAACATGCAAACAACTGATTTGCAAGCCCCACCTGGGATTCGGGATTTTGCATTAACCCTTTCCCTTCTTCTATAGTCATCAGAAACTACATGATCTGATATTGTTGTGTGCACAGTAGCATGTTGATGTCAGATTGAATCAGTTTTGTCTGTGTAACTACATATACAGATTTTAGTAAATATTTCAGACCCTCTATTTTATATATCAGGTTATATTTGTAAGATGACCTACTTTTTTGTTAGTTTAAAATATATATTTATATACAAAAGAAAGGAAGAGACAGAGATACAAGATTATCTGGTAAATGAAGGACACAAACTGTGTTACAAGCAGGGCTGATTTATTGCACGCTGGTTGCTTTTACACTGCAATTATTCAGACTCAGCGTTGCTGCATGTGTTTCTGATATCCCTTTGATTACCGTGTTGCTCTCTAAACAGTTCTGAAGTCCAAATCCCTATGTTCTATCAATGGAGATTATTTCTGGTGAAAATTGGAAGCAGATATTCCAATAAATCAATAGCACTGTTAATCATATTTGTTGGGTACTTAGTTGGGGAAATCATTTTTTTTGCTGGCAACTTTTTATCTTAGATACTGACAGCCAATACTAAGAAATAAACTGAGAGCCATCTGAGCTTAAGGGCTGCCCATTCACAGCTACCCAGCCAGAATCACTCAATAAGCGATTTCGTACATGCCTTAATACAAAGTTATAACATTTCAATGAAATGCTAAACTGAATTTGGACCCCTTACTGACAACATTCCTAATTGTAGTGTCTCTTAAACCACCCCAAAATTGATAGGTCTAGGATCAAGATCCAATCAGATTTAAGATTGTATCTAGACCAATCGGACTTGGAGGTGTGTTTGGGAAATGCTATAAAAAAAGAGGTCTGAGCTTACAGCTTAGTATAGGCGCTCAGCAGCTATACTGGCATGTCATGGAATTGTGCTTAGATTAATGCAAGCCATTTGCTGTATGTCTAGTGTGCCTAACTGGAAAAAGCTCAATGAGCTGGCTTTAGCCATAGTGGTTTTCTGTTTGTTGTACTGTTTTTGTTGACAAACGTTAAAGGGCATGTCCACCCCCAAAACTATGTTTTGCTGTAGTGTAGGGGAGCACTATCCTGTGTACTTTTGCATATTACTTTCATATTTTTTTGGAACAGTATCAAGTTATTTTCTTTTTTTTGTTTCTATGGGTGTAGCAATTGATTTCACTCCTCCTATAGTGGGCAGTGTGCTTGTAGTCTATGGAGATATGTCCACCAATCAGAAGGGTGTGCATAATGTGTATTTAAAATAGCCCTTCTCCATTTATTAAAGGGCATGTCCACCCCCAAAACCAAAATTTAACCTTCTACGGCCCCACTGTGCAGTGCAGTGTTAAAAAATCCTTACCTACTGCTCAGCTCTTTAGGTTCTTTTGCAATGTCTGTTGAAAGTCCCTAGAATTAAAGAGTAGGAGCATTTCTAGTGTAATTTGTTTCTGCCTGTACATGTCCTCATCAAGGTTTCTATGAGGGCAAGCAATGCTCAGTTAATACTAAAAGCAGGCAAGAGCGATTGGAAAAGAGGAATTTCCCATCATGCAATTCACTTGATTTGCATGAAACATTCAGTTATAGCAAATTGCACACAGCAGAGGATAGTTCGGATTGGATATCTAAAGATAAATTTTTTTCCATATAGATGTCCTTTTATACCTGTAAACGGCAAAAGAGAAAGTGCTTGCAATAAACTTTGATTTTTGTTTGCCGCATTTGAAAGGTTTTTTACATATGTCCTTCCTGCTACGGGAATGGTGGCAACATAAAGAGTTACTATGATAAATAACATAGTAACTCTTTAGTTGCCACCATCTTTTCTTCTATAATGAGGGTATACAAGTTGGGTTTTGTCCTGGCTATGTGGTCACTGGGACATAGAGGAATACATTGCATTTGTTAGCATATTTTTTATTTGATAATAAGCTTATATTGTAAGAGTATATATGTTTGGTTATCAGGCATCTCATTATTTGGGGAATGGTATAGTAATGTAAGTAGTGCAGGGCTGCATTCATTACAACCTGGTTGTATTTACACTGCATGTTTTCAAATAAAACCCCTCTATCCTAACATTCCCTATCTGGCCCTTTGAGAGTGCTTGTCCGAGAATGGGGAAAACTACTAGTGCAACTACATTGCACTTGGGTTAGTCACTTTTACAGGCTATTTGACCCAAGGAAAGCAAATTCAGGCTCTGAAATCAAAACACTATTATTATGATTTATCTGTTATAGCAACATGTATGTGCAGTTATGGGCTGCTATACAACAATGCCATGGGTATGAAACCCAGGAGCTCAAAAAATATTCATTTCTGCAGTCCAACTAAATAACCATCCATCTACTTGCAAATCTCTACCTAAATACAAAGCAAGACCTGCTAGTTTGACTGCTGATTAGCAACTGAGCCTCTGTGAAGATTTCATGCTGTTTATAGTGCCTCATAAGCACACCCCAAAATCTGATTGGTCTAGATACAATCTTAAATCTCATTGGCATCTTGGATCTTGGACCAATCAGATTTTGGGGTGGGTTTAGGAGTCACTACAAATAGTGAATGTTCAGTAAGAGAGCTAGTTTCAGTTTTACATTCATCTGAGATGTTATATCTTTGTTCTGAGGCATGTACTGGGATATAAGCTTATGAGTGATTCTGGCTGGGTAGCTTGAATGGGCAGCCTTAGTTCGATGGCTCTCAGTTTAGTTCTCAGTATTTGGTTTCTGTATCTAAGATAAAAATAAAATCCCATTAAATGTTTGGTTTGCTGTCCAACTAAATATTGAACAGGAGATCAGAGTAACAGAGCTATTGATGTATTGGAATATCTGGTTCACAATTTCACCAGAAATAATCTCCAGTAAATAGACAGAGGGAGATGATGCAAACCAGTCTAGAGAGCAACATGGTAATCAAAGGGATATCAGAAAACACATGCAGCAAGCTGAGTGTGAATAATTGCAGTGTAAAAGCAACAGTTGTAATAAATGGAGCTCTGCTTGTAACAACTGTTGTGTCTTACTATAGAGCAAACAGCAGCAATCAGCACTCCATTCAAGCAAGGAAATGCCTGGGTGCCATTCAAAAGTTTCAGACCTGTGAGTGCTTCGTATTTCTGTGTGTGTATATACTATATATATACCATTGATAAACTGACATCAACATGCTACTTGCACACAACAAATATCAGATCATGTAGTTCTGATGACTATAGAAGAAGGGAAAGGGTTAATGTAAAATCCCAGAATCCCAGGTGACATTGCAAATCAGTAGCTCAGATTCTGCATGTTTAATTAAAAATGGGAGAAAGGGCTCTTTTAACCATTATGCAAAACCCTTCTGATTGGTGCGACATACTCTCCATAGACTACAAGCACACTGCCCACTATAGAGTAGGAGTGAAATCAATTGCTACACCCATAAGAAACACAAAAATGAAATAACTTGATACTGTTCCAAAAAAATAATGAAAGTATATGGCAAAAAGTACACGGATAGCTCCCTACACTACAGCAAAACATAGTTTGGGGTGGACATGCCTTTAATTAAACATGCAGAATCTGAGCTACTGATTTGCCAGTGCCACCTGGGATTCTGGGATTTTACATTAACCCTTTTCCTTCTTCTATAGCCATCAGAACTAAACGATCTGATATTGTTGTGGGCAAGAGAGAGCAGGGGAGTCAGGACAAGGGGAGAGGAGATGAGAGAGAGGAGAGAGAGAGAGAGGAGAGAGAAAGGAGATAGAGAAGGAGAGAGAGAGAGGAGAAAGAAAGATGAGAGAGACGAGAGAGAGAAGATAATATTATATATATATATATATTATAGATATTTATATATATATATTATATAATATATATATATATATTATATATATATATATATACTTGGAATGGAGTGCTGATTTGCTGCTGTTTGCTCTATAGGAAGACACAACAGTTGTTACAAGCAGAAGCTGCATTTATTCACAGACTGGTTGCTTTTACACTGCAATTATTCAAGCTCAGCTTTGTGCATGTGTTTCTGATATCCCTTTGATTACCATGTTGCTCTCTAGACTGGTTTGCAATCACTCCCTCGTTCATTACTGGGGATTATTTCTGGTGAAATTGTGGAACCGATATTCCAATACATAGCTTGTTATCTGATCTCTGTTCAATATTAGTTGGGACAGCAAACCAAACATTTACTGGAATTTATTTTTATCTTAGATACAGAAAGCCAAATAATGAGAACTAAACTGAGAGCCATCAGAACTAAGGGCGCCCATTCAAGCTACCCAGCCAGAATCACTCAATAGCTTATTCCAGTACATGCCTCAGAACAAAGATATAACATCTCAGATGAAATGCAAAACTGAAAAACTAGCTTCCTACTGAAAATTCACTATTTGTAGTGACTCCTAAACCCACCCCCAATATCTTGATTGGTCCAAGATCCAATGAGATTTAAGATTGTATCTAGACCAATCAGTTTTGGGGGTGTGTATGAGGCACTATAAAACAGCATGAAATTTTCACAGAGGCTCAGTTGTACTCAGCAGTCAAACTAGCAGGTCTTGCCTTTGTATTTAGGTTAGAGATTTGCAAGTAGAGGATGGTTATTAAGTTGGACTGCAGAAGTTAATATGTTTAGCTCCTGGGTTCATACCTATGGCATTGTTGTATAGCAGCCCATAAACTGCCACACATTGCTTGCTATAACAGAGAAAATCATAATAATAGTGTTTTGATTTCAGAGCCTGAATTTGCTTTCCTTGGTCAAATAGCCTGTAAAATAGTGGACTAACCCAAGTGCACTACTAGTTTCCCATTCTCGGACAGCACTCTCAAACAGCAGAGGGCAGATAGTGGAATGTATAGGATAGGGGTTGTTATATTGAAAACATGCAGTGTAATACAACCAGGTGTATGAATAAGCCCCTGCTACTTACATTTACTATAAGCATTCCCAAATAATGAGATGATCTGATAACTAAACATATTCCTCTTACAATATAAGCTTATTATCAAATAAAAAATATGCTAACAAATGCAATGTATCTCTATTGCCCAGTGCACCACATAGCAGGACAAAACCAAACTTGTATGTCTCATTATAGTGAAAATGAATGGTGGCAACTAAAGAGTTACATGTTATTTTATCATAGTAAATCTTTAGTTGCCACCATTCCCGTAGCAGGAAGGACCAAGTAAAAGACCTTTCAAATGCGGCAACAAAAAATCAAAGTTTACTGCAAGCACTTTTGCACAAGTTACAGGTATAAAAGGACTCTATATGGAAAAAAATTATCTTAAAATCCAATCCGAACTATCCTTCGCTGTGTGCAGATTTGCTATAACTAGAATGTTCATGCAAATCAAGTGAACTGCATGTGGGGATTCCTTTCAATGCTGCCTCTTAGTGATTACTGAAGCATGCTGTCCTCATAGAAACCTTGATGGGAAACAGTTACAGCAGAAACAAATTACAACTAGAAATGGCTCCTACTCTTTAATTTCTAGGGACTTTCAACAGACATTGCAAGACAGAGAACCATAAAGAAGCTGGGAGTAAGGTAAGGGTTTTTAAACACTGCACAGTGGGGCCAGTAGAAGGTTAAATTTTGGTTTTGGGGGTGGACATGCCCTTTAATTAGTGTGAGATCTGATTAAACTCCTGAATACAGCATTGATGAAATATTCTCATTACAACCTGGTTATTTGGAGGATCCATGGGAAGGCATTCAGTGAAAATAAGACAGTTACACAAGTGAAAAAGGAATTGCATCAATATCAATCATTTTTTTAAATTCACTGAACTTGAAATATGGTTTTGTTTCTCTTGGTCAAACACCTTACAACAGATTTGACCAACACTACAGCAGATGTCATTGGACCACATTGGACCAGCATTTTCCCAGAAACAATCTCCCACTAGTAGAAGAAAATAAGAATGGATTGTGGGAATTACTTATTAGAATAGAGAAACAAAATCTTCTTTCACTTTTTTATTATGTCCTGTAAAATTGCACAAGTCTCTCTATACTCATGTTTAAACAAACAGGCATCTGTAAACTGCATAAAGAATAACATTTACTAAGGGACCAAGTAAGTTAGGGAGAGTTTTCACCACAGCTCCCTTACTCATCATGCAAATAAGGGAAGGAGAGACTTCTGGGTAATTTCCCAGCTGGTTTTTAAAAATGGGAGGGGTTAACAGCTAATAAGTACTAATGTGCCCACCAGGCAAAATGGAGGGTGGAGTCTTAAGATATGCAGATTCAGCATGTACTTCAAAGAATTTAGAACTTTGCAAGGTGATTACAATGGTTGTGGTATAAATTCAGACATAATAACCAGATAATTTTATAGTAAATTAGGAAGCCTTTCACTGGGATGCTAATTGTTTTTTGGGTGAAGATTTCCTTTAACATAGTAAATCTTTAGTTGCCACCATTCCCGTAGCAGGAAGGACATATGTAAAAACACCTTTCAAATGTGGCAACAAAAATCAAAGTTTATTGCAAGCACTTTCTGCACAAGTTTACAGGTATAAAAGGGCATCTATATGGAAAAAATTGTTATCTTTAGATATCCAATCCGCACTATCCTCTGCTGTGTGCAGATTTGCTATAACTAGAATGTTCATGCAAATCAAGTGAACTGCATGATGGGAAATTCCCTCTTCCAATGCTGCCTCTTGCTTGCCCTCATAGAAACCTTGATGAGGAACAGTTACAGGCAGAAACAAATTACACTAGAAATGGCTCCTACTCTTTAATTTCTAGAACTTTCAACAGACATTGCAGAAGAACCATAAAGAGCTGAGCAGTAAGGTAAGGATTTTTAAACACTGCACAGTGGGGCCAGTAGAAGGTTACATTTTAGTTTGGGGGGTGGACATGCCCTTTAAGATCCAAGGATGTATTCCATCCGGTCCTGGGACTTTATTGATGTTAACTTTGTCTAATTATTTCCACACCATATCTTCTGTCAGCCAGAGTAAATATTTCTCATTTATACCCTTATATTATACCCATATTATTACAGTCCCTACTATAAGGACTAGGGTTTTCTGGTGGTGGTGATTGCTTCCAAGCCTTACTACGCTGATATCCATTTGTGCAGTTCCAAGCAGCAGTGTAGCTAGACTAGATCTGCCTGCTAGATACTGCAGATTTTTAAACAGTTGATCTTGAGTATCTTAATAAAGGTATCTAGCAGCCAGATCTATAGTTACGCCGCTGCTTGGGACAAATGGAGAGCGGTGTAATAAGTCTTGGATGCTATACAGTCACTAGGGGCCACAAAAAACAGCCAAAAGGGCCGGATTCAGCCCGCGGGCCTTGCGTTTGGTACATGTTCAGGAAAAATGGCAGAACATGTTTTGCTCTAACAGGTCAAACATGCAACAACATATACCTACCATACCTACCCTATGCCCCTAAACACTGAAAATAAATTGAAGGGCTGTTATGTAGGTAGTAAATAATATCTTTGTCTTGGGACCACAGTATAACTTGCCTTTTTACAAAATACACATTTCTCTGTATCTTGTGCTACATTAAGCCTTGCATTTATTTCTTAACCCTCCTACTGCTAGGTTCAGGCATGTTCTGTGTGCACCATTAAAATAAGTGGAGGCTACTTTAAGTTTGACCTTCTTATGTAATACTTTGACCAAAATGTGTTCCTCATTATCAGCCCTTAACAGTAGCTATTACTGTATGTTAGTCAAAGTTGGCAAAACGTGAAGTTTAGATGATCACTCCAAACAAGATTGTATAACATTTCACATACAGACAGGCTGTTTAGCAGCAGGCGAGCAGCCTGTACTGTACTATAGGGAGGGGGTGAATGGGAGACCTCCTGGGGCACTGGAGAACAATTAGAATTGATCCCTAACATTGTTTGAAGGTCAGGTCAGAGCAGAACTGCCTGCCAAAATGGTTGCACATGTACAGGGTTTTAAACTGAGTTTTAAAGGGCATGTCCACCCCCAAAACTATAATCCCCCCAACTACTGGCCCCACCATGTAGTGTAGTTTAATCCTTACCTCACATCCCAGCTCCATAGGGTTCTCCTGTAAACCCCCCCCCCAAAGTCTCAAAACTAACCACCAGGAGGATAGCAGGTCTCTGCCTGCTATCTAGCCTCCGGTAGATATTTGCCATGCGCACTGCAGCCCTTCTCCCCCCTCCCTCCCCCTCCCTCTCCCTCCCTCTCCCTCCCTCTCCCTCCTGTTCTACTATCCCTCCCCCTAGCATTAATCCCCCTTAATATTCTTCTCCCCCATGTCCCCCAGCCCCAACCGCATGTTTTTTTTTTTTCAAAAAGCTCCCCAAACTCTTACTTACCTCTCCGCTTTCCTCCGCTGCACTGAATGACCGGAAGCCGCGTCCGTGATTGGCTGCCGCTCAGCCAATCACAGACGCGACTGCCGGTCCCGCCCCTCTGCTTGCATTCTCGCAAGCAGAGGGCCTGCAGTGTGGCGGAGGATCGAGGGGAGGTAAGTAAGAGTTTGGGGGGCTTTTTGAAAAAACGAAACATGCGGTTGGGGCTGGGGGACATGGGGGAGCATAATATTAAAAAACTATTTTAGGGGTGGACATGCCCTTTAATGAGAAAATTTCCTTTCTGTAGACAATATAAAACTGAAAAGGTTTGTTTGAGAGATGGACTGCACCTTAATGATGACAGTGCAACTGCTTGGGGGGGGAGATGGCTAAAGGGTTGGGGATATTTTAAAATAGGTATGGGGGAGCGTACTTTTGTTTCAAAGTGTAGATAAAGGGGAAAGGAATCAGGGGGCTGATAAGATAATTGAGGGAGGAGTGGGAGAGGGGTGCATAAATAATAGGCAGGCATATATATGTAAAAGTGTGTAAATAATTTATACGATCATCTAAAATGCACATTTACAAATTAAGAAGTCTGACTGGGAAAACTGGGAAACTAGAACTAAGGGCCATATTTGTAAAGGTGCAGTATCGCTTTATAGTGATACCGCACCTTTAATGATCGGTAAAACGATCGTTAAACTGATCGTTAATTTCCTTTCAGTTTAAGGATCATTAATTTAACATCATTATGGTACATTTACGATACAATCGTTACCGATACCGATCATAAAAAGAAATATATGATGTGATCGGTATAGCAGAAACATGGCAAAATAATTCACATGACTGGGCAGTACATATATATATATATACAATATTTCTGTATGTTAAACAAGAATTGAAACCAAATCTATAAGTTGAAATAGATGGGGGAATAAACAATAAGGCAGAAACAATATGGGTGTAGCCGTGTTCGGGAAGCAAGAAGGTGGGTAAATTAATTGTTGGTGTCTATTATAAGTCACCAAGTGCCAGTGAGGAGGTGGAAATAAATCTCCAAAAGCAGTTGGCCAAGGCTGCAGGTATGGGGCATATTCTTGTTGTGGGGGATTTCAATTACCATGACATAGATTGGAGTAAGCGAACTGCCAGCACCTCAAAAGGTATCCAAGTTCTTACATTTTCCATATGAACATTTTGTTTCACAGATTGTAGAAGATCCTACTAGACAGGATGTGTTGTTGGATCTGGTAATATCTAACAACCCTATTTTGGAGCTTTGGAAATAGTGAACATGAAATAGCGTCATTTAATATAGGTTGCAAAAAACAAAAGTGCACTGGGTTAAAAAATAAAAAAATTTAAACTATAGAAAAGCTCATTTTATGCTTCTAAAGGAATCATTCCTGTACATAGACTGGGATGTATGTGTGTGTGTGTGTGTGTGTGTGTGTGCACGTGTGCGTGCGTGCGTGTGTGTACTAAGTGGACTAACAAGTGTATAATAACAAAAAAACTCCTGCCTGCCTTAATTACCAGGTAAAAATGGAATTTTTGAAATCAGAGGGAACACAACAGGTTTACAGGAAGTACAAAAGCTATAATAAAGAGTGCAACAAAACACTTAAACTAGATAAAATAGAAAATTAAATATGTATAGCAGAACAAAGCAAGTCCAACCCCAACATGTTTTAAAGTATATCAATAGTAAAAATATGAAGACTGAGAATGTAGGATCATTAAATAATGGGGCTAAGATGGTTAAACAGGATGCTGCAAAGGCTTATGTGGTACAGAGATTACTAGTCCTTATAGCAGGAACTGTAATAACATGAAGGGCATTCACTTTTTTCTGGTGATGTGCCGCTGAATTAGAAAAAAAGCCAATTTAATACCAATATTCAAAAAAGGTAGTTGTTTACAGCCTGTGAACTTGGATTTTGCTAAAGCTTTTGATTCTGTGCCAAATAATGTATAACCTGAGGTCTGTTGGCATAGAAAAGAACATTTGTACATAGGTAGAGAGTGGTGGTCAATGGGGCTACATCTATGTGGGCTAAAGTTCTAAGTGCAGTGCCTCAGGGTTCTGTACTGGGCCCACTCCTTTTTAATCTGTTTATAAATCACTTAGAAGGGGGCATTGAGAGTAAGGTCCCTTACCCAAACACCCATAGTGTTTGCTGATGACACTATGCAGAGCTTTGGAAACTTCAAATGATGTGCACTTGCTGCAAGTAGACCTAGATAGATTATCAAAATAGGCAGAAGAGTGGCAGATGAAATTCAAGGTTGGTAAATGTAAGGTAATGCATTTGGGTTAAATTCTTGTGCCACCTACACCATATATAACTCTGTGCTAATGGAAAAATATTTATGGGTTCTAGTAGATAACAAACTTAGCTGTAGCAAACAATGCCAGATAGCCACAGCTAGAGCTAGCAAAATATTGTTTTATATAAAGAGGGGAGTAGATTCAAGGGAGAAAAATATTATTCTCCCTTTTTACAAGGCACTTGTAACGCCTCATTAGGAATATGCGGTGCAGTTTTGGAATCCACGATTCATGGACCCCTGAAATGCGCCACGGATCCGACGTCAGATCAAGACACCGGCGACGTTGATGTCGCCAGCACTGACGGTGTCACTGGCGGCCACAGTGACATCGCCTGGTGTTAGCAACATCAGCAGAGTTGGTGTCACCCGCTGAGAAGAAAGAAGACACGCCCTTCTGGTTGATCCAGGCATACTTTCCTATTGCAATTTGGAGTTGTTTACCCCCCCTCCCCTTTTTAGCTAGTTCTGAAATCCGAATGTTCCGTCCAAAACCAAGAGTATCATTAGGATTTTGGGACTTTGGAACATATTTTAGAGGGTTAGCAAACACCTGGCTGTGATATGCTAATTGAGATTTTCCAGGGTACATAATTGCCACAGATTCTTGTACAAGTCATTCTGAATTGAGAAAGCCAGTCGGATGACTAGCGAAACGTCTTCAAGAACTAAACTTCAAGTCCAGTTGATCTAATTGAATACAACAGATATACCGTGACCTGGATGAATGAGAACCTTCATAAGCAGGGTTAGCAAACATTTGTGGTTATTTGAGGTTATTTTCCGTAACCCTTTCGAAAATAATCTTGAACGTTCGTTAACCCTCGAAAAATTTATATAAGTTTCCGATTGTATTTTCAAGGGTTATCGAACATTTAAGGCTATTTTCTGTAACCCTCCAAAATTACCTTGAACGTTCGATAACACTCGAAAATATGATTGCAAACTACTTTTGAGTTTCAGATCGTATTTTTGAGGGTTATCGAACGTTTAATGTTATTTTTGAGGGTTACCGAAAAAAACCTTGTACCCTCAAAAATACATTCTGAACCCTTGAAGTAAGTTCCATTTTCGGATTTTCGTTTTTTTTCTGAGTTTCGTAAATCCAAAAATGGAATGAAACTTCTGAGTTTCGCCAATCTCTATTAGCTACAAAGAGGGGGGCATAAAGGTTGGACTAGATGGATGTATTTCTTTATTCAACCTCATTTTTATGTTGTATTTGCAATGTGTATCCTAGTAAATGTAATTAAAAGTAATTTTCCTTTTCATAACTTTATTACTTTTGCCACTTCTTCTTAGCATGTTGTAGATAAGAAAGTGAAGCTATGATTTGTAGGGCATGTCAAAAATGTGTAAGTTCCCATACCGCAAAATTGTACTACTGGTGCAGCAAAGTGGCTCAGTGGTTAGCACTGATGCCTTGTCCTGGGTTTTTATCCTCCCTTCTCCCTGTGTTTATGTGTGTCTGTAAAAGGGGTAAGTTGCGGTTTCAGAGTTTGGGGTTCCTAATGTTGTATACAAATATTTGATATGGGGATGAACATGCCCTTTAAGTGCAATAAATAAGATCTTTGATTTTGTCATTCTCATCATTCTTTAAATACCTTCTAGGACAAAAAAACAGACTAATAATAGTAATTAGAGATGGCCAAACTTCTGAAAATCCATTCCACTCGAAGAGTCAAAAATTCTAAATTCTAACTATTAAAGTCAACTGGGAAAAAAATATCAATGGTAACTTACTGTCAATGGCTTTGGGACCTGGGGGAAAAAATTGGAAATCCTTGAATTTCCGAAAATTTCAGACATGGTTCAGAAAATTTCATGAAGTGGAATTTCAGGAAATCAGCTTAATCCGTAGATTTTTTAAATCCTCTTTTCAAAAAAACAATCCCCCTTTTTTTCAGAAAAACAATTATTTTTCAATAAGTACCTGACTTTAGGAAACAACAAGGTTTTAATATAAGATATTATTCTTTAGTCTGTTTTGTTCTTACGGATACAATTACTCAATTTAAAAATTCATGATAAAAGCTTAAGAAAATGTTTGGATTTTGGACTAGTGTCTAAATGTTTTAATGTGTTTAATCTTGCATGTTTTAAAGCAAGGGTGTTTAAATACCACGAATGCCTTGATTGTGGGGATTTTTTGGGAACATTGAGTTTGCCTGACATCTAGGGGCAGATTATGCATAAGACATGCATCTGTGATTACAAACAATAGGAAATAATTACATTTGTTTTGACCAAGTTTGACATTTTTAAATGTTTTAATGTTGCAAATTGGATAAAAGTTCTTATCATTACAATGGTGCTAATTTTGCCCCAACCAATTAGATGTTAGCTTTCAAATGGTAAAAAACATTCTTACCTTAGAAACCTGCAGGGTTCGTTCACACTAGATCAGTTTCTGTCCTTTACCAGACAGAAACGTGCATTGTGGTCCATTTTTTTTTTTAACAGATCTTATTGACTTGGTCCATTAAAAAAAAGTATTGCTGAATGCATTTCTGTCCTGAAACGGACGTGTTTTCATTAAAAATATAGCAAAAAATGGAGAGCTAAAAACGGAACAAAACTAGCCCCAAGCCCATCTCAGAGGTTCAATTGGATACACAAATTCAAAATAGAAGGAGCATGCACACTGAAACAATCCAATTCTCCGTAATCGTAAAACCAAATATCTTTATTAGAACATATTTTAACACTGATGTACAGACCCAAAAGTGTCACCTGACGCGTTTTGTGTCACGCAAGACATTTAATCATAGGTAGAGGCCCTCCAAATGAAGAACGTGTCAGGTCACGCTTTTGTGTCTCTACATAAGTGTTAAAATATGTTCTAATAAGGAGAATTGGATTGTTTCAGTGTGCACGCTCCTATTTTGAATTTGAGCATCCAATTAAGCCTCAGCGATGGGCTCGGGGCTATTTACTTTTAGCACATCGCTTCTTTTGGCTTGAAGCAGTTGTTTGTACAGGAAAAATAAGGAATATTTTCTACTGTGAAAGGTTTGGGGCATAGGCACCCGGGTCATCTGTTTGTAAAAGTGAGTTCTATTACTACTTTAATCTAGCAAACTGTAGTTAGAATTGCTATCACCTGTATGTAGCAATAATTATGTATCTAGCCACTTTTCTGGCTAAAACTATGTAACGATGTGTGGATTTACTCGTTCAATGGCTGTTCAACAATTTTATCTTCCTCATACTGGGCGGAGTTACAAAATTTCGAGGTTTGTCACTTGCAATACGGACTATTGCGTATATGCAAGTGTTGCATATTCCAAGTGCTACATAGGTAAGACTGTTGGACCTTTTAAAAAACGATTTCAAAAACATTGCAGCGATATTAAAATTGCACACAAGAAAGCCAACAAACAAACATTGGACATAAGTGAAATATCTTCAGTGGCAGCCCACTTTTTGGAGGCAGGACATGTAGCAAATGAAGATTATTGAGCATGTATCCCTACCTAGGATAGGGGGGAACCGTGACAACCTATTATAAGATGGGTACACTGCAACCCAAAGGAATAAACACCAACTTAGGGTTAAAATGTTTTTTTTCAGATAGATAAATACATATCTTATATATAAGATGTTTCTTTCCCTACCAGTGACTCTCTGTTGATTTTGATACATTTTACAGCATAAGTGTAGTTTTAGAATTGTTGATATTTTTAATTGGAAAAAATTTTAATAAATATTTTTAGAAATATTTTTAACACTGTGAGATTTCACTTATCACTATTAATAATTATATGAAGAAAGGATAATGCACTTTATGAGACCACTATAACATTTATTGTAATATGTTAGCACAATAATATTTTATTAAGATGATATATGCACATAGGATGAGGGGGTTCCACATCACATTATTATCATGTTTTTTAGTATGTTTTAATATGTATTTCATATGTGTAGCCAATATTATGTATCAAGATGTTTTATGCACTTTTTAGAGACTATGTAAGAAGCTTGTTTTATTTGATTTTAGATACATTGTTTCAATTTTAGACCACTAGATGGCTGTCTATGTATTTCACATCCCCTATTTAAGGAACACTCAGGATTATTCAATAAAAGTTCATCAGGGTTATTCAATAAAAGTTCTTATTGTTTAAAATTGAGCTAATTTACCCCAGCCAATCAGATATTAGCTTTCAAATGTTGAATAAGATCTGATTGGTAGGGGCAAAATTAGCACCATTTTAAAACGATAACTTTTATTGAATAACCCTGCTTATTGTTTAAAATGGTGCTAATTTTGCCCCAACCAATCAGATCTTATTTAACATTTGAAAGCTAACATCTGATTGGTTGGGGCAAAATTAGCACCATTTTTAACGATAAGAACTTTTATTTTAAACTCCCTGACTGTTTGCACTTTATGGTTAAGTCTGAAGAAGGTGCCATTTTGTCACTGAAACATCAATAAAAGTGTTTGTGAATAAACACCATATTTTGTAAGTCTGGTGTGCACTGATAATTTGCTTGCATATGGATCTTAAACTGACAGCTTAGGTATGTCAGCAGGTACCCAGCAGGAAGACTACGGAAGTGGATGTGAGTAGTATGCGGAGCAACCTCTTGGATCTGTTCATGTACCAACTGTCACCATTCCAGGTACTGCAAAACTATACACAACTGAAAAGTTTATGATACTAAGGCACTTTGATTGACATCTGAAATGTAAAATGTTTTAGACTGAATACTGAAAAAAATATGGGGACAGATTAACAAAAAAAAAATGATACAGCGATATTTGGAAAGAATGATGGTTTCCAGTAATGGGCAATTAAATTTTCCAGTGTACATATCCTTTAAATTGATCTTTACTGGAAACAAATATTCTTTCCAACTATCACTGTACCATATTTGGTTGATCTGTCCCCAATTTCTTTAGTTATCTAGCCTGAGCAAAACAAGTATGAATTGCAGGCATGCAGAAACACACGCACACCTCTGAGTAAGTGCTACTTTCACAATTTTTTTTTATAGATTAAGATGAGGAAAAGTAATTTTTCAGTATAGTTGCACTTTAAGCTACAAAGTATGGCTGGGCGTGACCATATATACAATTATTTTCATTATGTAATAATCTGTAGTATTTTGTGTGTTTTCCTATATGGGAAAAATTGTCAAGAAGATGCAAGATTGTAAAACAATGTATAAAACCCATGCCACAGGATGTACCATGGGGCTATCGTGGGTTTTACATCCTTTTTGCGAGGCCAGTATGAAGTCCATTTTGGGACTTTGCAAAGCACACTCGATGCAATAGACTTTTTAGTTAAGTTTTGCGCTACCTAGTAGTAGTAAACTTAGCATGTAATCCATGGGGAAGTTAGCCCAACACATGCTGGGCTACTTACCTGAACACACAAATCTTGCCTATTTGCACACTAAAGCTATTGCTGGGCTGCTGGCTTCCTGTGTTAACACACACCATCGTGGTTGCACTACCATGCACAGCTCTTCTTAAAAGGTATGTCCACCCCTAAATTAAACTTTTCCCATAGTGTAGGGCCCCCCATCCCACCCCCAACTGCTGATTTACTTTTGTAAAACAAGCCCCAGAAATATAATTACAGGCCTTGGGTCCCCCAGCAGAAGAGATTTGCGGATCCGGCCAATCACAGACATGGCTTCCGGCTATGCAGACTGCAGGGGAAATGAAGGACTGTAAGTATCTTTCTGGGGCTTGTTTTACAAAAGTAAATTGTCAGTTGGGCATGGGCTGGTGTGTCCTACATTACGGAAAAGCTATTTTATAGGTAGGCCACCAAACAGACAAAAGGGATCCGGGAGGGAGTGCATGTCACAGTCCTCCCAGGGGACAAGGAAGAAGCAGGGAGCAGATGTCTCACAGACACTTCCTACTCTTCACTTTTTACAAATTTGGACAAGCACTGCAGGAGAACTCTAAGGAGCAGAGATGTAAGGTGAGTTATTATACAGTGGGGCCAGTAGTGGGTTAAATTTAGGTTTTGGGGGTGGACATGCACTTTAAGATATTGCTTCTTGTGATTTGCCTATTTAACCCCTTAGGTTGTTAGCTATGAGTTTCTGAGTTTTTGCTTGGTTTCTTATTTACCATTGCTGACCCGGTTTTGTTAAATGGGCTTTCAAACCTTGGCTGCCTGTCCTGACCTTACACTTTCTATCTACTATTTATTAATCATCTGCTAATCAGATATGCAGAGGTGTTATTCCTATCTCTTTCGAGTTTCTAGCTTTCTATCGGAGTCAATTAATTTTTCTTAGGACAACGACTTGGTATCTACTCAACAACTCAACATCCCCACCATTAGGGGCTATGGTAAAGAACAGAAGGCACCCAGGAAGGGTTTCTGTATCTTCAGTGCTAAATATTGCATTCTGCCAGCCAAGTTTACACGTGGTTTTTTGGTCACAATCGAGGGTGTTAAGCTGGCCATACATGGGCCAATTCTTTTCTGATTAAATTTTTTGTCAGTCACTTCAGATTGAAAACTCAATCTGAAGAACAATATTTGCAATTCCACACTATGTGTTGCTGATATTAAATTTTCAAGCTGAAATCTGTGGAAGGTGGGGACTGGAAGTTGGTCAAAAAGATAATACACAGCTCACCTTCTGGATGGAAAATTTTCCACCTGACCTGAGCTGTGGGGTTGGTTCTTCCAGAATATAACTGTTAGGTTCCTATACTTTAGGTCTTGTCTTTAAGAAAGGCAGATTCAGATGAGGCTTGTTGGACAGCTCACTGCTTGGATTAGAAAGCATAACAGGAGGTAGTACACACTCTCACACTTCCATGTTAAATATAGATTTTATATTATTATATTATATTTTTGAGTAGTTGCCTTTTGAAAAAATCAAAAAAACACAAACAGGTAAATATCACATATTTCAGATTTTAAAACAGAGCAAACTATTCTTTCAACTCTCTTCACAATGACTCGTGAGAATTTAGTGAGTATTTTACAAATTACAACAAATTAGAAAATCAATCTACATAAAGTAGATGTAAATTTGTTCTATTATTTCTGCTTTTGGTTGACATTCCCATCTGATAACCACCTATAATATTCCTTAAAGCAGGCACAACAAAAAGCCAGGCAACAGTTTTATAATATACCATAGTTCAAACAGAGGACATTTATTTTACAATAAAAGCAATTGCATTTTAAATATTACCGTAGCTAGTGTGTTTGTCAGGTAATACAGCCCAACAGAAATATTTTAAGAGCAAATAAGCATTAAGGTATAAAATGTGTTTATATTCCAACAGATTGATGGTTTAATAGCAGAAATAATAGAACTATTTTGCCCCAATAAATGTTGAACATAGCATAATTCTGTTGCCAAGATCAATTAATAGAATATGGAAAAGCATACAAGCTTTTATAGGGTGAAATAACATCCCACAGAGTCCTCATCAATGAAATATGGAGTTATTGTGGGGTTAGCACTGGGTTTGCCGGGACTGCACCATTCTTAAAAGTTTAAAAAACTTTTTTTTGTTAAAGTTTGCACTAGTATTTAGCACAAAATGTAATGTTGATTGTAATGTAATCTTGGGAGTCAATAAAAAGGGATTACACAATGTCAGAAGGGATTACATATTCCTGTTAGGTATTTTCAAGGAAGAAAAAGTAGGGAAGGTATCATTGTTCTTGTGCTAATATGAGATCTTAGGAACAATACTTGCGTGTGAACATAACTTTTCTACAAATAAATGTTTTTTTAAACAGGTTGTACTGAAAAATCTAGACAAATCTACAAAAAACCAGTTTGTGCTGAAAAAAACCCTGTAAATTGCTGTGAAATTAAATCATTTATTAAACCAAATCCTGAAGATTCTGACAGCTGTCCAGTTTTGTGAGCTGCACTGATACTAAAGCATATATCCCACGTGTGGTACTCATGGATACATTTGTATTGCTATAAAAGAGATTGGTAGATCATTTAATACTTCTGTATGTTTGGCCTAAGCTATTGTTTAGCTGTTTAGTTGTTTGCCAAACAAACTAATCAAAAGCATGTGTGGCGGCACTCTAAAGACTCTCCTCCTCGGTGCGTACTGTTAAGGGGCCTCTGATGAAGTGGGATACGCCCACGAAACGCGTCAGGCAGGTGGAGTAGTATCATGTCTCCTTGCTTTTAAAGATGTGAATAAATATTGATTTCAAATTCAACTACACCTCCGTGAGTAGCGCTGTGATTTGCTGTTTTATGCTGATGTTTAGTTGTTTATTCATAGAAATGTAAGTAAAAGCAGCATCTGTAAAATCACGTGGGATGATGTCTTTGTAATCTACCAATGATGGTACAAAAGATAGTAAAATGGTTCCCAACTATCATTCTACTACTGTGCATAGAAGGGTCACTGTTTACACGAGAATATGTGAGTGTGCGCTGATATACAGTACAGAAAATAGAAGGAAGAAAACTAAACTAAAAATACTGCCAAAGCCAAGGAAACTGAAATGAGATTTAAAGGAATAATTCACACAAAAAGTGAACTATTCCTTTGAAGCAGTGATTGAAGACCGGGATGTAAAGGACCTAATCCTTACCTTCCGTTCTTCAATCACTTGACCAGGATCCAGGACCGAAGGTATGTATATTTACCTTGCATATAATCCACCGCTGCTCCATTGACAACTGCCGACTGCTTCCTGGTTCAGTTTATTATAGCATGCAATATCACGCTATAGTGACACTAAACCAGAAAGCAGTCGGCAGTGGTCAATGGATCCGCGGTGGATCGTGCACGAGGTAAATATACTTACCTTCGGTCCTGGATCCTGGTCAAGTGATTGAAGAATGGAAGGTAAGGATTAGGTCCTTTACCTCCCGGTCTTCAATCTTTTAAAGGAATAGTTCAGTTTTTTTGTAAACTACTGCTTTAAAATATTTTTGTATTTTGTATAAAATTATTAATAAAAAAATTTGAAATTTATGTTAACCAATAATGCCTTGCAGCACTGAAGTTTGGGGTTTGTATGTTTTCTCTGTACATGCGTAAGTTTCCTCCACACTAGTGTCCGTTTTTAAAAGAGAGTCCGCTTCAGTGTAGCCTCAGCCTTAAAGGAAATTATACTCACCTTCCCTCCGCTCCTCTTCCTTAGTCAGTACTTTCTACCAAGGGTGAGGACCTGAACCGCTAGGTCCTCACCCCTGGGTTTGCTTAACTTGCTTAACTTGCGGCACGCTCGTTGCAGAGCGTGTCTTCCTATTGGCCTCATCGACGACGGGGAGGAGGGGGCGGAGCCTACTGGAGCAGAGTGTAACTAAGTATGTGCCGCAAGTTAAGCAAACCCAGGGGTGAGGACCTAGCGGTTCAGCTCCTCACCCTTGGTAGAAAGTACTGACTAAGGAAGAGGAGCGGAGGGAAGGTGAGTATAATTGTCCTTTAATATCTAATTAGTAATGCAGGTTATAAAGTGCAAAATATTTCAGTTGGGGTTGGGACCAGGTAACTGACAATTGACCAGTTTTTTTAGAACATTAGAGTGTAGGATCTATGGGGCAGGGACCTCTTTCATCGTGTTACATGTTTCATGTACTTGTAATATTTAATGATGCACATACATCATAATAAATATATTTATTTATTGTATGTCTTTTTGCATTCTAATATTGTACTGTGCTGCATCCCCAAGTGGCTCTATATAAATAAACATATACATACATCCATGCCCTTTAATGTTGTTTAATTGCAATCACAGTGCAGCCTACTAATAACACGTATTAAGGTTGTCCCTAATAGAACAAATGATCTGGCAACATAGTCGTCACCTTTCCCTTTAAGACACAAATGCATAAAAAACCTACTTGTAGAAAGGCTGATTGGTATTTACATTCAAAGCATGATGCAGGCTGCATTGATTTCAATGTAGTCATACATCATGTCTTAATGAACCGCTACATAGACTCGTAATATGTAGATCTCATATATTAAGGGGAATCTCCACCTTGAAAATTTTTTTTTTACATAGTGTAGCCCACCTCAGCCCACCCCCAACCTCCAGAAATGTTTTGTAAAACAAACCCTAGAAATATACTTACACTGCTTTGTTCCCTTAGCTGTCTGCTCCCAACACTCTGCTTGCCTGAGAGACATGGCTGCCTGCTATGCAAACAGCTGAGGGAACAAAGGAGTGTAAGTATATTTTTGTTTTACAAAAATAAGTTAGCGGTTGGGGGTGAGCTGGGGTGGGCTACACTATGTACAAATTTTTATAGGGGATGAGGCAGCAACAATGGATCAAGATGGATGTGGGGGGGGCAGCTCCCCTGCGCATGCCAGTGTCCTCAATGAGGACAAGGAAGAAGCAGGGACTAGATGACTCCACAGAAAGCTCCTACTCTTCAATTTTTGGGACTTTGAACAGGCACTGCAGGAGAACCATAGGGAGCAGGTATGTAAGATAGTTTTGGGAGTGGGCATGTCCTATAAGGCTCAATCTTTCACAAGATCCACGATTATTTTCAATTTGCCACAATCTCTCCCAGATTGCATTCTATCATACCCTTTAATATTACCCCTTTTATAGTAACATAGTGCAGAGCTGGGATAATGAAGTGAACCTAGTCTTAACAGATCTCTGTACATAAACAAGTAGCAAAGTGTAGTAGCAATAACACAGGACTGTAGCTGTGTGAAACAAGAATTTTATTTAACACTGAAACATCCGTGCTATATATTTCTGACAAGAAAGGATTCCTGTTCGAAACATGTAGCACAGATGTTTCAGTGTTAAATAAAACTCTTGTTTCACACAGCTACAGTCCTGTGTTATTGCTACTACACTTTACTACTTGTTTATGGACTTGATCATCCAGCATGGTGGAGACTGCAAAAAAGTGTAAAGCACTGGATTCATCGCTCTGTGTACCTGGATACATTGTACACTGTGTAGCTGGATACATTGTACACTGTACAATACATTGTACATGTCTGTACAATGTATTTCTCTACAGTGTCACCATCTAAAGGTGAATTGAACCTTCAGAGCAGATTAGTCAGGCTCCACCTTTTTGTTACAAAGTTTGACACAAAAACTAGAGGTATCTCTTGTGTTCAAACATCCTCTGCTCCATACCTTGCAATCAGGAAATAACCAAAAACCTTACTATGTAGGAAAGGGAACACCACACAGCTCAATGTCTGCAAAACAGTTTTAATTGTGAAATGTCTCAAGCCATAAAGGACCCAGTGTGGTTCGAAACATGCTGCAATTAGAACTGTTTTGCAGACACTAAAGTTGTGTGGTGTTCCCTTACCTACATAATAAGCTTTTCAGCTCCACCTTTTTGTTAATATATAGGATAATGCACCCCCTATTGTATTAGAAGTCACCAAGGAGTGCTATGACCATATAAAAGCACAAGGTCGCAGGCCTTCCATGAAGGTCATGGATCACTAAGGTGACTTTTTAGTATTTATATGGTTTACAGTTGGGGGTTAATTTTTATTATTATTTTGGATTTATATACTGCCAACATATTCCAGGCTCTTTACAATAACATAGTCATACATGTTACATATAAGGGTAGTTTATATAATAAAACTCCGGTCTACAATATTATTATTATAAAATATATTCTACAATGTAATAGCCTAAGGATTGCTTGATTATTTATTCTTTTTTTCTAGTTCCCTTCCCAATCAATTTAAATGTATTATCCCTTTTTCCATGCTACTATCCTTTCTGCAACACTTTCTCATCCTTCTGTGAACTCTCTGCCACTTTATTCTAATTTACCTCATGTCTTCAGATTTGCTGTGTTCTGCTGCCTGTTAGAAATCTCTCACCCTGCACATTTTCTCCCCTCCTGAACTGAACACTTTTGATCTGAACGGAACATCAGACTTCCTGCTTTTCTTATAATCAGTGTGCTACTATATAGTAGCATGCCGATTATAAAGATATTGTTACAGTTTAGGCCATAGGAATGCATGCAAGATGTAGATTATATCCAAATTAGGAACCTAAAACACTGATTTGGCTAGAATGAGAGTTAGAATGACAGCTTACTGAAGTAGAAATGGGAAAAAGTGATGAAATCTATTATTTACAAATTACAGAAAAAAAAACTAAGAAAGGAAATAAACAAGTTACAATAAAGATATGAGTTGAGTAAAAGAAAGGGTGTACACAGCAGATGGCAACACAAAGGGGAACTGTGGTCCTCTATTTGTGTGTGCCTTTAGGATACACTACAAATAGTGAATATTAGGCAGTGCTACTTAATTTGGCTTGAAGAGCCAAATTACTTTTCTTTCTATTTCTTATTCTGTTTTATTCGTCTGCTTTTTTGGACTTTATTTCCTCCCACAATTTTTGAGCTAGAGACATGATGTCACATGATGTGTGGGGCATATAGGAGAAGTATGCTATTACCTAGCTAAGGAATCTGCAGTAACGTTACGGTGTTATCTGTGAATTTCGGACATTTTTTCCCATAGACTATTATGGCAACAATGTTCAAATGTGGATATTTTGAGGTTTAAGGGTCATGAGATCAGTTTGTTTCATGGTCATAAACACAAACGCTGATACCCCCAACCCCCCACACAGACACAGGTACACCCACCCATTTAAAGGGTAAGTATAGTCCAAAAATTTTGATTAATCATCACTAAAAGTTAGTTTTACATAGAAAACACATACCCCCAACCTCACACAGGTACACACATGTACTGACCTACCCTTCTATTCCTGTGGCAGCCATAGTTAAAGGATAACTATAGTCAAAAAGCAAACTTTGACTAATAATTTAAAAAGTTTGTTTTTTTAACCTCCAAGCTGAAACAGGTATGCACATCTACTGACCTACCCCTCCATTACTGTTGCAGCCATACTTAAAGGGTAACTATAGTCAAAAACAAATTTTGACCAAAAAACTTAAAAAGTTTAAAACAGGCCTTATCTGTAATTGATCAAAGTGACCTGAATTATATGTCCCGAATCCTTTTATATCCAAATTACCGATTACTGCTTCTTATGTAGGAGTGTACTTCATGTAAATATACACTCACTTTTTTAGCTGGGGAGATCTGGGTGTGTAAACCCCAGATCTGGCACTTAGGCTGCAAACTGCTCCATTAGCACAATCCCCCTTCTCATAGCACACACATTTTGTTCCTACTGGTTCGTTTGAATTTGGAAAATCCCCGTATTTGACTCACCCCTTGTCGATGGTGGTCCGGGTGCTGGTGGTCCGGGAGCAGGACCGCCCGGGACCCTTCGCTTGGTCCGCGTCTACTTGATATCGCAAGGGAAATATAATGGGAAGTCCGCACTCCTTATCTCACATACAGGTCACTCGGCACGCGTCAGTCAAAAAAGCCTGGCGCGTTTCGAGCGTTACTACAATGCTCTCAATCATAGGCATCTATATTGGTGTTCCCAGTCACCTTTAAAAAGCAAGTCTCCATGTTGCCCTCCGGTGTTAATTGCTAGTAAGGAGATCGTAACAGTATTACAGGTTAAAAGAATAATTACTAAGTTACATATACTGGTTCATTTTATCAAATAAATCCTTTCATGTACTTTCCAATGTTCCACTGTTACTAATCAATTACAATGTTTGCATCCTGCAGATATTGTTACAACAAGCCTTTTTTAGAAAAACATTAGCAAGTAAATATTTTCTAGTGAGACTCTTCATTTACTTTAAAAATTAGGATACTTATGTAAATAATTATTTCCCTTATATTTATGGTATAAATATGTAAAATGAATTAAATTACACATATCTTTGAAAATTCACTTAACTTCCATTTATAATAAGCGCTAAGTTACTATCTTTGTTCCTGTCATCCTTTCAGGATATATTGAATCCCCTGAACTACCAGGTTACTTGATGCCCCCATGCTGCATTCCAAAAAATGATGTGCTACTGGGCCTTTAGTATTTTTATTTTTAATATCTCTTATGTGTTCAGGGGTTCTTTCTTTAAGAGCACATGAGGTGCTCCCTACATATTGAATGTCACACCCTTTACAGATAAGAAGGTAAACCACATGAGTGGTTTTACAGTTTATGTACTGTCTACACTTATATTCTTTCCCCATGGCCGTACTTTTGAAGTTTTCACCTCATTTGATGTATTGACATGTAATACATCTCATGGCTCCATATTTGAAGGTACCCAAACTGTGTAGCCAGAGTTTGTTTTGTGAGGTCGGGGCCGGCCTTTGATATGGGTGACCTGTGTGACCGCACACATTGCATTACCAGTGGGGGCGACAGTTGGGAGTCTTAGGTCACAAACCTGTAGGTCCAAGTTGTGAATCAGTGCCACAACCCCCAGTTACACTCCTGCAGATTGAATGTATGTATCAGCCCACCCAGAGGCAATGCCCCAACACACATAAGCCTTACCTTCTGCATGCTGTGCTGTTCTGTCTGTGCATTAACAGTGAGATTCAATAAAAGTTCTTATCATTTATAATGGTGCTAATTTTGCCCCAACCAATCAGAACTTATCTAACATTTGAAAACTAACATCTGATTGGTTGGGGCAAAATTAGCACCATTTTAAACGATAAGAACTTTTATTGAATAACCCTGTTAGTGTGTTACGTGTTATGTAATGATGTACGCACAATATATACAATCACGCACTGCAGAAACCGAAAGGCTGGAAAGCACAGGTGGTTGACCTGATGTGAAGCAGGCCAAGGCAAGCAGCATTCAGCAGCATATTGTGTGTGCCCAGGGGGGTGTTTTGTAGGGGTCGCTAGGTGCCAGTAACAAATCTTGCACAGGGTGCTGTTGATCCTAAGGCCGGCCCTGTGTGAGGTGTTATCTCGTATAACACTCGGGGATAACATATCCCCTAAGCTTTTAGCTCTCTTGTTTCAGAGTCTCTCTAATGTCTCGATCTTCGTAGAGGATGGGAATATACTTTTGATAATTTATTTGCTTATACTGGGGACTAAACTTGGTGATAAACTTCACTCCATTTTTTTGTCCTTTCCTTTCTCTGATTTTTCTTATACTCTTTACAATATCTTTCTTTCACTTGTTGCTGTGTTTTTTCTATCCTTTCGAGGTTAATCTCTCCGTGAGTTCTTGAGCTGCTATTTGGTACTCTTGTTCTTTGGAACAGTGGACATATTGTCCATATGGGTTAGATTTTATGCATGATGGAGGGTGACAGGAGTCCACACAAAGTATGGTATTTCTGGCTTGTGGCTTCCTATATGCTTTCGTATATAGGTGCTCTCCTTGGCCATATATTGTTAGGTCCAAGAAATCTATTCTCTTTCCACCAAATTACCACGTAAAAGTCAGGTTGTATTCATTCATTCATTCATTCATTAAATCCTGAATTGTTTGTATGCATTGTTCTTCCATACCTGACCAGATCCACAGGAGACCTTGTGGTGATGTATGTGGGGAGAATTTGAGACAAAAGCCTCATGATGGTAGAGGTAAGTTTCCTCCCACCACCCCATATATAGATTGGTGTAGGTGGGAGAAAATTTTGCTCCCAAAGCCGCCCCACATACCTGAACATAGTATTTATTACCGTATTTAAAGTAATTATGACTCAGTAAAAATTGTATGGACTCTATAGAGTAGATACTGTAATTGTCCAGATGGTACCGAATGGCCTCTAGACCTTTTCTGTGTGGTAAGTTTGAATACAAAGCCATCACATCAACTGTGACCAAAATGTCTTCATCATACCAGGTTTGACTTTCTATAAAGGCTTGAGTTTCAGTGGTGTCCTTAAGGTATGAATGGAGTCTCCTGATGAAGGGCTGCAACACAATATCAATCATGTTTAGACAGACCCTCGCCCAGAGACCCAATGCCTGAAACTAAAGGTCTACCTTTTATTTTAGCTTCATTTTTGTGGACTTTAGGGACATGATATAACACTGGTACATCTGGATTCTCTGGTACAAGATAGTTAACCATTTTGTTGTCTACAAATCCCAAACTCACCCCCTCTTGGATGTGTTTAGTTAATAAGTTCTTATATCTATTTGTGGGGTCTGAAGTTAATGGTTGATAAGTTGAAATATCTTGTAACTGACGGTATGTTTCCTCATGGTAGGCTTTTTTGTCTTGCATTACTACTGACCCCCCCTTGTCAGCTTTTCTTATGACTATGTTATCATCTTTTTGGTGGGTCATTAAAGCTCTCTGTTCTCCTTTATTTATATTGGTCCACCCTATGTTCTTATATTGTATTTCTTTGGTAATCTGATAAAGGTTACTGAGATCCTTTTCTACCTGTGCTTGGAATCTATCATCACATTCAGTCCGTAAATGGGCCGTGTAAAAAGTGGATTTTGCTTTACAGGATTTCTCTAAACCCTTGGGGTCAATGCCTAGATATTTAGGGCCTGGTCCTTTTACTGTATTCAAATCCTGCAAGATTTCCAGATCTACTTGGGCTCTTATGTCTTTATCCTGTTCTAACCCATCTCTTTCTATGAGAGCTAAAAGCTTAGGGGATATGTTATCCTCGAGTGTTATACGAGATATAACACCTCACAAAGCAAACTCTGGCTACACAATTTGGGTACCTTCAAATGTGGAGCCATGAGATGTATTACGTATCAATACATCAAACAAGGTGAAAACTTCAAAAGTACAGCCACGAGGAAAGTGTAGACAGAACAAAAACTGTAAAATCACTCATGTGGTTTACCTACTCTCCTGCAAAGGGTGTGACATCCAATATGTAGGGAGCACCTCGCGTGAACCCGTGAACACATAAGAGACATTAAAAATAAAAATACTAAAGGCCCAGTAGCGCATCATTTTTTGGAATGCAGCATGGGGGCATCAAGTAACCTGGTAGTTCAGGGGATTCAACATATCCCGAAGGATGACAGGAACAAAGATACAACTCAGCATTTATTAAAAATGTTAAGTGGATTTTTAACCTAAGGACCAGGATGCTCGAAGGGTTAAACTCTGTGTTTGATATCTCGTGCTACATGGGTTAAAAGTCCTGATATGCATATATATAAAAACATGAGTATAGACACTTTCAATTTGAAAATATGTGTAATTTAATTAATTTTACATATTTATACCATAAATATAAGGGGGGAAATTATATACATGAGGATCCTAATTTTTAAAGTAAATGAAGAGTCTCACAAGAAAATATATATACTTAAGTACATGAAAGGATCTATTTGATACAATTAATCAGTATATGTAACTTAGTAATTATTCTTTTAACCTGTAATACTGTTACAATCTCCTTACTAGCAATTAACACTAGAGGGCAACATGGAGACTTGCTTTTAAAAGGAGACCGGGAACACCAATATGGATGCCTATGGTTAAGAGCATGGTAGTAATGCTCGAAATGCGCCAGGCGTTTTTTTTTAACCTTTTTAATGTAATCCAATAAAGCTGAAATTTTTAAAGAATTGCCGAGTGACCTGTATGTGCGATAAGGAGTGCGGACTTCCCATTATATTTTCCTCACGATTTTTTATCCCCCAACCTGACAAAGTTACACACACCAACTGACCTACCCATTCATTCATGTTACAGCCATATTTAAAGGGTAAGTAAAAAAACAACAATGTCCTCATCATTGCCATTTTGAGTTTTAAAATCTGCAGCACAAACACACACATTCCCTTCCAAAATGCGGCCTTTCAAAGTTTATACTTAAGCTTTTCCATTCTTGTTAAGAATTGTATTCAGTAATGCCTTTTCTGTAGCCATTAACCCTTCAAAATTTGGAAAAGAAAGTGTACCAACTCTAAATAACTAACACTGTCATTTTCTAATTTACCAAAATCCCTTAGTCTAATAAGGAGATTCATAGTGCCACATACACAGGTCTTAATATTGTTTTACCAGTGGTTGCAAAACCCCATCAACGTAAATAGACAGCAGCTGTGACACTGATTCTACTGATCACCTTTTCAGGAGGATTGTTTAGGGTTTAAAGATTTAGCAATCCTAGGATGTCTGACAGAAATTTATTGACATTTTCATTGATTAGACCATTAAAGTGTGCTTAAATAATCATGTGATCAGTTTCTTTCTTAATGTTTCATGTAGGATCTTTATGACACATTGCATAGAGGCATGGAATATTTTATTGTCCATCCGCAATTTATGTGCATGACCACAATGGCTCTTAGTGCTGAAGTTTTCTCTTAGGGCATAGATCTTGTGTAGGTGGTGATCTTTGATCATAAGCCTTTTCATGTTAATACACAGATTTATAACTCTAAAACCAATGTAACCAGCCAGGGAATGTTGTGGGAACATCGCAGGTAAGAACCACTGCTCTATTAGTGGGGCCCATCCCATCTTGCTTAAAATCGCAGTTGTGTGGCCTAGCCCTCCAAGAGTATTGTACTCAACACTTTCAGTGCCAGCACTTTCCCAGAGTATTGTCATTAACCATTCAGTGCCAGCAGACTTCCCCAGAATATTGTGATTACCATTTTCAATGCCAGCAGAGTATTACCATTAACCATTCAGTGCCAGCAGACTTTCTTAGTAATAATTTCAGTGCCAGCACTTTTCCAGAGTATTACCATTAACCTTTCAGTACCAGCAGACCATAATTTCAACCCTCGGCTTATACTCGAGTCAATCGTGTTTTCTTACTTTTTGAGGTAAAAATAGATATCTTGTCTTATACTCGGGTCGGCGTATACTCGAGTATATAGGGTATTCATTTTTAATTCTTAAATTGAATTATTTTGGATTCAGAGGATAACCATTTGTGTGACTGTTTGAAGTCTGTAGTTCTAGGGTTCCTTTTTTTAACCCGCTAAAAATCAGACAATTCAGACTTCAGAATTGTAATTAATATAATATTTTCATTTCAGACATCAGTCACAGAAACAAGACCGTGAAGAAGCCACATCACCGCATCCGCTGTTCCCGAAGAAGAGATGGTGCGAGGGATGATGCAAGGAAAGGTAGGGACCAACTAATACCAGCCATACGTAGGTGGAAATACATTTGCATTTTTGTGTGATATGAAGTATAAACTGATTTATAATACATAAGGCTCTGGCATTTCAATAAAAAGGTGCAGTGGCGAAAATCGATATAATCAGTCAGCGATGTCACTGAGTGGCTTCCTGTATTCCACTGCCCCTACCGATTGCTCTCTCCCTGCTCGTTTTTGTACATATAACGGCCTCGTGCTTTTATATGGTCAGGGAACTCCTCAGTGGCGTAATCTCCTTATATTACACTCTAGGTAGCGTATTATCCCTTATATTATAGCCCTTCATGGATCATTCTTCTGAAATGAATTTCTGTACTGAGATTGAGGGTTTGAAACCCTATGACGAGTTTTCTGCACATAAACATGGATGGAGTCTCATATTTTCCCAATGGTAAACTCAATCCTGTTACCATGATTCACTGCTCCTACACCACTGCTGGACACTCTGCCTGTGTACCAAATATTTCAAAATTCTAAAACAATTCAGCCAGAGCATGATGTTGGGATATATGAAAAAGTTTTTTATTTACCCATAACACACACAAAGGCAACATTTCGTGCAAGTCTTTGCTAGGGATGGCCGGTTCGCGGATCCGAACCCGGATCCGCCGCGGATTTATCCCGTTCGCGAAAAGGCGGATTTTATCCGAACTGCGGATTTCTTGTATTTTCAATTTTCGATGATACGAGGATTTCTCTTATTTCCGTAAATACGTATTTTCGGAAATTTTCAAAATTACGAGGATTTCTCGTATTTTCGAAAATTTATGAAATTACGAGGATTTCTCGTAATTTAGAAAATCTCGTAATTTCGAGGATATTTTTCATTTTAATGGGTCCGCTCGCGAATTTTTGAGTTTTTCCAAAAATTCGCGGATTCTCGAGCGGACCGGATTTTGCGAAGTTCGGACATCTCTAGTCTTTGCCATTTCTCAAGAAAAGGGCAAAGACTTGCCTGAAACATTGCTCTTGTGTGTGTGTTATGGGTGAATAAAAAACTTTTTTCATATATCACAACATCACACTCTGGCTGAATTGTTTTGGAATCTTATATTTGTTGTTCTAAGAACTTTTTTTCTTTAATCACAGGAAACTTGTTTTCTATCACCAGATCCGGCATATGTGACAACTGCAACTAGGTAAGTACATTTCCTAATCATTAAAATAAACTTAAAGGGCATCTATAGTGGGAAAATTAACTTTTTTTTTCTTTCTTTCCATGTGTTCTATAATTCCCCACAACCCCCAGAGTGTCTTCGCTTTTTTCAGATTCCCTCTCTGTCCTGAGATACACAAGTTAGAAGAATACGTGATTTCATTCCTGTACTCCTACTTGGACTGTCAATCAAATCCCTGTGACGTGATCCCCCCTCCCTGCTCTGTAATAAACATAGAGATAAGAGCATTAGCAGGGGGAGAGAGGTAGCTTTGAAGGTAGATATAAGGCTGCACTTGACCCCCCTTCTTAATAGCTTTCACTGATTGATGATGGGTCACAAAGAGAGAGATCGTAAACTGTACTGATCTCCTTATTCCGTGTCTCTAGGACAGCTTGCTTTCTATTGGCCACTGTGCGTGGGTGTGTTTTTCAGGATGTTGAACTTTTAACTCCTACTGCACATGATAAGCTTGTCGGTTAGCCGGAGTTGAGACATGGAGTAGGTAATAGAGAGGAGGGGGAAGGGGGGAGGGCTGCACACATATCTGACACCATGGTTAAACAGAGTTACTGACATAGATAGGATTAAGGCAGCATAGAGTACATGAATTTAACTTTGCAAAGGGGCAATGTGTTTTTTTCACTATAGATGCCCTTTAATATAATTTAAAGGGTTTCTCCAGTGGTTAAAACCACTTTTTGCTACTCACTTTAATTGAAGAACAGGAGGTAAAGGAGCTGTGTTTTACCTCCCGTTCTTCAATAAAACAGTTAGGAGCCAGGAATGAAGTTAAGAAACTTACCTGGTCTCTCGTGCCTGTCAGAGGACTCGGCAGAGGAGTGAGAGACCGGGTAAGTTGCTCAACTCATTCCCAACTCTTGAACATTTTATTAAAGAATGGGAGGTAAGACACAGCTCCTTTACCTCCTGTTCTTCAATAAAAGTAAATAGCAAAAAGTGGTTTTAACCACTGTAGATACCCTTTAAGGTTAACGTTCACTGCCTCATTGTTTTCTTTATCTTGTAGAAGACCCGTCCATCAAGAACTGTGTAGAAAGGGACTCGTGCCACCGAGTATCAGATAAGGTAAGGGGAGTGGTTAGGTGCTGACCAATGGTGTGACTTAACCTCCAAGCTTTAATGTGAATATTTATAGAGATGAGAGATCGGTTATCACATATTCCTCTGTTTTTCTTTTCAGTATCTCCTTTCCATGATTTATAAGTACATCATTAGTGCAAAAAAAACCCAAAATTTCTTTGCTCTTCTGTAAGTAGACAGATCAAATACAAGTAGCTGTACTCTATAAAATGTAACTTATAATAAACATAACATTTTTCTGACATGTGGTAGTACTTTATCACATGTTGATAAAGGACCATGGGCCCTATTTATAAAAGTTTGTTATTGTTATCTAAAAAATAACGATCGGTATTGTACGATATCGATCCTTATTTTACGATATCGATCGTAATCCTACAATATCGCTATCATAAATTTACAATGGCGATTTTGTAGAATAATGATCGCTATCGTAAAATAACGATCGCTATCGTAAAATACCAATCGTTATCATAGAATAACTGTCGATATCATACAATACCGATCATTACTTTTTCGATAACGATGACGAACTTTTATAAATAGGGCCCCATGTGTCCGAAATATGTTATGTGAATAAAGCAAGTTTAGAGACGTGTAACATGTTATGTTCTTAGCTGAACCCTCCATATCTGAATATAGGACTGATCAAAATTGCATGCAATTGCCTACATCTTAGGGCCAAGCTGGAACATGTCATATCAATACAAATATTAAATTGCATTGTATCCTCACTGCCACAAAGTCAAATAAGGCAACTTTGTTGTTTGTGTTATATCAGCTGGAAAATGTTTACATGGATAGAAAAGGCAACAGAATGTACCACTTTCCTGTATTTCTCTAGATAATGGAAGAGATCCCGTCACTGGGTGTGGAGAAGGGACTGAAAGGAACATCATGGAAGAGCCATAAGAAGTCACCAGATAAAACCCTTCTACTATAACATCAATGTTGGAGAGTGTCCTTTATGTCGTCCTGTTTGTGTGTCTTCTTTCTAATTCTTATCTTTTCTCCCTGTCTGCTACCCCTCTTCTGGTTCCCTTCCTTCTCTCAATCCCTCTCTTCTTATCCCCCTCTACCCTTTACCTTCCTGTCTCCTTTGGTACCCTTTCCTCTTCTCGTATAATTCTCTGTCCCTTTCCCACAGTTCTTCCCTCTACCCTCCTCTCCTATCCTCTCTTACTCTGATTTCAAAGCGTATCATGTTTTTCCCATTCTCTAACTTTCTTCTTTTTAATCCTTATCTTTTTTTCCTTTTTCTCTGACTTTATTCTCTATTACTTTTCCTTTCCTTCACTATCTCTGACTCTCCACCTTTACTACTTATCTCCTCACTTCCCTTCTTCACCTTCATCCTCCCCTTTCCCATCATGATTGAATTATGGTTTCCTTCCCCTTTCCTTATCTTCTATTCTCCTCCTCCTCACCCCATCCCTCTCTTCTCATCTCACCTGTACCTCCCTGTCTCCTTTCATATCTGCTCACTTTCCCTTTCTTTCTCTGTACCTTTTTCTCTGCTGTCCTCCTCTTGCTTGCTCTGATTTTAATTATTGCTGTTTTCTCTCTCCCCCACTACTCTACTGTCCCCTTCTCTGTCTCTCTCCATCTCTACCACTGATCTCCTCCTCTCCCTCATCCCTATTTAAATTCTGCTACCATTGATTGATCAATGGATTTAGCCGATTGCCAGTTTTTTTTTTTGGGGGGGGGTCAGGAAGGAATTTTTTCCCATCAAGACTAAATTGACCACAGTTTTGATGGGGTTTTTGCCTTCCTATGGATAAATCTAGTTCTACACAATATTTAAACATTTTTAAAACATTAAAAACAAACAAAACTTAACTCATCTTGTCGTATTCATTCATTCATTTGCACTTGGTAAAACATGTAATTTTTTAAACAAACCTCTGCGTATGTCTGTCAGGTAATTATGCTCCACATTTAAGTACATGTATACCTGGTATGTTCAACCTGCCATCCTCCAGATGTTTGCAAACTAAAACCCCCAGCATTCTCTAGCTGCATTCTGCCCAAACAGCTGATGGCCATAAAGAAACAGTGTGTGGGCAATTCTTAGAACAGACATAACCTAGAGTGGGTACTTTGAGATTCAATCATATATTGAATTTTTTTGTATGGGCACCAAGATTCTGGCCATTCTTGCAGTAGTTAAAGGGTATGTCCACCCTGAAATCAAATTTTTAATATAGCCTTCCCCCTGGTCCCCCAGCCCCAACCTCATAATTTTTATTTTAAGAAAGCTCCCCAAACTCTTACTTACCTCCCCTCTTTCCTCCGCCGTGCTCCCGGCCCTCAGCTTGCGAGAAATGCAAGCAGAGGGGCAGGACCGACAGCCGCGTCTGTGATTGGCTGAGCGGCAGCCAATCACGGACGCGGCTGCCGGCAGCTCACTTCAGCGGAGGAAAGAGGAGAGGTAAGTAAGAGTTTGGGGAGCTATCTTAAAATAAAAATTATGCGGTTGGGGCTGGGGGACAAGTGGGATTGCTATACTAAAGGGGTTAAATGCTAGGGGGAGGGAATCGGGAGAGGGAAGGAGAGGGAGGGAGAGGGAGGGGGAGGGAGGGGGAGAAGGGCTGCAGTACGCATGCCAAACTTCTCCTGGAGGCCAGGGAGGAGGCAGAGTCCTATATGGACTCTGCTATCCTCCTGATGGGCAGTATTTGGGACTTAGGGGGGGGACTACAGGAGAACCATATGGAGCTGGGATGTAAGGTAAGGATTAAACTACACTACATGGTGGGGCCAGTAGTGGGGGGTATTATAGTTTTGGGGGTGGACATGCCCTTTAAACCTGACAGCTTTTACCCTTTACTGCACAGCAACTACATATATTCAGTGTGGGTAAAATCCCTTCATATCACTAGAGACTAGAAACAAACAATTTAAAATGAGTTAAAAATGAAATTCATGTGATTCCTTATATCAATCAGGGTATAAACTGCTATAATTATACTAACAACTGATAAAACACAAAACCAGGGGTTAATACCACAATGCACTGCATGATCCTTAAACTCTGGTCAGCTGGGCTCTAATACCCAAAAGAAACGGGAAGTTAAAGACTATTGAAAGGACACATTTTGGAAAGACACATGCCATGGCTGCACAAAGCTCTATTAATATGTGTGCTGCGAGCAGGGTTGCCATATTCTACCAACCTTGGAGTATGAGGTGGATGTCAATGTGTGGGCGAAGAGTGGGTGTAACAGGGCAGAGCTTTCAGGGCTGGTATATCTGTCGTATTCAATTAGATCAACTGGACTTGAAATGTAGTTCTTGAAGACGTTTCGCTAGTCATCCGACTGGCTTTCTCAATTCCGACTGGCTTTCTCAATTCAATTTTCCAGGGTACATAATTGCCACAGATTCTTGTACAAGTCATTCTGAATTGAGAAAGCCAGTCGGATGACTAGCGAAACGTCTTCAAGAACTACATTTCAAGTCCAGTTGATCTAATTGAATACAACAGATATACCATGACCTGGATGGATGAGAACCTTCACAAGCATATTTCAGGGCTGGTATTTGGATGGGATTTCAGTTCTAACTGTGAGACATGGGAATTTGTCCCTGCAGTAGGGAGAATCTCATCCGAATTGGGACACCTGCAGCCCTGGGTGTAATACAGATGGGTTAAAAAATTGTCCAACTTGATAAGAGACATAACTACCATAGGCACAGCCCCTGTAACCAGAGATGGATAAGTTCAAATTGGGACCTAGGTAATTTTATTTGGGGCTCCTTCTTACTATATGTATTTATGCATAGTTATACTATTTCTGCTTCTGAAGCTGGGCCCTAGGCACCACAAGGTTACATTGCCATGTGGAATATCCCCATTCTAGTTTTGTTTGTAGGGGGCAATGATTTCCGTTTACAGCAACCCCTAGGGCTGTTTTTAGGCATAGGCCACCTAGGCAAAGAGCTAGGGTACCCATATTAAAGCAGGGCACCCAGTGTTCTCCCTAGTATCTCTCTGTCAGCTTTTACTTGCTGCGTTAGATCTGCTCTCCTTGTTCAGCTGTAATTTGGAACATTGTAGTGAGTAGAGAGCCTGAACTCAGCTACCTCTACTTGGATACAATGTTACAAATGAACTGAAGGTGAAGGAAGAAGGGAGGATGAGAACAGCTGTAAAATGCCAGGTAAAAGCTGCTGCAGACTTTATAACAGTGACCCTGTGACTAGCAGCCATGAGATCCCTGTCGCTTAACTCCTTCCACCCAACTCTCCAATTAGAACTTAAGGTTCGTACACACCAGCAGATTTTTACCAGACCCCCGAGCCCCGACCGACCCCGAGCCCGACGAACACCTGCGACGAACAGCCTATAGTCGCACGTGTGTATGCCTTCAGTCAGGGGTCGGTCGGGGCTCGGGGGTCTGGTAAATATCTGCAGGTGTGTATAAACCTTAAGAGTAGGTGAGGAGTGAAAAATTCAATGGAGGACATGGAAAGCAGATACATACTGTATATCAGGTCAATGCTGGCAGCTGGGTTAGAGGTAATACTCTGCTGGCACTGATAGTATTAATGGCATCACTCTGAGAAAGTGCTGGCACTGAAGGGTTAATGGCAATACTCAGGGAAACAGCTTCATTATGTAGCTTCACAAAAACTGTAAAGCTACATTATGTAAGAGGGATTTATCACTTGCAGTAAACAGGGATGTTTTTATGGATAAGCCACCTAGGCCAAAAACTAGGGAGCCTATATTGAACCAGGGCTTCTATCTCCTTAGCATCTCCCTGGCAGCTTTTACTTGCTGTGTTAGAACTGGTCTACTTGTTCTGCTTAATTTGCAACATTGTAGTGAGTAGAGAGCCTGAACTCAGCTTAGGTTTTAAGGGTATGTCCACCCCCAAAACTATAATTTTACCTACTACTGTTCCCACTTTACCGTTTAAAAAAATCTTTACCTTACATCTCTGCTCCTTATGGTTCTCCTGCAATGTCTGCCCAAAGTCCAGGAAACTGAAGAGTAGTAGTGGACTTCCTGACCAAATGTCTCTGCCTCCTGTCTTGTGTAGTGTGACACGCGTAGGGGAGCCCTTTTCCCCACTTCCTCCCACCCTCTGAAAATCTTTTTCCATAATGTTCCTCTTCCCTGCCCACTCCCATCCGCCGTGTTAGTTCTCTAATAAAAGTTACATCCCTTACATCCCTTTTGATTCTGTGGCTGTCTTCTTAGCCAGCAGCCACGTCTGTGATTGGCTGACCGACAGACGCGGCTGCCAGTCCGGCCTCTCTGCAGCTTCTGGTTTGCAGAGAGGAGAAGACAGCTGCGGAGTGAAGGGATGTAAGTATGATTGGGTAACTTTTATTGCAGAACTAACACGGAAGTTGGGCTTGGGCAGGGGAGAGGAAAATTATTGAAATTTTTTTATTTAGGATGGACATGCCCTTTAAATAGAAAAGTAGATCATGTAAAAAACAACCAGAAAGCACAATCTAAATATGAAAAAATATAATAAGATACTATTGTTACAATATAATGCAGAACCATAAAACATTAAAGGGCATGTCCACCCCCAAAACTAAAATTTGCCCCAGTGCTGGCCCTACTGAGTCCTGCATCAGGTCGAGTAACAGCGGGTTACCCGATTTGCAGGTTGGGTCGAGTTATCAACAGCTCTAATTTACTTATAATTAGAGATGTTCGAAACTGTTGAGTTTCGTTCTTTTTCAAATTTTCGAATTTTCCGGAAAATCCGAAGATTCGAAAATGGACCCATAGAAGTCTATGGGAGAAATGCTTCAAAAGTTTCTGTCCATTTTGAGGGACAAATAGTAATAGTAGGTTACTGTAAATGACACAGAGACCTGGGGAATGGTCTGGGGAACCCGTAAATAGAACCAAAACTTATTTTAAAACTATCTTTCCTCTCGATTGGGCTGTTTTCGAGCTTCCGCATTCTATTTTTCGAGGGTTACCGAAATCGATCATTTCTTTCGAGGATTCATTTTTCCATAATCATCTACATTCGATTTTCGATAATTGTCTACTTTCGATTTTCGATAATTATCTACTTTCGATTTTCGATTATTGTCTACTTTTGATTTTCGCTAATCGTCTATCGATTTTCGATAATTGTCTCCTTTTGATTTTCGATAATCGTCTACTTTCGATTTTTGCTTTTCGATAATTGTCTACTTTCGATTTTTGCTTTTCGATAATTGTCTACTTTCGATTTTCGATAATCGTCTACTTTTGATAAAAATCGAAAATTCTAATAACCCGGGTTCCGTTAAATCTGAAAGTTCTGAAAGTTTCGATATAACCCAGATTCGATTCGAAACTGGGTTCTATTTGAACCCACATTACATCTCTACTTAGAATCTTATACAGGATGCCATTGTGGATAGCAATACAGACTGCTATTTTGAACTTTAACTCTTGTAGTGGCTGGGTAGCTACAGACCTATGGGCTCTGGTGCAGAATTAGGTGATGCCCCCCCCAACCCCACCAAAAAAAAAACAAAGTTTCGAAAGTACGTTTCATTTTCAGATCTTCAGGATTTCCCCAAGATCCGTAAATCCGAAAACTGAACGGATCTTACCAGTTTCTTCATTAAAGATGGCCGTGAAATCTGTCACTGTCTCCCTGACTTATTCTGTTCAATTAGCCACACTGGGAAGGGGGTGTAACAAATCTGTCTGCCTGTAACTGTCACTCAAAACTAGCAGTGAGAGAACTCCTCCACCCATCTTTGATCAGCTTGATTATGTAGGCTGTATCCTAGCAACAGAACAGTTCAAGTTTGTTTGACTGGCAGAGGAGGAGGAGAGAGGTTGTAACAGACATTTCCCATAGAAAGTCTGTGTATGGGAATTTTTTATGGGACTGTGTATTGGACTTTCTATGGGGCTGTGTATGGGACTTTCTATAGGGCTGTGTATTGGACTTTCTATGGGGCTGTGTATGGGACTTTCTATGGGGCTGTGTATTGGATTTTCTATGGGTCTGTGTATTGGATTTTCTATGGGTCTGTGTATGGGACTTTCTAATACACCGTGCGCATGCCAAACTTATCCCGGAGGGGAGACAGGAGGCAGAATCCTACATAGACTCTGCTATCCTCCTGCTGGGCAGTTTTTAGGACTTTGGGAGGGGACTGCAGGAGAAACATATGGAGCTGGGGTGTGAGGTAAGGATTTTTACACACTACATAGTGGGACCAGTAGTGGGTTAAAGTATAGTTTGGGGGGTGGACATGCCCTTTAAATATTGTGTTTGTAACTTTGAATACATGCCCATGTTAGAACGTAGGTTCAGGATATTTCTCCACCTGGAGTGGCAATATTTATTGTTCCATTTAGGTGGTAGAAAGTTGCTGAATTAGAATTGAATGTATTAGACTCAATGGAGTAGAAAATCTACTTGTCCGTTGTTCAGAGTAAAGTCCGTAGTAAGGTCGGTGCCGGCCTTAAGATAAATAGCACCCTGTGCAAGATTTGTTACTGGCGCCTACAACCCTACAAAACACCCCCCTGGGTACACACAATACACTATTGAATACTGCTTGCCTTGGCCTGCTTCAAATCAAGTTCCCCACCTGCGCTTACTGTCTTTCAGTAACTTCAGTGCGTGCCTGTATATATCGTGCATGTATTATTACATAACACATAACATATTAAATGCACAGACAGAAAAGCACATCATATAATGTGTGTTGGGACTAGAGGGGCTGTGGCACTGATGCACAATTTTGACTTACAGGTCCATGACCTAAGACTCCCAGCTGGCACACACACACACCCCCCCCCCCATTTAGATTTGCAGTGTTACTTATCTTTGCTTCTAAGGAACTCTTCCATCTTCTCTCTTCAGTCCGCAGTTTGGCCAATTGAATGATGCCTTTTTAGCAAAATAGGCTCCATCAAATTGGACTGTGAGAGGGAGCTGGATCATATTCCGGGCGATAGTTGCATGTGTGTTGGCTCTCGGTCGGGCCCCATTCATTGATCTACTGGGCCTAACTACCAACAACATCAGTCCAAATGACCACAAGTGTGCAATAAACATGTGGGCAAATTGAATTGGGTGTGCACTAGGCTTCTATTTTGTATGGCCATATGTGTGCAATTACAAGGTGATTATGTTCAAGGTGAGACGGGGCCGAGTGTTTTGCTCAGACTGCTCTCTGAAAATAAAAAGTAGACCTCTTTGATTGTAACAATCATTATGCTTATTTGAGTAAAAACTGAATACTGAGTTTTAATATATAGAGACATATTCTTAATCCTCTCTATTAAGGATCCACAATCCCACGGGGGTTCATTCCATCAGCAGGTTCATAGAAATGTCACCCACACCAGAATGTCACACTGAAATTACACAATTTCAACATTGAAACTGTAAAATTTCATTTGACAATTTATTGGTGGAACCAGTAGTTTCTAATAGTAACGAGGTTTGGGTTTTGAAATTGGAATGAACTTTGGTAGAGATAAAGAATGTGATACCTTTGGTTTGACTGGTAAGCAGACAATTTCTGTTTTTCTTCTAACTCACACTGAATATGGTTATGCAACTCCTATCCCAAGACCAACATGTGAATTGAGTCCATTTCAGTCAATACAGTCTTTGGAGAGAGAAACACAGACACAATTTTTCATGCAAATTTCAACGGAAGCCAAGGCTCATATAAGAAGGAAATTATTTAATTTATTTAATTATTATACTGATATAATAACTAAATATTATTTAGAAGTAGTTTTTTCAGTCAATGTTTTCTTTTGGTTTGCAGGAAATCTGAGTGCTAAATAGTAATTTCAAAATTCACTTATTTTAATTGGAAAAAATTAACAGACTGTACAGATGAACAGATTGTCATCAAAAGCTTAATAAATAGTTATCTTTAAATGCTCATCCAATGTACTTTTGTAAGAGAAAAGCACGCAAATTTTCCACTAGGGGTTCTACTACTAAATTACACTAAACACTGACACCGTCAATGTTAACAGGACTGCTGATGGTCGTGTCCCAAGACTGCCGATGGTCATGTCCCAAAGTCCAGAGACTTTGGGCCGACTGCCAATTGCCGACTTTTGACTCCTAACCTGTGGGATGCTCTATTCGCCAAAATTTCTCCATCACTGAACCACGAGGGGGGGGGAACATTATACCACTATATATGTGTCACCACATGTCTGATTGAGGCAATCTGGCAGTCTCCGGACCCCAATGGAAGACACCTTATTAAGAAAGTATGGTGGCTTGATAACAATGAGAGGAGAATTCACATAGCTAGGGCCCTAGGAGGTATGTGAATTTTTTTGCAAAGTATGCTTGGTTATTACAGATGGACCCTTCCTCAGATCGGGTACACAACTAGTTAATACTTTTGTTATGACAATTTTTGGCAGGGTTCGAGCAGTATGTTATTAAATGTTTCACATTATTGTATAACTGTCCATAACCAGGTTAATAGCCTTTCCCTAATTCCCTCCATTATGTCACACTCACCCAAGTTTTCCCATGCCTGGTCAATCCCTCACTAAACCTCTCCACCATCCCAACTGGTGTGGTAGCAGGGTAAAGTAATGAAAAACATTGGCCTTCTTCAGTGTACCTTGTCATCATAATGTCTATACTACTGTAGGTCAGTTTTCACACATTGTCTCTGATATGCAGGGCCGGCCTTTGATATGGGCGACCTGTGCGACCGTACAGGTTGCATTACCAGGGGGGCGACAGTCACGGACCTGTAGCTCAAAGTTGTGCATCAGTGCCACAGCCCCTCTAGTTACGGTCCTCCAGATCAAATATATGAATCAGCACCTCACCACATACTAAGCCCCAACACATATAAACTTTACTTAAGATGTCTGTGTGCTGTCCTGTCTGTGCATTTAGTACGTTACTTGTTACATAATGATGTACGCACCATATATACCAGCACTTACTGAAGATACTGAAAGACAGTAAGCGCAGGTGGGGTACTTGATTTGAAGGCAAGCAGCATTCAGCGTAGTATTGTGTGTGCACAGAGGGAGGCGTTTTTTTTGGGGGGGGGGGGTTGGGTTCTAGGCATCAGTAACAAATATTGCACAGGGTGCTATTTATCCTAAGGCCCTGCTGATATGTACTGGGCACTGGACAATGGGAAATAAACTGCTCTTCTTCCAAATGGGTGTTCTCATGAGAAATTAGCAAGTTCTCTTTACTGAAAGACAATGAATAATAAAACCGCCATGTATTCGTTTTTGTGTTGAGAATTCACAACTCCTTATCAGTTCTGACTGAGATTTTGATGGGAATTGGATACTTTCCTTATTAGACTGTGTTCAGTAGGGATGGCCGGTTCACGGATCCGAACCCGGATCCACCGCGAGATCCGAGATACGAGGATTACTCGCATTTTTGCAAAATACATATTTTCGAAATTACGAGTTTTGCCGTATTTTCGAACATTTTTGAAAATACGAGAACGCGTATTTTCGGAAATTTTCGAACATACGAGAAAACTTGTAATTTTGAGGATATTTTCCTTTTAATGGGTCCGCTCACGGATTTTCGAATTTTTTAATTTTTTCAAAAATTCGCGGATCCTCGAGCAGACCGGATTTTGCGAAGTTCGGACATCTCAGTCTATGTAACAGTCTTTGTAACAGCCTATGGACACCAGTAGAAGTGGAACAGCAGGCTGCACTGAGCAGGCAGAAAGGGGGGATTCCAGGCACCAGAAATCCCCCCTAAACACGCCCCTGTGGGGTTGCACCTCTTGTTGGGATAGCACGTATTTATATACACAGTCCGCTGACTAGTGCCCAACTTTCTTATTGAATATACATAATTTGTTTATTCACATCAGACCATTTTAAGAAAAACAAATTGCATATGCCTAACTATCAGTGTATATTTAAAAACACACAAACACAACCTTTATGGATCAACTTCAAATATACTAAACCTATACCAACACATGTTTAGTTATAGAGTAATAAATAAATCTATTCATATTTATTATCAACACCACTATTTTGGTTCATCATGTGTGGAATGTCATCACTGATTACTTTAACCTAGGCCACACCAGCTCATTTTAACAAGTGATCTTATCGTAATTGTGATCTGAACGCATGATAAAAAGTGTACGCTAGAGTTTGCCAGTTGATATGGACACACTGGGTGCGCTGCGTTTCACTGCAATCCGCTTTCCGGAGAGCACATTCAATCACCATTTTTTGCACAATCAAATGCGCAAGATTACCAGTTCACTGTGCAATTGTGCAGCGACGCTTACTATTGCGCCTGAAACGCGTGAGCAAATCCAGTGCATTGCAGTGAAGCCTCAGTCTTTCTTTGCCTGTTATCACACTCCTGAAGCAATCTCCTGTGGTAAATACCACTTCCCAAAAACCTTGTTAAAAGATAGTTTTCACTAAGTGTATTGTAAATATTAAAGTATTTTTATCAAAGATCCTTTCTGTTTTAAGTGTAATTACCCTGTATAGCACCCATGCATTATATAATATAAAATTATATTATAGCTTTGTAACTGCTAGTATATGCTAGTATGACCAGTTTTACCTATGCTTGTGAAGGTTCTCATTCATCCAGGTCATGGTCTATCTGTTGTATTCAATTAGATCAACTGGACTTGAAGTTTAGTTAAGTCCAGTTGATCTAATTCAGTACAACAGATAGACCAGTTTTACAAAAAAAAAAAAAAACGTGTTGATTGAAGCACTATCATGTAAACAGGCAGAATGCCCTTAATTTTCTAAATGCTAAAATAATATTTAATAACAAGCAATTGATTTGAGGCTTTGCTGGCTGAATGTAATGGGTTAGGAGCTGAAATAGTTAATGAAATAAATTGCAAAGCAGATGATCTTTAAGACTGAAAAGGCTCCATGAGAAATCTGTATTGCAGCAGCTAATGCAAAGTTCTAGTTAAATATTGTCCTGGCGTGTGCTTTATACCGTCTGTTGTTTTTACACTAAAGCCTCTGCAAAGGTTGGAGGTGGTATTGACTTAGTAATTAAACTATTTTAACTTCAGGATTTTTGTAATCACTGCATTTAAAGCCATCTGTTATGGTGCAAGGGCAATTTCGGCCAGATGGAATTGAAAAAAAAAAATATATATATATATATATCTCACAGTAATTTTATAGCTTAAATCAATTTTATACTTTCCGTTGCTTTCTGTTTAAAAATGATTATAGGACTGGTTATGAAAATGGATCCTGTTTAGTTTAATTGATACTATTTTAGCTGACACTATAATTAATCAAATTCATCTGAACATAATTAATCAAAGTGAAATAAAATATGTTATGCCATAAAACAATGTGTTAAGACTTGAATCCAGAACATATTCAGAATGGACATACATGCAACTAGAGATTATCTGCCTTCCAACATTCACTTTCAACCGTATATACAGTACACTACTGAGAAATGCATTGCATAGATTTGTGCTAAGACTCTGCACCATGTTGTTTTTGGATAATTTTATTGAAGTGCCATTTGGGTACACAGTGCAGTATATTATAAAATACAGAGTATACAAACAGGGGTGATAAGAGCAAGCAATTAAACAGATGAATAAAAAAATACATAAATAAAGTTTGATACACAGATTAAAAATACATATTTAGAAATAATGGATGGATAGATATGTGTGCCATGCCTTGACACATTAGTAATGAAATTCCGGCCTCTGGGCTTGAAATCCAAGTGTAACTAGTAAAGTGGTAATGTTGTAGGGTATGTAATCCTATTACCATTTTTTCCCTGTTCTCCCGATAGTAAATTTTTCAAACTATTTCCCCCCCGCATTGACTATAATGGAAACGAACCCAACTTTAGTAAGTTCGGCCATGTATGTATGTATGTATGTATGTATGTATAGTTTATTTATAAAGTGCCACTTGGGGACGCAGAGCTGTACACATCTATAGCTGTAAGACCCTAGTAGAGAACTGAGTGGGCTAGCACCTTTGAATATATTGGCTAATAGCCACAATAGTGCCTGGGCCTAAACCCATATTGTGATCCAGAAAAAGGCAAATGGCAATCAGAAAGAATCCTTGGTTCATTAAAAATATAAATTATATATATATATATATATATATATATATATATATATATATATTTATATAAAAACATATCCTAAGTTTTTTCTAATCTTAAGGGATGCTCAAGTGTCTTCTAATGCAATCTATTGGTTAAAAGTTCACAACAGAGTGTATTATAGGGCACATAAAAAAATTGTATTAACTTGTCATATCCCCATGCAAACACCTCTTCTCCAGTGTGAATAGCGCTAACAAGGGACATGCTTACCATGAAGCAAACTGAAATGTTTGCTCATGGCGTCTCCCCGTGATCCACACAAAAGTCGCCATTAATTTCAAGGTTAAAAAAAATCTGGCATGACCGAACCTGAAATGACATCTCATAGTAAGAATCACATCTCATATTTACCCATCTTTGTGGGCTGTGCATGAGGACATCATTTATCTACCAGGCTGGGCACGAAGGCATCTTTAATGTACAAGTGTGAGTGAAGCTTACGAGGCCTTTCTTTAAACCCTTTCCGATTCTAAGATGTCTTTTATATAAGGGATTTCAAAACTGAGAATAATGTTTGTTTCTTAAATATATCCACCTCTGTATAAAAGACAACATCTGCTGTAATTTACTCCCAGACCCTTTTCCAAGAAAGATTCACTTAGCACAGAGCCATTTATAGTATATATGCAGCACAAGGATTGGTAAACCCATAATGCATCACCTACATTTATCAACTTTGAATCTCATCTGTAACTTGTCTGCCACATCACCTGAAGTTTCCAATGCTCTACATACATTTGTGTCATCAACAAACACAGAGAACATCAGGGTTGTTCAATAAAAGTTCTTATTGTTAAAAATGGTGCTAATTTTTCCCCAACCAATCAGATGTTAGCTTTCAAATGTTAAATAATATCTGATTGGTTGGGGCATAATTAGCACAATTTCAACGATAAGAACCTTTATTGAATCTCCCTACATGTTTTTGATGTCCACTTCTAAATAATTTAGAAATAGATGTGTCTCCAATACAGGACCCTGAGACAAATGTGTTTTTTTATGGCAAATGGACCTTAGTTTATACACAAGTCACATTTGGCTCACAGAATCAAAAGCCTTAGCTAAATTTAAGTAAATCACATCTACTACTATGCTAGAATCCAAAATCCTACTCAAAAAACAAGCATTTTTTTAAAATTAGATCTATTCCTCATGACATAATTCTGAATATGATCCTGTAACAAACATTCTAGGATCTTCTCGGCCACTGATGTTAAAGATCTATGATTAACAGAATGTGAAAAACACCCTTTTAATATTGCTATTACAAAACTTTTCAAGTCCAGAGGCACATCTCAAAACAATAGTGTATCTGAGAAGAAAAGGAACAATGGCCTAGATAAAACTGAATGTAGCTCTCTAAATCCTCTGTTGTAATACTCAGTTGACCAAATTGGTTAGTTGTTCACAGGTTGCTCATGCTCTGCAAAAATATTAAGTGTGTACAAAGCTTCATTTGAATTTGTGCCTTTTATACCCTTTTAGCCAGTGGCATAACTAGAAATCACCAGGTTCTCCAGCATAACTACCCCACTCTACTTCATATATAGCAATATTCTGTGGAAAGGGGCTGTATCTGTGATATTAAAAGTAAGAAGATGGAGCCCCCTAGCCCCTGGGCTCTATGTGGTTGCAGGGGCTGCTTCTGTGGTAGTTATGCCTCTAAAGTCTATACTAACAGACAGGGAGATTCAATATGGCCCTTTTCCGTCTAAAACCCATGTTAACCCGAAAAAAATTTGGGTTAACGTGGGTTTTGGACGGATTTTAGAGCACAGCGCCATCCATTTCTGAATGTTTTTGGAAATAGCGCTGTGCTAACGATCCAAAACCCGCAGCGTTAAGTTTTGTGCTACTTTGTAGCTTGTGGAGCGTTAAAGTCCAGCTACTTACCTTACCCCGATCCTGCGATGCAATAACTGATGTAATCTCGTTTACATCAGTTATTGTATCACGGGATTGGGCTAAGGTAAGTAACGGGAGCAGCGATATTGAATCTCCCCAAGAGTGTTTTGTAATGGATATATAGTATATACTGAGGAAAAAATGGTTTTGCACCTTTGTCTTCTCGGCACCCTCTATAACCACATTAACCCCATTATTTAATGGTCCCACGTTCTGTCTTTATCTTTTTACTTTAGACATAAACAGGGAGATTAAATAAAAGTTGTTATTGTTAAAAATGGTGCTAACTTTGCCCCAACCAATCAGATCTTATTTTACATTTGAAAGCTAACATCTAATTGGTTGGGGCACCATTTTTAATGATAAGAACTTTTATTGAATAACACTGATAGATTTTTTTGGGTAGATATTGATTTGTTCAGCAATCCTTTATTTTCTATTTCTATTTCAGCTAGCTTTAAATCTTTATTGCGTCTTTTATGGTTCCCATATTTTTCTGACCTCTGGCTCCTTTTCTCTATCAGACTGGTAAAAACGGATGTATACACCGAGATACACCACCTCTTTCTTTTTCAGCCATTCTGTCTTTTTATAAGGGGTTCTACAGTCCCCCCAAAGAGATTTTTTGTTTACAGAGAGCCGCAATGGTGAGATCTCTACTATAAGTAATGCTAGCCCATTTAGCATGGCTGTAAGAAAAGAACTGCGTGAGCTATGCAGCTCTCACATATGCCACACTCGCAGCCACTGCAGTCAATTCAATATTGCATTTTTAATGGCTGCAAGAAGTTGATGCTGCTATGTAGACCAAAATGGTATTTACCCAGAGCCAGGAGCGTGGAATTGAATCCCTGTCATTTATTGATCTTTGAAAATAGAGGCCTTAATGTCTGTGGCAACCCTCCTGGTCCCATTTTTTGGAATTGGGTTACCTAAATTAAGGTTTTGCTCCCCTTCTTTTAGACCTCTGAGCATGTTTGAATGTAGGAACATCCATGCTTCTTCTTGGTAAAACTGCAACAGTAAAAACATTTGAAATGCACTTTGTACTGATTAAAGCATTGCGTGTGATTCCTTTTTTAGCATTGTGTCCAATAAATAAAAACTCATTGTTTTTTCCTTTCTTCTACCTGAGCATTTTGGAATACATTATATGGAAAGTATAGCCAGTTTCAATTTCTTAATATTTAGACAAACTAATCCCTGTGTAGTATTGTTCCTGGTCTTTGACTTTAATCAGTTAATTGGCTTGAGGGTTCCTTAGCCTTGTAAACACGTTAGATGTTGCTGGGCATAACGGCTGACAAATGTCCAATGTGGCGGCTCCAGTTGTTGTTGTTTAGTGATCTGTCTGTATTTCTGCACAGACATAAACCACCCCCACCACGTCTGTTAGACTGTGGGCCAAAGAGCTGGTCTTCGGGCTTAAATCTTACAGGCCAACCGTTGCTGGATTTCTCTCTCACACACACACACACACACCACACACTGTGAACTATCATGCTTTCTCGATGTCTAACATGATACTCTGCCGGACTGCCCTTTATTCTTTATTTTAAATTGAATCAAATATTTATTAAGAAAATGTTTGTCCACTGACCTAGTGCAATATCTCTTATCTAACTGTTTCCTTGCCCATTTGAGCTGCAATAATATTAGTGCAATATTTTGTTTCTATTGTTCCTCTCTGCCCATGGGTGATGTAACTAGTTTTGTCCATTTTAACATTTTAATATTGTACATTGTATATTCATTGAACTCCGTTTACCTTCTTACTGTGTGTGTGTGTGTGTGTGTGTGTATGTATATATATATATATATATATATATATATATAATATATATATACACACACACACACACACACACACACATCCATCCCCGATGCAGGTAAATACATTCAATATCCAAGTAAAATAGGTAGGAGACATGTTTCGAGTTTTGTAGTTATACTTTTGTTTAACTGATACTGTTTGCAGTACATATTGCTTGGTTTTTGTTTGGAGGGTTTGCTTCTCTAGCATTTAATTTAGTGACTCTTGAGAGCAACCTAGCAAATCTTACTTACCTTTACCCACGGGACTTTTTTGCCTTTTATAGGTTCAATTGTTTATCCTTGTAAACATTCTTTAGAGTCCGTATATCTGGATTTAGGACCTCACCTATAATGTATGCATTCTAATGGTTCTATTTAACACTATATAATATCCCGTTTATATACTTCCCATGTTTGGTGCATTGGTAATTAGTTGCACGCACGGAAATAATGATATACTTTAATTGGTTTTGCTTTGTTCCCATCCCACCTCCCCATCCCTCCTTCTCCCCACCCCCCCTCTTGTCTCCCTTATTTTTATTTTGTTATTTTTGTAGTTTTGTTTGGCCTTTTTCTTTTTTATTGGCTGTGCTTTTCTATTCAGATTGTGGCTATTTAAGGGAGCGTTGGAGGAGTGGTTATCTGCCTCTGAGGAAGTGACAGTGGAGTCATGAAACCATAAGGCGGAGCCCGGTGTGGACCTCCCTCCCCTCCTTTGTATGTTGAACGTTTACAGCTGAATTCATCGTTGTGATTTTAAATGTTACAATAAAACAGTTTAAACCTGTACTTGCAGCTCGCTAAAGTTCTTCTATGCACTGAAAGAGTTAAAGGGAAACCATAGTGCATATAAATTTTTTTAAAAACAGTTAAAATAAAAAGTACCTGAGGCAGGGAGGTAGGATTGGTGCTTTTTACCTCCCAATATAATTTCTATGAGGAGCAGCAGGACGAAGAAAACTGCTTCTGCAAGTCTTCCTGTATGCTTCAGCAACTCTTTATATAGAATGGCCCAGGGCCATAACCTGGCAGATGAAAACTGTATGTGCTGTAGCTCCTCAACAAAACAATATTGGGAGGTGGGAATAATCAATCCTACCTCCCTGAGACAGGTGCTTTTCAGTTTTAACAAGTTAATTTTTAGATCTCACTAAATTTCCCTGTTCTGCCCTACCCGCTACTTTTTCCATGCCACCCGGCTGGAACAATTTCAGGGAAGGACACTGGTGACACATCCACTGAAACCAATCATTTTTCATTGGTGGCCAGTGATACTGCATACACACAAACGTATGTATACATGTACTGGTACAGCGTGCGCCTCTTACCAACTACTAAAGCAGTCCCACTATAAAGAACAGCAGCAGTGGACAGTGTCAGAAGGGAGAAACCAAGCTGTAGTTTGGCTGTTTTTTTTGGGGGTGGGGTTGGGGCACACACCATAGATGGGAGCTAGGGCACCTAGGGCTCTAAGATGGCTAGAAATGGGCCTGGCAGTAAATATTGTTTATGAATATTCTGTGTTTTTTCTTCTCAGGATCCAGCCCATAGTTGATAGCCTCTCCATTTAAATAATAACGTTTTTTGTATGTACCAGAAATCAGCTACTGTTTCTTTCACAACTCAAGCACATATAGTATGCACCACCTTATCCTATTCATAACTGAAGTTGTACACTATCAATCTGTAAAGTACATGTATGTTTACATTTCATGCCATATAAGTGTTTAATGAGAGCAAAGACATGCAAACCCTATTAGATCAGTCATTTTATATGATGAATTTATGGTACTGTCAGTTTTGCTGTAGCAAACCAGGGCATAAGGGCACAATGAACATGTGGTCCATTATTTGTACAAGGATAATAATCAACCAACCAACAGGAAGGCAAGTATGTCTTCCTATTCCATACGCCTATTATAATCTTTTATGTGTTTTCTAATTGTATATCCATCTGTGCCATCAATGGAAGAGCAAATTCTCCACCACGACCAACAATTATAAGAAATTTGATTCAAAACAAAACACAAAGCAAACTTTGTGTTAAAATAAACACACAAGTAACACAATTATATTTAGAAATTCTGGTTTCCCTAATATGAATCATGTTATTTGTAATAACAGTACTTTAGAATTTAGATGAAGAGAAAAAGGTTTACAGATAAACCAACACAAACCAATGCCTACTCACGCTGAAACATGTTTGTTACAGGTAAAGAGTGACCATGGGCCATATTAAAGGACAATTATACTTACCATTTCCCCCCGATCCATTCCTGCAAAGTACCCAGGGTGAGGACCTAAAACGCTAAGTCCTCACCTCTGGGTACTTTACAAAAGTCCTGAAGTACTTACTTGTAATCTCCCTCGTTGCTCCGGTCCGATCCTCCCCACTGGCACTGTCAGTGACAGTCCGGGAGGCAGCCAATGGGAAGACACGACTCCTTGCAGAGCGCATCTTCCCATTGGCTGCCTCGCAACCTGTCACTCAAAGTGCCAGTGGGGAGGATCGGACCAGAGCGATGAGGGAGATTACAAGTAAGTAGTACAGGACTTTTGTAAAGCACCCAGAGGTGAGGACTTAGCGTTTTAGGTCCTCACCCTGGGTACTTTGCAGGAGTGGGGGGAAAGGAACAAGGGGGATGTGAGTATAATTGTCCTTTAATAAACCCACAGCATCCCTAGTAATCAATACTGCATGTTATCAATAATGTACCACAGCAGGCATAAATGTGCGGGATTGTAAATTTTCGGTCGTGGAATACCATGCAGTAGTATGGTATTCCTGTTTTATTTCGTCACAACCCCTGCATTCCTTCCTTTTTTCTTCACAACCCCTGCATTCCTTCCTTTTTTTTTAGCCCTCCCTATTTCGTGAAATATCCTCTTCCAAAGTTGATGTGTCAAGGAGGAGGAGCGCTACCATGTTAATTACAGATACTATTTCTGGAGACAACAGCCTCCCTCCTAAACCCTGATGCTGAAAAGAAGTATTTTGTGCGCACTTATATTGCTTGATTAAGACTGAATCATGAAGGGGAAATGGCTAGAGAGGGGGAAGGAACACTGAGCATAACATGAGCAATCTATATATAGGAGCCATGCAGCTACAGAAAAAATTTCCAAGTGCTACTGACATTGTATGAAAATTTGATAATGAAAACTCTAGCAGGGTTATTCAATAAAAGTTCTTATCATTTAAAATGGTGCTGAATTTGCCCCAACCAATCAGATGTTAGCTTTCAAATGTTAATAAGATCTGATTGTTTGTGGCAAATTTAGCCCTATTTTAAATCTTAAGAACTTTTATTGAATAACCCTGTAGGAGCCCTGAGATAAAACATTGTATGGTATTTAACTTCATTTTTAATTAATGGCCTTGTGCTAAAAATACTATAATATTAGTGCAAAACAATATTGTTTTTTATATATGTTCTATTCCAATATACTGTATGTCCTATATGATCTTCCTTTCTAGTACATGAGATAAATATTATTATTTGTAATACAAAAACAAAATTGTTTGTAACTTTTAAAAGAAAATTAGCTTTGGTCTTAAACACCAGAAGGTAAGTAGAAAAGTGTATGTTCAAAATCAATAAATAAGACAAACCATTTTGTGAAAATCAGCAGACTTTTTTTTATGAATACAAATTGAAACATTATCAGGGAGATTCAATAATTTCTTATCGTTAAAAATGGTGCTAACATCTGATTGGTTGGGGCAAAATACACCATTTTAACGATAAGAACTTTTATTGAATAACCCAGTATGTATTTTATATTAAGCATATATGAAATATATAACCTTGTAAACATTTCCATAGGAGGTAGAAAATACTAACTTGACCAAAATGTCAAGTACAAGATAATAAACGGTTATAGCAATAAATAGAAAATAAGACACAGCTTTTAAATAAACACCGTCAAATAGACTCACACACAAAAAACAGGGGTATATAGGTAGAGAAAGAACAAAAAATAAGCAGATTAAAGGAGAAATAAAGTGCATAGTTCAGTTCAGGTGATTCCATATAGAAAAAGGTACCTGAACTGGTATTCTAACACTCTTTTATAAGGTTTTTCATGGCCCACGAGGTTAGCCTTATTTAAGTTTGTGGCGCTAGGCTTAATTTAAGATTTGACTAGACTAAAAGTCTTCATAATAAAGGAGCATGCTGGGTAGGGAAGGGGATGAAGCACCAAATTTTGGGGCACATGAGCTTTAAGAGGATGTTTTTGATATTTAGGTTCTTGTCAATTAGAAATCACCTAAACTTAACTTGATGTTTTCCTTTACTTCTCTTTTAAGACACATAAAATACAAACAAACCTGGATGACAAAGAAAGGACACACATGTCCTGCTTATGTAAACATATCTAAATTGTCAACTATTTGACATTCTTCCTTGGTTTAAACACATGGCACATTAAATGTACAGTATTCAGAAGAGCAAATAAGAGGTCTAACTTTAATATAAACATGATGACTTGATGAGGTCTTTATGTATTCAGTTTTGAAATTAATGTTATAACAGCAGATAAAAAATGCCTAGTCCATAAAAATCAATGATTTACTATTCACATATATTAGTAGTTATCTACTAATGTGAGTATCAATATGTGCTTGTATGCACGTTGTGCTCTGTGTTAACAAAGATTATTTGTACAGCTAGTGTACAATATGTAAATTCAAACAGATAGAAGCCCAATGATCTGCTACCAAACTGTGATGGAAACTCAGGTTTCTTCTAATTATTTTTGGTTCTATAATGATGTAATAACCATGTGCTATGAAATGTTCACGTGCCTCCTGAAGAAGATCCCATAAAAACTGTGTTGATTGGAGGCAAGGATGATACCAGTTCTCTTTCATTATTTGAATGCCCATGAGACTCTATTGTGTCCTGATAGATGTACTGACCTGAAGATACATACATACACTGGGAGTTGGATGCAGATATTACACTCTGCATGGAAGATGCTATAAAAAAAAATAAAAAGAACACATAAGATTTACATTACTTTGAATTCTGCCAAACACAAAACATTTTTGTCTCTTCAATGTTTTTAAAGGAAGAGAAAAGCAAAAATCTTTCCTTCCTGTCCTAGTAATATCAGTCAGCAAGACCAAGTAACTCTATTGTTGTACCTTGCCATGCCTTTGATGTATTGTAATGCAAATACCAACAAAATAAAATAATGTGTGCCCCAGGTTTGCTTCACCTTAACACTTTTTTAACAACTGGACATTTCAAGTTTCACTGAAATATTAATTTGAAAACAAAATTGCTAAACAGACAATACACAGTATAGTAAATGTTTTCAGTCTCTCCTTCTCTTCTATAGCACCAACGGTAGATGCATTGTCTGCTCCTACATTTTACAGCATGCTGTATATTTACATTAACAGAATGTATTATTATCATTATAACCGACCCCTATAGTGGATTTCTATGGGAGGAACCATAAGATTATAGCCTTATAATCTTACAGTTCCAGGAGGAGAAGGAAACCAGAAGCCACAAAGGGGTAGGTTATAATAAATAATGCACCCCCAACTGTAAATTAAAGGGATATTAGAAGTCACCTTGGAGTTCCGTGCCCTGTTTAAAAGGTACTCGGCCTGCGGACTCGTACTTTTATATGGTCATGGAACTCCTCGGTGACTTCTAATATCCTTATAATTTACAGTTGGGGGTGCATTATCCACTATATTATCATTATTATCTGGACTGGGCAAATTAGTTTTGAACAAAAGGTGTCTTACCTGCTGTCTTACAACAAATAATCGCCGACGATGTGTCAGAATAGAAAGACCCAAGTTGTTTTCGACTACTGTCATCTAATATATTGAGTGGATCATGGATGTCACTGAAAGAATGCAGCGGGCGAAGGCTGCTTACACTGCTAATTACTGGAACATGCTGATCAATCATTGCCCCAAGCCTTTGGGATTCCTGGTAGTTTAAATTATTTGCATAGTATCCTGCGAAGGAAACAAGTAAGAAGTTGTATTACATGCTGGATTCAGTGAGAAGTTGCATTTCATAGAAAGTCAACAAAGGAAAGCACTAAAACTGCTGCAACTCTGAGATTCATTTCATATGTGGATCTGTTCAATATAGATAACTACAGGCAGTCCCCGGGTTATGAATCAGATAGATTCTATAGGTTTGCTTAAACGAGAACCAAATCATGAAGACATACTAACAATGTCCCACGGTATTGGAAATGTGATGACAATCTTAGCAAATAAAAAAAAATATATAATATTATTAGGTAAGTCATGTATATAATAATTTTTTTGAATATATTTGGTCATGAATTTCCTACTGTGCATGTTGGTTCAGAAATCTCCCCTTTGAAATCCTGCACTTGCCCTTGATTAGAGATGACTGAACCCACCAAATTTTATTCCTCTAGTGCCGGGGTGCCCAACCAGGGACAGGTTGGGGGTTGCTTACTTGGCTCACCCCCATATCTGACAGTACACACCCATGGCCCACCAGGGACAAACCCATATAGTCTGTTTCATAACCATGCCCAGTGGCAAAATCACAATTCTTTTTCTCAATGCAGGTGCAAAGAGAAATGTAAAGATTTAAAGGCCATATTAACCCCTCAACAAAAAAATATATAGAGGTAAATCACCTCTATGGGTAAATATTTGTATGGCCCTTTAAACTAAATTAAACCTTAAACCCACTCTCAGCATAGCTATTTTAACAAGGGCAGCAATTTCCAAAGTAAAAAGAGTTACAAATGATGAAACAAGGCAATATATTTAGTAAAGGTAAAATGAAAATACCATTTGGAGATGTTGAAGAATAAGTTGGTGCCTGGCAACCTGCAGAAACAGAACTTCCCAAGAAATTGAAACCTCCAGTATTAAAAAATTGCATATTATTCATTTCTTGTGGGTTTGATGATGATCCATAATTCGAAGAACGAGTGCTGTAAGGGGATACAGCACAGCTGCTTGTGAAATAGTCTCTGGAAATCTGTTGATCATTTAAATGTGTGTACCGGCTTTGATCCCCCCGGCGATTAAAGGATCCTGTGGAAGGCTGGGCACGAAACATGCCTTGATAGTTTGAACCTGTTGAAAAGAAGTTCTGGTTTGCTGAGGGATGATTTTGATACACAGGTTCTGAAAATGAGGACTGGGTTGGTAGAATTGGCCCAACACTGGAAGGCCTTAAGGCCATTGGTCCTTGATTTATAACACTTCCTCTATTTAACATTGCAGGTGACATTGGTGGCGTAATTAGATGTTCCGTACTTTGGGAAACTCTCATTGAATCTAAAAAAATACACAAGAGCTCTTAAAATAGTACTTATAAACTGCTAGTACTACTCAGCAGTACTAGGCTGGTATTATATGTAGATAAAAAAGTAGATTTTAATACATTTTACCGGTACATTTATTTCCACATGCGATTTTGTGAATTTATCATTACCATATTTTATTTCAAAGTTTAATACAATTTATAATAGCATAAAAAGTATATTAGCTGGTTATAGGAAACATATACCAGTGGCTAAATGTCTAGAAAAAAAATGTAAGCACTGTTCATAGGAGCCATACAATGTTAAACCAACTTTGAGGGAAAACTTCAGCCATCTCCAGTACTACTAGCACATACAGAATTTTATGGCCACGTGTTGGCATGTTTTTTGTTAACTCTTGAAGGGAGATTACCCATGAGTGAAAAAATTGTTAAAAACTGCCCTTTAACCATTCTGACAAAACTTTCCTGGGTTTTTAAAAAGGAGTTTCCCCAAGATGATAAGCTTCCATCTGGTTTTACACTGCTACTGTATTTATAAAGCACTTTTTTATGATGTCAACATTAAATTAAATTCCAGCTTTTAAGACCTTTAGCCAGCAGCTTGACACATTTTAAAGTGCAATATAATAGGAGAATATTTTTCTGCTTTATATATTAAAATCTGTCTGTGCTGTTATAAATGTTTTCTCTTTCAATAAAGTCTTTGGGAAAAATGTGTATATAAGAGAGTTTGCTGTGTCTGTATCGATATGCCATAACTCTGGACTTCTGTTATGCAGATTTGGGGGGGTTCTAAATGAGATGGACACCCGATGAGACACCCTCATTTTGTTCTGAGAGAAGATTGTTCCATGCTTATGTAGCTTATGCAGACCAAATTATTGCACTTTTCCTGTGATATTCTCCCAACCGCCTAGGCTGATTATTTTGTGATTTATTTAATGAACGCAAATTAGTGGTCCAGGCTGGTATATGTTGGTCAACAGAACCACAGGGCTCCCTGTATTTAAACTAATCAAAGTTTCTTGGCTGGACAGAAGTCTACTTAGCAACGAAGATTATTGGGAAATCAAAAATGTAAACAAATGTTTGATCACCATTAAAATAGGGGTATTGTTAAAATAGCACTGATAACACAACGCAACCTGTATGTTTAATAATAAGCTTACATAACCAAGAAGAAAATGTCAAAGTGATGCTCATATTAAGTTGTACAAAGCCCCGACAGCTTGCAGACTCAGTGGTAACTTGGTTAATAACTAACAGCATAGGTAAATTATTTTCCAAATCATTGATTAATTGCATACATTTATCAGGTTATAAAGTTTCTCTGCAAACTCTACAGGGGACTAAAAAAGAGCAATTGTAAATTTTGTAAATTGTAAAAAGAAAAGTGTTAAAAATAGGAATTCAATAAACACCTAATCAAAAAAATATTTAATCTTATTCAATGTTTATATGTATCCATGGTGTGAGCACATTAAAAGTCCATAAAAAGCACACACAAATTTTCTTATTATTTGGATATTAGACTGTGGGTAACAATATATCTGGACCTCACTAAGCAAAAACACGCTGGTCTTATTATTTAATAACTATACTATATTGGGAGTACATTGGAGTGCTATATTAGAGATTTATTCTCTACTGGTCTATATATATATATATGTGTGTGTGTCACACAAACTCTGCAGTTGTGTCACACAAACTGGGGGGATAATGCCCCAGTGCTACTCCTAATAAATCCACATAGTCTCAAGTAGAGAGTACTCAGTGGGACTTAAATGACTTCCTGATGATGGCCCAGCTGGCAGAAATATGTTGAATCACAACAAAGGTGTGTTTTTACCAAGTTGTATACTACATGGGTGCAAAATAAAAAAAATAGAATATATTTTATATATATATATATAATGTATATAATATAAAAGTTGGTCAGCCAAAATATCTGTCCTTGTGTATAAAGTAATATAAGCATTGTTTAGGAAAGCAATAAGCTCTGATTCAATACATTTTATGAAATAAGAGCAACTATTTAGCTTAGATAGTATTATGTTGGTGCTTCATTTTTTAATCCTTTCTCTGGCCTGTATATTTTCTCATTGTGATCTGCCACTGGTATGTAGGATCTGGGGGATATATTTAAAGAGGTAACCTTCATTGTATTCTAGGGTTATCCTCTCTTGCACCCTAAAGCGTTTCCCAAACACGCCTTCAAAGTCTGATTGGTCTAATTTAAATCTTAAATCTGATTGGATCTTGGGTATTGGACCAATCAGATTTAGGGGTGGGGTTAGGATACACTACAAATAGTGAATATTAGGGAGAGCTAGTTTCCTTTAGAATTTCTCCTGGAATGTTTTGTGTTTGTGCTCAGGCATGTGCTGAGAAGGAGGCTTGCTGTTGGTTGTATATACAACCTTCAGCTCTGGTAGCTTCAAATTCAATGCACATTATTTGGTTGCCTGCAAGTAAAGAAAAAAACTACCACACTTCCCCCCTCCCAGAAATGTAAGATTATCTCTCTCCAGCTAAAGCAGTTACATACTTGATCATTAGCACACTATCAAAAATATAACTGGAATTTCCTGAAACAATGTTTAAGGTTTAGGTCCCACTATGCGCATTGCTTTCCGTTTTGCGAATAGCAATGTAATTTAAAATATAATGGAATTCGCGAGAATCAGTTCCCATTGTATCATTTGCATTCTGAATCAATGTGGTGCATTTTTTATCTGCATGCGTGCACAACTTTTGATCCGTGTGTGTCAGAATCACACTTTAATAATAGTCCATGGGAACTCAAAAAAAAAAAAAAGGACACATGCGGACAAATGCATGCAAATGGACCAGAATGCGAACAAAATGCATTCTCCTAAACATACTCAAAGCAGACAGCACAACACAACGAACATAGTGGCACCTTGCCCTTAGAGAGAACAACAGCATTAGAAACACATGCAGCAAAGCTGAGTCACAATACCTACAGAGAAAAAGCAACCCATTTGCGATAAGTGCAGCTTTTAATACTGTGGGCCATATTTCTAAAGGCACGGTATTATTATTTTGTGATACTGCGCGTTTAATGCTCGTTGCTGCAATCGTAGATTTACACTGGCCCATTCAATACCATTGCGGTATTTGGGTTTGCAAAATGTTTGTGGTAATGTTTGCATGAACGTTTATACATTTATATTAGATAATATATATCTTTTTTTTTTTAACAATTTAAGCAGGTCATGGTACAAATATATTCTGATATATAAGATAAAAAAGGCTAAGAATCTCTACTAGCAAATGCAAAATCACTGTATTAAAAAACAGACTGATGTGTATTTATTAAGATAAATATGCTACTTACACACCCAGCTAACATAATTAAAACCAGATATGGCTGCAGAAGGGGAAAGGGTTAATGTAAAATCAAATTTCTGCTTGTTATTGGATACTAAATGTAGGCCACATGGCTAGGTTATTATGCAGAATCATTCTGATTGGTGAATATCTACATAGACTGCATACATAAGGGACATGGATCTGCCCACTTTAGTCGGCGAGGAATCAATGGCTGCCTCCATAAGACACATACAAAATGGAGGACCACAGTTCCCCTTTAACCAAACTTAACAAAGAAATGCATTGTTCAGGATATTGTTCATGACAAATGGCATTTCAAAACATTTTAGACCTTTTCATTTCTGCCCTTATATTAGCTTAATTCATTTTTAATTATATATGCCCTCATATTACCTTAATTCATTTTATATCTAATAATTATGGTCTTGCATAATTATTGTACTTAAAAACTTATATCTTGCATCTTTCTTACCAGAAATTTGAATATTTTCATTGTCCCCATTTGGAAAGTGCAAACCCTGAACAAGACCAGAATGCTGCTCAGATGGCAAGGCAGTGAATGTTGGATCTTGGAGACATTCATTTTTGACTGTAGGATCTGTTGGAAGGCTACTAGGCTTATTGCGGCTTGCTAGAAAACAGGAACTAGGGGATGCTGTAAATGTTGCTTTGCTTGCATCTAATAAAACAATAGCAAAAATAAAAAACAAAAAAAATATGCCTGTGTTTTGTATTGTATTGTTTATGTTTATTTATATAGAGACACTTGGGAACACATTGCTGTACAATGTTGAATACAAAAAAAACATACAAGGGGGACAATAAATAAATACATAAATATACAAATAAGTATGTGCATCAAGAAATATACAAGAAACATGTAATATGAAGAAAGAGGTCCCTGCCCCTTAGAGCTTATAATCTACTTAGGTGGGTAATATACAGATAGGAAAGGATGGAAATGCTATAGTAATAACTGGTGCAGTGTCAACAGTGCTTTGCTGTGCTGTGTGAGAGATAGGATGTAAGGTTAGATTTAAACTTGTTTAATGAAGTTTCTTGATGAAGAGAGAGGGGAATAGAATTCCAGAGGTCAGCAGCCAAAAGAGAAAAAGGTTTAAGATGAGAAGATGCAGTGTGAGTGGGGGGTCTATATAAGAGATAGTTCTGTAATGAGCGGGGGTACAGGCAGCGGGACACAAGAGAAAAAATAAAAGAAGGAGCAACAGAGCGAATAGATTTAAATGTTAAGAGAAGGCTTTTGTAGATAATGCATTGTTTAATGGGAGCCAGGTAGATGTGTGGCACAGAGGCCGCAACTGCCATCTCTTAAATAAATAATAAATCAAACCTACTTACCACCTGTTTTCCATCTTTAACTCCCTTCTCCATCCATCACCCACTGACTCTCTTCGCTCTCCACACTCTCCCCAAGACTCTGCTGACTACTTCATAAATAAAATAGAGTCCATCCATATGCAGATTCTAATTCCTCTCATATTCGTTTACCCACACCCCCTTCTACTACCCTTGAATCTTTTAGTCCTGTGACTCAGTCAGAGGTTTCTTATCTGCTTCGTTCATGTCTGCTCACTCTATCCCATGCCCTCTTTCCTACTGAAGCACTGTAATCAGGCAGTCTCCCCAATACTAACACACATCTTCAAAACATCCTTGTTATCTGGTATTTTCCCTTCCTCCTTTTAACACGCCCATGTGGAACCCATAATCCACAAAGCCTCCCTTGACCCCTATATTCTTGCTCACTACCGCCCCATCTCCCTTCTACCGATAGCCTCTAAGCTAATGGAGACAGCTCTGTGCAAAGTTGTTAATGACCTTCAGGCTGCCAAAGCCAAAGGTCACTTTCTATTCTCATCTTTCTTGACTGGCCTCTCCTCTGCTTTCAACACAGTAGATCATTCCCTCCCAATGCAAAATCGTCACTCCTTGGGCATCTGGAATGAAGCAGCATCCTAGCAATGATCCTACCTCTCTAACAGAACCTATTCTGTGTCTTATGAAAATAAAACATCCTCTCCGGTTCCTCTTAGTGTTGGGGTTCTGCAGGTTTGTGTCCTTGGACTCCTGTTGTTCTCCCTTTATATTATTTCCCTGGGAGAAATCATCAGCTCATTTGGTTTTAACTACATTTTGTATGCCGTTGATACTCAAATATACTTTTCCACCCCAACGCAAGTCCTGACACCCAATCATGCACCTGAATGTCTCTGTGCTGTCTAATCATGGATGGTGCACCGATGCCTCAAACTAAACCTGACTAAAACCAAAATAATAATTTTCACACCGAAACCTTTTTCTATCCCACCTATTTCCATTTCTGTGGACAACACCCCCATTTACCCTATTCAGTTGGCACGTTGCTTAGGGGTTATTATTGATTCCTCGCTTCTTTTCTAATCACATTAACTATGTTGCTAAAACCTTTTGCTTTTTTCCTCAAAATATTGCGAAAATCCGTAGATTCCTCTCTCTTCCGACTACTGCTATGCTTATCCATGCTCTCATCCTATCATGCCTGGACTTTTGTAACCTTTGCTTTCTGGTCTTCCTGCTTCCCATCTTTCTCCCCTTCAGTCGATACTTAACTCTGCTGCATGGATTGTCTCGCTCTCTAACAAATCAGGGAAATGAAATCTCCTCTGTGCCACACATCTACCTGGCTCCCATTAAACAATGCATTATCATTGAGAGAAACACAGACACAATTTTTCATGCAAATTTTCAAACGGAAGCCAAGGCTCATTAAAGAAGGAAAGTCATTAATTTATGTAATTATTATACTGAGCTAATAACTACATAGTATTAGAAGTGTGTTTCAGTCAATGTTTTCTTGGTTTGCAGGAAATCTGAGTGTAAATAGTAATTCAAAATTCACTTATTTTAATTGAAAAAATTAACAGATGTACCAGATGAACAGGATGTATCAAAAGCTTCATTAAATAGTTATCTTTAAATGCTCATCCTCAAGGTACTTTTGTAAGAGCAAAGCACGCAAATTTTTCGTCCCACTAGGGGTTATACTACTAAAATTACAATAAACATGACACCGTCAATGTAACAGGAATGCTGATGGTAGTGTCACAAGACTGCGATGGAGCATGTCCCAAAGTCCAGAGACTTGGGCCGACTGCCAATTCCGATTTGACTCCTAACTGTGGATGCCTCTATTCGCCAAAATTTATCCATCCCTGAACCACGGAGGGGGGGGGAACATATACACATATAGTGTCACCACATTTTGATTGAGCAATATGGAAGGTCTCCGGGACCCCAATGGAACGGACACTTATATAAGAAAGTATGGTGGCTGATAACAATGAGAGGAGACAGAGATTCACATAGCTAGGGCCCTAGGAGGTATGTGAATTTTTGCAAAGTAGCTTGGTTATTACAGCTGGACCCTCCTAGATCGGGTACACAACTAGTTAATATTTTGTTTATGACAATTTTGGCAGGGTTCGAAGCACCGGATGTTATTAAATGTTTCACATTATTGTTATAACTGTCCATAACCAGGTAAGAGCCTTTCCTCATCCGCCATTCGTCCCAATCACCCAAGTTTCCCATGCCTGGTCATCCCCACTAAAACCTCTCCACCATCCCAATGGTGTGGGTAGCAGGTAAGGTTTAACAGTAATGAAAAAACATTGGCCTTCTCAGTGCCCTTGTCATCATAATGTCTATACTCTGTAGGTCAGTTTTCCACACATGTCTCTGATTGCAGGGCCGGGCCTTTGATTGGGCGACTGTGCGGACCGTACAGGGTTGCAATTACCAGGGGGCGGACAGTCACGGACCTGTAGCCTAAAAAGTTGTGCATCAGTGACACAGCCTATAGTTACGGTCCTCCAGATCAAAAATATGAATCAGCACCTCACCACATACTAAGCCCCACACATATAAACTAACTTAGCGTCTGTGGCTGTCCGTGTCTGTTGCATTTAGTACGTTTACTTGTTTACATAAGATGTAAGACACATATATACAGCACTACTGAGATACGAAAGACAGTAAGCGGCAGGTGGGGTACGTGATTTGAAGGCAAGCAGCATCAGCGTAGTATGTGTGTGCATGAGGGAGCGTTTTTTTGGGGGGGGGGGTTCGGGTTCTAGGATCAGAACAAAGATTCACAGGTGCTTGCTATTTAATCCTAAGGCCCTGCGGATATGTATGGGGCACCTGGACAATGGGAACTAAACGGCTCTTCTTCCAAATGGTGTTCTCATGAGAAATTAGCAAGTTCTCTTTACGAAAGACAATGAATATAAACCGCCAGTATCGTTTTTGTTGAGATTCACAAATCTTAATCAGTTCTGACTGAGATTTGAGGGGAAATTGATACTTTCCTTCTTAGACTGTGTTCAGTATGGGATGGCCGGTTCAGGATCCGAACCGGATCACCGCGAGCTCCGAGAGACGGAGGATACTCGCATTTTGCAAAATAAATATTCGAAATTACGAGTTTTACCGTTTGTCGAACATTTTGAAAAATACGAGACGCGTATTTTCGGAATGTTCGAACATACGAGAAAATTGTAATTTCGAGGATATTTCCTTTAATGGAGTCCGCTCACGGATTTCGAATTTGAATTTTCAAAATTAGGCGGATCTCGAGGCACAGAAAGGATTTTGCGAAAGAGTTCGGACTCTCAGTCGAGGTAAACAGTCTTTGTAACAGCCTATGGACACCAGTAGAAGTGGAACAGGGCTGACACTGAGCAGGCAGAAAGGGGGATTCCAGGCCCCGACAATCCCACTAACACCCCCTGTGGGGTTGCCACATCTTGTTGGGATAGCACGTATTATATAAACAGTCCGCTGACTGTGCCAAACTTTCTTATGAATATACATAATTTGTTGATCACATCAGACCATTTGAAGAAAAACAAATTGATATGCCTAACTATCAGTTGTTATTTAAAAACACACAAACCAACCTTATGGCTCAACTTCAAATATACTAAACCTATACCTAAACCACTGTTTGTTATAGAGTACGTAATAAATAAATCTATTCATTATTTATTATCAACACCCACTATTTTGGTCATCATGTGTGGAATGTAATCCCTGATTACTTCCAACCTAGGCCACACCAGCTCATGTTAACAAGTGATCTTATCGTAATTGGGATCTGAACGCATGATAAAAGTGTACGCTAGAGTTTGCCAGTTGATATGGACACACTGGTGCGCTGCGTTTAACTGCAATCGCTTTCCGGAGCGCACTTCAATCACATTTTTTGCAACAATCAAATGCGCAAGATTACAGTTCACTGTGGGCAATTGTTTGCAGCGACGCTTACTATTGCGCCTGAAACGCCTTCCATCCCCCCCCCCCCCCGTGAGCAAATCAGGCAGTTGAGTTGACGCCTCAGTCTTTTCTTGCCTGTTTCCACCCTGCCGAAGCAATCTCTGTGGTACAACCATGCCCAAAAACCTTGTTAAAAGATAGTTTTCCCTAAGGGTATTGGAAAATATTAATTATTTATCAAAAGATCCCTTTCTGCATCTTAAGTGTAATTACCTGTATAGCACCCAGGCATTATATAATATAAAAATTATATTATAGCGTTGTAACTGCTAGTATTGCTCGATATGACCAGTTTTACCTATGCTGGGAAGGTTCTTCTCCTTCATCCAGGTCATGTCTATCTGTGTATTCAATTCGATCAACTGGACTGACGTTTAGTTAGTCCAGTGATCTAACTCCACCATAGTTACAATCTGGTAACCGAGACACAAGTGGTCACATTTTTGAAAAAAAAAAAAACGTGTTCGACGCCTGAAGCACACAAGTATTACAGGAGAATGCCCTGGTAATTCGTAGCTTGACTAAGATAATATTTAATAAAAGCATTGATTTTGAGGCTTTTTGCGGAGCTGACATGTAATGGGTTAGTGGCTGGAAATGATGGTCAATGATAATATCAGTTTCTCGCACGCAGCAGCTCTCAGATGATCTTTAACCGATGCCAACTGCCTCATGAGAAAGCGATGTGCACGCCGCTGTCCCATGCAATAGTGTATGTTACACAATCATTTGTACTGTGGTGTGCTTCCTATACCGTGTTGTATTACCTACCATGGAACACGCCTGACTTTTGTGAGCTGTAGGTGTTGGATCCGGTGGATCATCTGACTTAGTAATTAAAACATCTATTTTAATACCCTTCAGCGCTTTTGTAATCCACTGCATTAAAGCCTCTGCTTATGGTGCAAGGGCAATTTCGGCCAGATGACTTGAACCCAAAACCACGACCCAACTGTACTTAAATATATATCTACTCGCCAGCTGATACAGGCATGTGTTGATTACGAGCTTTGTTAACTCAATTTTATACTTTCGTTGCGTCTCTTGTTTAACAATGATATATCGCGACTGCCCCCCGGGTTATGAACATGGATCCGTTTGTTTACATTATACTATTTTCGCCGGACACTATAATAGAGCAACACATTCATCCACCGATAGAAATAATTAACATCAAAGGAAACTAACAAGATGGCTTACAGCCATATAAAACAATGTGTTTAAGACTGAATCCAGAACATGTTCAGACCATGACATAATGGCAAACCCAGAGACTATCTGCCTTCAACAATCCACTTTTAACCACCGTAATACGGTACACTACTGAGAAATGCCTGCATAGATTGGGCTAAGACTCGGACCATGTTGTTTTGGTAATTTACTAGGATGTGCTTTGGGTACACAGTGCAGTATATTATAAAATACAGAGTATACAAAACAGGGGTGATAAGAGCAGCCATTAAAACAGCCATGATAACAAAAAGACATAAATAAAGTTTGCTTACACAGATTAAATTAAAAAGACTATTAGAAATAAGGGATGGATAGATAGGGTGCCAGGCTTGAAACATTAGTAATGAATTCCGGCCTCTGGGTGAAAATCCCAAGTGTAATCAGTAAAGTGGTAAGTTGGAGGGTATGTAATCTATACCATTTTTTCCTGTTCTACCGATAGTATTTTCAAACTATTCACGCATTAGATTATGATTTAATTTCTTGAACCCAACTTTAGTAAGTTCGGCAGGTATGTATGTACAGTATGTAGTATGTATAGTCTTACAGCCCTATAAAGGGCAATTGGGGCCGCAGAGAACGTCTCACCAATCCCTCCTTATCTTATCCTAGCCAGCACCCAGACTCTCTGAGTAGAGAATTTTTTGCTGGGTAGGCACCTTTGACACCCTACAGCCCTGCGGCTAATAAGACCACACATAGTGACGAGATTTTGGGTCCTAAACAATATTGTGATCCGAAAAAGGCAAATGCAATCAGAAAAGAATCCTTGTTCATAAAAATATAAAAATGATTTATATATATATATATGAGAAGAGATATATATAGATATATCTTTATAAAAACATATCCTAAGTTTTTTCTAATCGTAAGGATGCTAAACGCCCGTCTTCTTGTCAAGGGCAATGCATCATTCACCCCTTGGCGCCGACTTTCCCACACCTAGGCCCCGAAAGTAGCATGACAATTTCCTAATGTACCCCCGCGACTCCCGTGCACTGTCGTCCATACTGCCACCCAATTACCGGGAACCCAATGTTTGGACGTCCCGCTCTTAGTCATATGTCCGTTTATTGCTGCCGGTTATTTTTTTTTAAAAGTTCAAAACAGAGGTAGTATAGGGAACATAAAAAAAATTGTATTAACTTGTCATATCCCATGCAAAAACACCTCTTCTCCAGTGTGAATAGCGCTAACAAGTGATGCTTACCCTTGAGCAACTGAAATGTTTGCTCATGGCGTTCCCCGTGATCCACACAAAAGTCGCCATTTAATTTCAGGTTAAACAAAAATCTTGGCATGACCGAACCTGAAATGACATTAATAGTTAAGCATAACATCCATACTGCTATCAAAACATCTAGGTGGGCGCTGTGCAAACGAGGATTTCTTTCCCTCCTACCCGCGTGGGCACGACGGCAGCTTTATATGTGGCCACAAGTGTGAGTTGCCCTCCCCTCCATGCGCCCTTACTGACAAGAGCAACCGTCCGCTTAAAACCCTTTCCGCAGGCTAGAGGTCCACAAGCCAATTATCCAGGAGTTAAAAATGAGAATAATGTTGTTATTAATATATCCCACCTCTGATATAAGGACAAAATATGCTGTAATTGGTATACAGACCCTTTTCCAAGAAAGATTCACTTAGCACAGAGACCATGTCTCCTCTATAGTATCTATGCAGCACAAGGATTGGTTAAACCCACCGCAGCATAACCTACATTTTGTATTCAACTTGATGCTCAGTGTAACTTGTCTGCCACATCACGGAAGTTTCCAATGTCGCTACTAACCTTAAATTTTGTCATCCATCACAAACATGAGAACATCCTGAGGGTGGTTCAATAAAAGTTTTCTGTTCACAATGGTGCTAAACTTTTTCCCCACCAATCAGATGTTAGCTTTCAAATGTTAAAAATATCTGTTGTGGGGCATATAATTAGCACAATTTCAACGAAAGAACCTTTATTGAATCCTCCCACACTGTGTGCAGAAGGATGGTCCCAACTGTGAATTGTATAACTAATGTTAGATCGTGATGTATGACGTCTCCCATACAGGACATGCAGGGACAATGTTTGTGGTATGTGTGCCCCAAATGTGACCGTCTTCAGTTTATACACGACAGGTGGCCCGATGTTGGCGCACCTCGAGAATCAACACAACAGCCTAGCTAAATTTAAGTAAATCACATCCTCACTACTATGCTCCACATCCAAAATCCTACTAAAAACAAGATTTTTTTAAAATTAGCTCTATTTCCTCATGACATAATTCTGAATATGCGCCTGTAACAAACCTTCTAGGGATCTTCTCGGCCACTGATGTTAAAGATCTATGATTAACAGAAATGTGTGAAAAAACACCCTTTTAATATTGCTATTACAAAAACTTTTCAAGTCCAGAGGCACATTCTCAAAACAATAGTGTATCTGAGAAGAAAAGGCACAATGGCCTAGATAAAACTGAAGTAGTCTCTAAATCCTCTGTTGTAATTACTCAGTTGACCCCATGGTTAGTTGTTCACAGGTTGCTCTGCCTGCAAAAATATTAAGTGTGTGACACCAAAGCTTCATTTGAAATTTGTGCCTTTTATACGCCTTTTCGCCCGTGGCATAACTAGAAATCACCAGTTCTCCAGGCATAATACCCCATCTACTTATTATATATAGCAATAATTCTGTGGGAAAGGGGCGTATCGTGATATAAAATAAGAGATGGAGCCCCCTGCCCATGGGATCTATGTGGTTGCAGGGGCTGCTTCGGTGGTATTTATGCTTAAAGTATATACTAACAGGCAGGGAGATTCAATATGGCCTTGGCCGTCTAAAACCCATGTCTAACCCGAAAAAAATTTGAGGTTAAGTGGGGTTTGACGGATTTAGAGAACAGCGCCATCCATTTTGATGTTTTTGGAAAATAGCGCTGTGCAACGATCCAAAACCCGCGCGTTAGTTTTGTGCTAATTTGTAGTTGTGGAGCGTAAAGTCCAGTACTTACCTACCCCGATCCTGCGGATGCAATAACTGACGTAATCTCGTTTATCAGTATGTATCACGGGATCGGGCTAAGGTAAGTAACGGAAGCAGCGATATTGAATTATCCCCAAGAGGGTTTGAATGGAGCTATAGTATATACTGAGGAAACAAAGGTTGCACCTTGTCTTCCGGCACCCTCTATAACCCCATTAACCCCATTATTGTTAATGGTCCACGTTCTGTCTTATCTTTTGATTAGACATAAACGGGAGATTAAATAAATTTTGTTATTGTAAAATGGGCTAACTTTGCCCCAACCAATCAGATCTTATTTTACCATTTGACGAAAGCTAACATCTGATGGTTGGGCGCACATTTTAATGATAAGAACTTTCATTGAATACCACTGATAGATTTTTTGGCGGTAGAATGATTTGTTCAGCAATCCTTTATTTTCTATTTTCTATTTCAGCTAGCTTTCGTTAAATTTTATTGCGTCTTTATGGTTCCCATATTTTTCTGACGACATCTGGCTCTTTTTCTCTATCAGATGGTAAAAACGGATGTTACAACGAGATACACCACCTCTTTCTTTCAGCCATTCTGTCTTTTTATAAGGGGTTCTACAAGTCCCCCCAAAGAGATTTTTGTTTACAGAGAGCCGCACTGGTAGAGATCTTACTAGAAGTAATGTAGCCCATTAGCATGGCTGTAAGAAAAAGAAATGCGTGAGCTATGCAAGCTCTCACATATGCCACACTCGCAGCCACTGCAGTCAATTCAATATTGCATTTTAATGGCTGCAAGAAGTTGATGCTGCTATGTAGACCAAATGGTATTTACCCAGAGCCCATGAGCGGGAATGGAATGCCATGTCATTATTGATCTTTGAAAATAGAGCCTTCATGTCTGTGGCAACACTCCTGGTCCCATTTTTGGCATTGGGTACCGAAATAAGGTTGCTCCCTTCTTAGGACTTGAGCATGTGTTGAATTAGGACAGCCATGCTTCTTCGTGTAAAAACGGCAACAGTAAAAAAAATTTGAAATGCCACTTTGTAATGATAAGCATTGAGTGTGTGTGATTCCCTTTTTTAGATTGTGTCCAATAAATAAAAACTATTGTTTTTTCTTCTTTACTGAGCATTTGGAATACATTATATGGAAAGTATAGCAGTTCAAATTGTTAATATTTAGACCAAACTAATCCCTGTGTAGTATTGTTCCTGGTCTTGACCTTTAATCAGTTAATTGGCTTGAGGGTTACTTAGCTTGTAAACACGTTAGATGTTGCTGGGCATAACGGCTGACAAATGTCCAGTGGCGGCTCCAGTGGTGTTGTTTAGGATCTGCTGATTTCTGCCAGCCATAAACCAACCCCACCACGTGTGTTAGACTGTTTTAGGCGACAAAGAGCTGTCTTGGGCTTAAATCTACAGGCCAACCGTCTGAGGATTTCTCTCTCACACACAAACACACACAACCACACACTGTGAAACTATATGCTTTCTCGATGTCTAACATGAACTCTGCCCGGACTGCCCTTTATTCTGATTTTAATGAATAAATATTTATAAGGAAAAATGTTTGGCCACTTGACTAGTGCAAGAGCTCTTATCTAACTTCCCCCCGGTCTTGCCCATTTGAGCTGCAATAATAGTAGTGCACTCGTTTGTTTCTATTGGTTCTCTCTGCCCATGGGTGATGTAAACTAGTTTTGTCCATTTTCCACATTTAATATTGATTACATTGTGTATATTCAGGACTCGTGTACCTTTTACTGTGTGTGTGGGGGTGTGTATGTATATATAGATATCATATATAATATATATATATACACACACAACACCCCCAACACACATCCATCCCCGATGAAGGTAAATACATTCAAATCAAGTAAAAATAGGTCGCGAGAAGTGTTTCGAGTTACAATTGTAGTTAAATTTTGTTTAACTGTACTGTTTGCAGTACATATTGCTTGGTTTTGTTTGGAGGGTTTGCTTCTCTAAGCATTAATTTAGTTGACTCTTGAGAGCCCAACTAGCAAATCTTATTAACTAACCCACGGCACAGGACTTTTTGCCTTTTATAGGTTCATGTTTATCCTTGTAAACATTCTTTAGAGTCCGTATATCTGGATTAGACCTCACATAATGTATGCATTCTATATGGGTTTATTTAAACACTATATAATATCCCGTATATACCTCCATTTTGGTTGCATTGGTAATTAGGTTGCACGGCACGAGGAAATAATGCTATAACTTTAATTGGTTTTGCTTTGTTCCCTCCACCTCCCAACCCTCCTTCTCCCCACCCCTCCTCTTGTCTCCCTTATTTTTTTGTTATTTGTAGATTTGTTTGGCCGTTTTCTTTTTTATTGGCTTGCTCTTTTCTATTCAGATGTGGCTATTTAAGGGTTAGCGTGGAGGAGGGGTTATCTGCTCTGCGGAAGTGACAGTGGAGTCCGAACGCATAAGGCGAGCCTCCCCCGGTGTGGACCTCCCTCCCCTACTTGTATGTTGAAGGTTACAGCTGAATTCATCGTTGGGATTTTGAAAATGTTACAAATAAAACAGTTTAACCTGTACGTGCAGCTCGCTTAAAGTTCTTAGATGCACTGAAAGAGTTTAAAGGGAACCATCGTGAATAAAGTTTTTTTAAAAAACAGTTAAATCAAAGTACCTGAGGCGGAGGTAGGATTGGTGCTTTTACCTACCAATATAATTTCTATGAGGAGCAGCAGGACGAGAAAACTGCGTCTGCAAGTCTTTCCTGTATGCTTCAGCACTATCTTAATATAGAATGGCCCAGGGCCAACCTGGCAGATGAAAACTGTATGTGCGTAGCTCCTCAACACAAAAACAATATTTGGAGTGGAGAAAATAATCAAATCCTACCTCCCTGAGACAGGGTGCTTTTCAGTTTAACAAGTTAATTTTAGTTAGATCTCACTAAATTTCCCTGTTCTGCCCTACCCGGCTACTTTTTTAATGCCACCGGGCTGGAAAACAATTTTCAGGAAGGAAATGGTGACAATCACTGAAACCAATCAATTCATTGTCACATTGGTGGCCAGTGATAACTGCATAACACACAACACGTATGTGTATAACATGACATGCGTCAAAAAACAGCGTGCGGCCTCTCTTATATTCCAACTACTAACAGCAGTCCCACTATAAGAAAGCACGCAGTGGACAGGGTAAGAAGGAAGAAAACCAACAAGCTTGGATAGTTGTGGTTGGCTTTGTTTTTTTGGGGGTGGGTTGTGGGGGCACACAACAAATGATAGGAAGATGGGAGCTAGGCCTGCACCTAGGGCTCTAAAAGAATATGGCGAATAAAGGAAACTGGGGCCATGGCAGTAAATATTGTTATGAATATTGTGTGTTTTACTTCTCAGGATACAGGGAACCATAGTGATAGCCTCTATCCATTTAAATAAATACATTATTTGTATGTAAAACCCCAAGAAAATCAGCTACTGCTTTTCTTCAAACTCAGACTTTCGTACTAGCATTCTTTTTCAACCTCAAACAACTCAAGCCATTAGATGCCATACTTATAATACTAACGTTTGTACAACTATCAATCTGTAAAGATACCATGTATGTTTAACAATGATTCATGTCCATATAAGTGTTTAAGATGTAGATGAGAGCAAAGACCATGCAAAGCCCTATTGAATCGTATTTTATAATAGATGTAAAGTATACTTACTTGCTCTGTCAGTTTTGTTGCTGTGCCAAAAGCAACTGGGCATAAGGCAGCAATGACATGTGGTCCATTATGTTACAAGATAACTACATCAACGCAGGAACCAACAAGGAAGGCAGATGTCTTCCATTCCTATACGCCTATTATAATCTTTTTAGTGATGATATCAATTATTCTTTTCTATTGTATATACCATCTGTTCACACAATGGAGGCAATTCCGGAATCTTTCCACAAGAACAGCCGACCAACAATATCTCTCTTCCTCCACCACGGACCAACAATTATAAGAAAATTGATTCAAAAAAATCAAAAACACAAAACAAAGCAACTTTGTTATAAAATAAAAAAATACACACAAAGTAAAACACATTATATTTAGAAATTCTCTGTTTCTCTTCCCGCCTCTCTCTTCTCCTAATATGAATCAGTATTTGTAATAACAGCTACTTTGAGAATGTTAGATGAAGAGAAAAAGGTTACAGCAAATACAGCTAAACACGACAAAAAACAACAAACCAACCTAGCCTAAACTCACGCTGTGAAACATGTTTGTACAGTAAAGAGTACCTACTATGGGCCATATTAAAGACAATTATCCTTACCATTTTTCGTTCTTTACCATTTAACCATTTCCGACTTCCCTGCCATCAAGTAACCAGGTGAGGACCTAAAACGATAAGTCCCCACCTCTGGGTACTTTACAAAGATCCTGAAGTATACTTGTATCTCCCCTCGTGCTCCGGAGCCGAGTCTCTTCCCACTGGCCTGTTCAGTGACGCTCCGGGAGGCAGACCAATGGAAGACACGGACCCTGCATAGCGCATCTTCCCTATTGGCTGCCTCGACACGTCACTCAAAGTGCCAGTGGGGAGGATCGGACCAGAGCGATGAGGGGATTACAAGTAAGTAGTACAAGGACTTTGGTCAAGCACCCAGAGGTGAGACTTAGCGTTTAGGTCCTCACCCTGGGTACTTTGCAGGAGGGGGGGGGGAAAGGAAAAAGGGGGATGTGAGTATAATTGTCCTTTAATAAACCACAGCATCCCTAGTAATCAATACTGCATGTTATCAATAATGTACCACAGCAGGCATAAATGTGCGGGATTGTAAATTTTCGGTCGTGGAATACCATGCAGTAGTATGGTATTCCTTGTTTATTTCGTCACAACCCCTGCATTCCTTCCTTTTTTCTCACAACCCCTGCATTTCCTTCCTTTTTTTTTAGCCCTCCTTATTTCGTGAAATATCCTCTTCCAAAGTTGATGTGGTCAGGAGGAGGGAGCGATTACCATGTAATTACAGAGGACTATTGCTGGAGACAACAGCCTCCCTCCTAATACCCTGATGCTGAAAAGAAGTATTTTTGCGCCACTATATTGCTTGATTAAGACTGAATCATGAAGGGGAAATGGCTAGAGAGGGGGAAGGAACACTGAGCATAACATGAGCAATCTATATATAGGAGCCATGCAGCTACAGAAAAAATTTCCAAGTGCTACTGACATGTATGATAGAATTTGATAATTGACAACTCTAGCAGGGGATTCATAAAAAGTTCTTATCATTTAAATGGTGCGAATTTGCCCCAACCAATCAGAGTTAGCTTTCAAATGTTAATAAGATCTGATTGGTTGTGGCAAATTTAGCCCCATTTAAATCTTAAGAACTTTTATTGAATAACCCTGTAGGAGCCCTGAGTAAAACATTGTAATGATATTTAACTTCATTTTAATTAATGGCCTTGTGCTAAAAATACTATAAATATTAGTGCAAAACAAATTGTTATATAATAATGTTCTATTACAATATACTGTTGTCCTATATGATCTTCTTTCTGTCATGAGCTTAAATATTATTATTTTGTAATACAAAAACAAAATTGTTTGTAACTTTTTAAAAGAAAATTAGCTTTGGTCTTAACACCAGAAGGTAAGTAGAAAAGTGTATGTTCAAAATCAATAATAGACAAACCATTTGTGAAAGATCAGCAGACTTTTTTTTAAGAATACAAATTGAAACTTATCAGGGAGATTCAATAATTTCTTTCGTTAAAAATGGTGCTACATTTGTTGGTTGGCAAATTAGCACCATTTTTAACGATAAGAACTTTTATTGAATAACCCAGTATGGTATTTTATATTAAGCATATATGAAATATATAACCTTGTACAACATTTCATAGAGGTAGAAAATACTAACTGACCAAATGTCAAGTACAAGATAATAAACGGTTAGCAATAAATAGAAAATAGACACAGCTTTTAAATAAACACCGTCAAATGACTCACACACAAAAAAACAGGGGTATATAGGTAGAGAAAGAACAAAAAATAAGAGATTAAAGGAGAATAAGTGCATAGTTCAGTTCAGGTGATTCCATATAAGAAAAGGTACTGAACTGGTATTCAAACACTCTTTTATAAGGTTTTTCATGGCCACACGAGGTAGCTTATTAAGTTGTGGCGCTAGGCTTAATTTAAGATTTGACTAGACTAAAAAGTCTTCATATAAGGAGCATGCGGGTAGGAAGGGGGATGAAGCACCAAATTTTGGGGGCACATGAGCTTTAAGAGGATGTTTTTGATATTAGGTTCCTGTCAATTAGAAATACCTAACTTAACTTGATGTTTCCTGTACTTCTCTTTTAAGACACATAAAAATCAAACAAAACCTGGATTGACAAAGAAAGGACCACACATGTTCCTGCTTAGTAAACATATCTAAATTGTCAACTATTTGTGACATTCTCTTGGTTTAAAACACCATGGCACATTAAATGTACAGTATTCAGAAGAGCAAATAAGAGGTCTAACTTTAATAAAACATGATGAATTGATGAGGTCTTATGTATTCGTTTTGAAATTAATGTTATAACAGCAGAAAAAAATGCCTTAGTCCATAAAAATCAATGATTTACTATCACATATATTAGTAGTTATCTACTAATGTGAGTATCAATATGTTGTATGCACGTTGTGCTCTGTGTAACAAAGATTAGTTGTCAGCTAGTGTACAATATGTAAATTCAACAGATAGAAGCCCAAGATCTGCTACCAACTGTGATGGGGAAACTCAGGTTTCTTCTAATTATTTTTGGTTCTATAAGATGTAGTAATAACCATGTGCTATGAAATGTTCACTTGCCTCCTGAAGAAGATCCCATAAAAACGTGTTGATTGGAGGCAAGGATGATACCAGTTCTCTTTCATTATTTGAATGCCCATGAGATCTATTGTGCTGATAATGTACTGACCTGAAGATATACATACATGGGAGTTGGATGCAGATTATTCACACTCTGCAGGGAAGTGCTATAAAAAAAAAATAAAAGAACACATAAGATTTACATTACTTTGAATTCTGGCCAAAACATAAACATTTTTGTCTCTTCAATGTGTTTTTAAAGGAAGAGAAAAGCAAAAATCTTTCCTTCCTGTCCTAGTAATATCAGTCAGGCAAGACCAAGTAACTCTATTGTTGTACCTTGCATGCCTTTGATGTATGTAATGCAAATACCAACAAATAAAATAATGTGTGCCCCAGGTTTGCTTCACCTTAACACTTTTTTAAAACTGGACATTCAAGTTTCACTGAAATATTAATTTGAAAACAAAATGCTAAACAGACAATACAAGTATAGAAATGTTTCAGTCTCTCCTTTCTCTTCTATAGCACCAACGGTAGATGCATGTCTGTCTACATTTTACAGCATGCAGTATATTTACATTAACAGAAGTATTATTATCATTATAACTGACCCATAGTGGATTTTATGGGAGGAACCATAAGATTATAGCCTTATAATCTTACAGGTCCAGGAGGGAGGAAACCAGAAGCCACAAAGGGGTAGGTTATAAAAATAATGCACCCCCAACTGTAAAATAAAGGGATATTAGAAGTCACCTTGGAGTTCCGTGCCTGTATAAAAGGTACTCGGCCCGCGGACTGTACTTTATTTATTGGTCACTGAACTCCTCGGGACTTACTAATATCCTTATTAATTTACAGTTGGGGGTGCATTATCCACTATTTCATTATTATCTGGACTGGGCAAATTAGTTTTGAACAAAAGGGGTCTTACTCTGCTGTCTTACAACAAATAATCGCCGACGATGTGTCAGAATAGAAAGAACCCAAGTTGTTTTCGACTACTGTCATCTAATATATTGAGTGGGATCATGGATGTCACTGAAAGAATGCAGCGGGCGAAGGCTGCTTACACTGCTAATTACTGGAACATGCTGATCAATCATATTGCCCCAAGCCTTTGGGATTCCTGGTAGTTTAAATTATTTGATAGTATCCTGCGAAGGAAACAAGTAAGAAGTTGTTACATGCTGGATTCAGTGAGAAGTTGCATTTCATAGAAAGTCAACAAAGGAAAGCACTAAAAACTGCTGCAACTCTAGATTCATTTCATTCTGGGATCTGTTCAATATAGATAACTACAGGCAGTCCCCGGGTTATGAATCAGATAGATTCTATAGGTTTGCTTAACGAGAACCAAATCATAAAGACATACTAACAAGTCCCACGGTATTGGGAATGTGATGACAATCTAGCAAATAAAAAAATATATAATATTATTAGGTAAGTCATGATATAATAATTTTTTTGAATATATTTGATCATGAATTCCTACTGTGCTTGTTGCGTTCAGAAATCTCCTTTGAAATCCTACTTGCCCTTGATTAGAGATGACTGAACCCACCAAATTTATTCCTCTAGTGCCGGGGTGCCCAACCAGGGACAGGTTGGGGGTTGTACTCTGGCTCACCCATATTCGACAGTACACACCCATGGCCCACCAGGGACAAACCCATATAGTCTGTTCATAACCATGCCCAGTGGCAAAAAATCACAATTCTTTTTCTCAATGCAGGTGCAAAGAGAAATGTAAAGATTTAAAGGCCATATTAACCCCTCAACAAAAATATATAGAGGTAAATCACCTCTATGGGTAAATTTTGTATGGCCCTTTAAACTAAATTAAACCTTAAACCCACTCTCAGCATAGCTATTAAAAAGGGCAGCAATTTCCAAAGTAAAAAGAGTTACAAAATGATGAAACAAGGCAATATATTTAGTAAAGTAAATGAAAATACCATTTGGAGATGTTTGAAGAATAAGTTGGTGCCTGGCAAACTGCAGAAAACAGAACTTCCCAAGAAATTGAAACCCCCAGTATAAAAATTGCATATTTATCATTTCTTGTGGGTTTGATGATGATCCATAATTCGAGAAGACGAGTGCTGTAAGGGGATACAGCACAGCTGCTTGTGAAATAGTCTCTGGAATCTGTTGATCATTTAAATGTGTGTACCGGCTTTGATCCCCCCGGCGATTAAAGGATCCTGTGGAAGGCTGGGCACGAAACATGCCTTGATAGTTGAACCTGTTGAAAAGAAGTTCTGGTTTGCTGAGGGATGATTTTGATACACAGGTTCTGAAAATGAGGACTGGGTTGGTAGAATTGGCCCAACACTGGAAGGCCTTAGGCCATTGGTCCTTGATTATAACACTTCCTCTATTAACATTGCAGGTGACATTGGTGGCGTATTAGATGTTCGTGACTTGGGAGGACACTCTCATTGAATCTAAAAAAATACACAAGAGCTCTTAAAATAGTATTTATAAACTGCTAGTACTACTCAGCCAGTACTAGGCTGGTTATTGTAGATAAAAAAGTAGATTTTAATACATTTACCGGTACATTTATTTCCACATGCGATTTGTGAATTATCATTACCATATTTTATTTCAAAGTTTAATACAAATTATAATAGCAAAAAAGTATATTAGCTGGTTATAGGAAACATATACCAGTGGCTAAATGTCTAGAAAAAAATGTAATCACTGTTTAGGAGCCATACAATGTAAACCAACTTTGAGGGAAAAACTTCAGCCATCTCTAGTACTACTAGCACATACAGAATTTTATGGCCACGTGTTGGCATGTTTTTTGTTAACTCTTGAAGGGAGATACCCATGAGTGAAAAAATTGTTAAAAACTGCCCTTTAACCATTCTGACAAAACTTTCTGGGTTTTTAAAAAGGAGTTTCCCCAAGATGATAAGCTTCCATCTGGTTTTACACTGCTACTGTATTTATAAAGCACTTTGTTATGATGTCAACATTAAACTAATTCTTTTTCACTTTAAGGACTTTAGCCAGCAGCTTGACACATTTTAAAGTGTCAATATAATAGGAGAATATTTTTCTGCTTATATATTAAAAATCTGTCTGTGTGTTATAAAATGTTTTCTCTTCAATAAAGTCTTTGGGAAAAATGTGTATATAAGAGAGTTTGCTGTGTCTGTATCGGACCATGCAAACTCTGGACTTCGTTATGTAGATTGGGGGGTTCTAATGAGATGGACACCCGATGAGACACCCTCATTTTGTTCTGAGAGAAGATGTTCCATGCTTATGTGCTTATGCAGACCAAATATTGCACTTTCCTGTGCTATTCTCCCAAACCGCCTAGGCTGATTATTTGTGATTTATTTAATGAACGCAAATGAGTGGTCCAGGCTGGTATATGTGTGGTCAACAGAACACACAGGCTCCCTGTATTTAAACTAATCAAAGTTTCTTGGGACGAAGTCTACTTAGCAACGAAGATTATTGGGAAATCAAAAATGTAAAAAAATGTTTGATCACCATTAAAAAAGGGGTACTGTTAAAATAGCACTGATACACAACGCAACCCTGTATGTGTTAATAATAAGCTTACATAACCAAGAAGAAAGTGAAAAGTGATGCTCATATAAGTTGTACAAAGCCCCGACAGCTTGCAGACTCAGTGGTAACTTGGTTAATAACTAACAAGCATAGGTAAATTATTTCCAAATCATTGATTATGCATACATTTATCAGGTTATAAAGTTTCTCTGCAAACTCTACAGGGGACTAAAAAAGAGCAATTGTAAATTTTGTAAATTGAAAAAAGAAAAGTGTTAAAAATAGGAATTCAATAAACACCTAATCAAAAAAAATATTTAATCTTATTCAATTGTTATATGTATCCATGGTGTGAGCAACATTAAAAGTCCATAAAAGCGCACACAAATTTCTCTATTATTTGGATTATAGATGTGGGTAACAATATATCTGGACCTCACTAAGCAAAAACAAGCTGGTTTATTATTTAATAACATACTATATTGGGAGTTTATGGAGTGCTATATTAGAGATTATTTCTACTGGTATATATATATTTATGGTGTGTGTCACACAAACTGCAGTTGTGTCACACCAAAATGGGGGGATAATGCCCCAGTGCTACTCCTAATAAATCCACATAGTCTCAAGTAGAGAGTACTCAGTGGGACTTAAATGACTTCCTGATGATGGCCCAGCTGGCAGAGAATATGTTGAATCACAACAAAGGTGTGTTTACCAAGTTGTATACTAAGGGTTGCAAAATAAAAAAAAATAGAATATATTTTATATATATATAATGTATATAATAAAAAGTTGGTCAGCGCAAAATATCTGTCCTTGTGTATAAAGTAATATAAAGCATTGTTTAGGAAAGCTCGATGTCAATACATTTATGAAATAAGAGCAACTATTTAGCTTAGATAGTATATGTGGTGCTTCATTTTTTAATCCTTTCTTGCCTGTAATTTTCTCATTGTGATCTGCCACTGGTATGTAGGATCTGGGGGATATATTTAAAGAGGGAACCTTCATTGATTTTAGGGTCATCCTCTCTTGCACCCTAAAGCGTTTCCCAAACACGCCTTCAAAGTCTGATTGGTCTAATTTAAATCTTAAATTGATTGGATCTGGGTATTGGACCAATCAGATTAGGGGTGGGGTTAGGATACATCAAATAGTGAATATTAGGGAGAGCTAGTTTCCTTTAGAATTTCTCTGGAATGTTTTGTGTTTGTGTCAGGCATGTGCTGAGAAGGAGGCTTGCGTTGGTTGTATATACAACCTTCAGCTCTGGTAGCTTCAAATTCAATGCACATTATTTGGTGCCTGAAGTAAAGAAAAAAACTACCACACTTCCCCCCTCCCAGAAATGTAAGATTATCTCTCATCCAGCTAAAGCAGTTACACTTGATCATTAGCACACTATCAAAATATAACTGGAATTTCCTGAAACAATGTTTAAGGTTTAGGTCCCACTATGCGCATTGCTTTCCGTTTTGCGAATAGCATGTAATTAAATATAATGGAATTCGCGAGAATCAGTTCCCATTGATCATTTGCATTCTGAATCAAGTGGTGTGCATTTTTTATCTGCATGCGTGCACAACTTTGATCCGTGTGTGTCAGAATCAACACTTTAATATAGTCCATGGGAACTCAAAAAAAAAAAAAAAGGACACATGCGGACAATGCATGCAAATGGACCAGAATGCGAACAAATGCATTCTCCTACTAAACAACTCAAAGCAGACAGCACAACACAACGAACATAGTGGCACCTTGCCCTTAGAGAGAACAACAGCATTAGAAACACATGCAGCAAGCTGAGTCACAAATACCTACAAGAGAAAAGAACCATTGCGAAAGTGCAGCTTTAATACTGGGGGCTATTCTAAGCACGTAATATTTTGAATGCGCGTATTCAAAATCTTTTAAAAAAAAACCCATTTTTTTTTTAATGCTCGTTGCTGCAATCGTAGATTACACTGGCCCATTCAATACCATTGCGTATTTTGGTTTGCAAAAATGTTTGTGGTAATGTTTGCATGAACGTTTTATACATTATATTAGAAATATATATCTTTTTTTTTTTAACATTTAAGCAGGTTGGTACCAAATATATCGATATATAAGATAAAAAAGGCTAAGAATCTCTACTAGCAAATGCAAAATCACGTGTATTAAAAACAGACTGATGTGTATTTATAGATAAATATGCTACTTACACACCCAGCTAACATAATTAAAACCAGATAGGCTGCAGAAGGGGAAAGGTGTAATGTAAAATCAAATTTCTGTTGTTATTGGATACTAAATGTAGGCCACATGGCTAGGTTATTATGCAGAATCATTCTGATTGGTGAATATCTACATAGACTGCATACATAAGGGACATGGATCTGCCCACTTTAGTGGCGAGGAATCAATGGCTGCCTCCATAAGACACATACAAAATGGAGGACCACAGTTCCCCTTTAACCAAACTTAAACAAGAAATGCATGTTCAGGATATTGTTCATCAAAATGGCATTTCAAAACATTTTGACCTTTTCATTTCTGCCCTTATATTAGCTTAATCATTTTTTATTATATATGCCCTCAATTACCTTAATTCATTTTATATCTAATAATTATGGTCCTGCATAATATTGTACTTAAAAACTTATATCTTGCATCTTTTTACCAGAAATTTGAATATTTTCATTGTCCCCATTTGGAAAGTGCAAACCCTGAACAAGACCAGAATCTGCTCAGATGGCAAGGCAGTGAATGTGGATCTTGGAGACATTCATTTTTGACTGTAGGATCTGTTGGAAGGCTACAGGCTTATTGGCGCTTGCTAGAAAACAGGAACTAGGGGTGCTGTAAATGTTGCTTTGCTTGCATCTAATAAAACAATAGCAAAATAAAAAAAACAAAAAAAATAGCCTGTGTTTTGTATTGTATTGTTTATGTTTTATTTATATAGAGACACTTGGGAACACATTGCTGTACAATGTTGAATACAAAAAAAACATACAAGGGGGACAATAAATAAATACATAAATATACAAATAAGTATGTGCATCAAGAAATATACAAGAAACAGTTAATATGAAGAAAGAGGTCCTGCCCCTTAGAGCTTATAATTACTTAGGTGGGTAATATACAGATAGGAAAGGATGGAAATGCTATAGTAATAACTGGGCAGTGTCAACAGTGCTTGCTGTGCTGGCTGTGCTGTGTGAGAGATAGGATGTAAGGTTAGATTTAAACTTGTTTAATGAAGTTTCTTGATGAAGAGAGAGGGGAATAGAATTCCAGAGGTCAGCAGCCAAAGAGAAAAAGGTTTAAGATGAGAAGATGCAGTGTGAGTGGGGGGGTCTATATAAGAGATAGTTCTGTAATGAGCGGGGGGTACAGGCAGCGGGACACAAAGAGAAAAATAAAGAAGGAGCAACAGAGCGAAAAATTTAAAGTTAAGAGAAGGCTTGTAGATAATGCATTGTTTAATGGGAGCCAGGTAGATGTGTGGCACAGAGGAGATTTCATTTCCCATGTGTTAGAGAGCGAGACAATCCATGCAGCAGAGTTAAGTATCGACTGAAGGGGAGAAAGATGGGAAGCAGGAAGACCAGAAAGCAAAGGTTACAAAAGTCCAGGCATGATAGGATGAGAGCATGGATAAGCATAGCAGTAGTCGGAAGAGAGAGGAATCTACGGATTTTCGCAATATTTTAGGAAAAAAGCAAAAGGTTTAGCAACATAGTTAGTGATTAGAAAAGAAGCGAGGAATCAATAATAACCCTAAGCCACGTGCCAACTGAATAGGGTAAATGGGGGTGTTGTCCACGAAAATGGAAATAGGTGGGATAGAAAAAGGTTTCGGTGTGAAAATATTATTTTGGTTTTAGTCAGGTTTAGTTTGAGGCATCGGTGCACCATCCATGATTAGACAGCACAGAGACCTTCAGGTGCATGATTGGGTGTCAGGATGCGTTGGGGTGGAAAAGTATATTTGAGTACAACGGCATACAAAATGTAGTTAAAACCAAATGAGCTGATGATTTCTCCCAGGGAAATAATATAAAGGGAGAAAACAGGAGTCCAAGGACACAAACCTGCAGAACCCCAACACTAAGAGGAACGGAGAGGATATGTTTATTTTCATAAGACACAGAATAGGTTCTGTTAGAGAGGTAGGATCATGCTAGGATGCTGCTTCATTCCAGATGCCCAAGGAGTGACGATATTGCATGGGGAGGAATGATCTACTGTGTTGAAAGCAGAGGAGAGGCCAGTCAAGAAAGATGAGAATAGAAAGTGACCTTTGGCTTTGGCAGCCAAAGGGAAAATACCAGATAACAAGGATGTTTTGAAGATGTGTGTTAGTATTGGGGAGACTGCCTTATTACAGTGCTTCAGTAGAGGAAGAGGGCATGGGATAGAGTGAGCAGACATGAACGAAGCAGATAAGAAACCTTGACTGAGTCACAGGACTAAAAAATTCAAGGGTAGTAGAAGGGGGGGGGGTAAACGAATATGAGAGGAATTAGAATCTGCATTGGATGAACTCTATTTTATTATGAAGTAGTCAGCAAAGTCTTGGGGAGAGTGTGGAGAGCGAAGAGAGTCAGTGGGTGATGGATGGAGAAGGGAGTTAAAGATGGAAAACAGGTGGTAAGTAGGTTTGATTTATTATTTATTTAAGAGATGGCAGTTGCGGGGTTGCAAAGGAGCAAGGGAATCAATAACATGAGTCAGGACAGAGTTATAGGAGTTAAGAAGCAAGTCAGAGTCAGAGTTGGACATAAGGGTAGAGAGACTAGAGGAGGGAGAAAAAGCCAGCACCGGAAGATTTATGGCTCGGGTATTATGGACATACACACAAGAAAAAGGGGCAAGAGAAACAGGAGAGGGCAAGAAAAGTAATAAGACAGTGATCTGAAAGGGGGTAGGGTAGCATTAGACAGAATTTTGTGTACAGCAAATTTTGTTCTGTGCATATTATAGATTTTTTTTTTTAAATTTACAAAATTTTTTATATGTTCCTGTTATATTTAAAGTTTTCAAAGTTAAAGGGCATGTCCACCCCTAAAATCCTTTTTAATAAACAGTATGGTAAATAACCCCTGTCCACTTCCAACTGCCATGTTATTTCTTTAAAAAAATTATTAGAATTGTACTTGCAGCCCTTCACTCGTGCGGCGCACTGATCCAGCAATTTCCGGCAAGCAGGAGGCTGGAATGGCAGCCACGTCTGTGAGAGCGCCACGGGAACGAAGGGCTGTAAGTACAGTTCTGATTGATTTTTTAAGAGATAACTTGGTGGTTAGGGGTGGGCAGGGGGTATCTACCATATATTAAAAGGATTTTACGCTAGATGGAAGGACAAGCAAGGATGGAACCGGATGGTGAGAGGACTGGGGGCTCCCCTGCACATGCCACTGTCCTTACTGAGGTTAAGCTAGTAGCAGGTGCCGTATGACTCACAGACACTTCATACTCTTAACTTTTTGGAACTTTGGACAGACACTGCAGGAGAACCATAAAGAGCAGAGATGTAAGGTAAGGATTTTTTTTAAACTTCACAGTGGGGCCAGTAATGGGTTAAATTTTAGTTTTGGGGTAGACATGTTCTTTAAAGGTGTTTTTTATAAAGGCCAGCAATAATGTTTCTGGATCTCCCACAGAACACTGTTGGAGAAAACTGCTTTCATTTACACAGTACAGTATGTGGTGTATATAGTACATGACCAGACTGGAACCACAAGCCCTTTAGAGCCCTAATGTGTAGCAGATATGAGCACTTCTCTTCTAGCCATCATGGTGCAGAGGAAGCGAAAAGTGTAGAAATAATGGGAGGGGAGATGGGTGACTAAGTGTGTTCCAGGGGGACATGGGGCATAGGGAGGGTACATGGGTAACTGGCTGTACAGAGGGAGTCCCACCTCTCCCTGAAGTGCAGGGAGTCTCCCGGGTCCCTGACTCCCTGAAAATTATATACAATCTCTATAAAATAATTATTTTCAATTTAAGTGAAGAGTGTGCTACAATTACAGAACTTATTGGAGGAGAGCACTGAGAAACCATAATGTAAGTGTTATGTCTGTCACTCTCTGTCTCCAGAGATAAGCATGGAGATCATCAGCACACTTGCTCTCCACATAGTCCCAAGAGAGTACTAGAGAAATTACTAGAGAGAGTTTGAAGCATACATACTGATTTGTTTTTGTAATTGCTAAGTAGATGTATGATAAATCTTGTTCTTATAGAGCTGTTTTTATTATTTTTGGGGATGGATGGCGGAATTTTTTTTTTTTTTGCCATGTCTGACAAGGGGTTCAATGAGGAAAGATGGTTGGCTGGGGGTACAATGAGTAGAAATAGGTGATAGGGTGCACTGTACAGGGAGACATGGGGTACAGGGTGAGGGATTTTGGTGACTAAATGCAAAGAGGGTATAGGGTACATAACAGGGCAGAGGTGAGTGAGTGACTGGATGGGGGGCATATGGAAATAGGTAACAGGTTCAAAGATTTGGGGATTGTGATGTCAAGATGATATGGGTGATTGGGTGCCCTGGTATTAAAGGAAGGGGGATGGGAGTCTCTGTGCAGTTTTATAATTGCAGAAGGCAAAAAGTGCCCTTAAAAAAAAGAACCCCTATAATTCACACAGAGCAAAAATTCATGGAGCTGCGAGCAATTTAGATGTGATTTAGTGTTTTTTTTTTCTTTTTAATGCCATCAAATAGCTGTCTTTAGCCACACGGTTGTAAGAAGAAAATTTAATTAAATATTCACGTTACAAAAGTCACAAGCATGATATTAAAGGCCATGATCCCCCTATACAAACATTGGCGCCCTTTTTTCGCAATACCTTTCCTTGAAATCTTAGGGACACAGCTCTGTACAATATTATAATACAAAAAGCTTGATTGGGTTTTTTCGCCATTCAGTTGGGCATCATTGATGATCAAACCCGGTTGAACACCATCCAACCAAAACGCCCATACACAAACTGATACTGGGCCAAATGTTTGTCTAAAGCTGGGTACACACTATACAATAATTCGACCGCCATTTCAGTGCTTCAGTTGATCGGATCGAATTATTGTATGGCGGCTCCAACCGATTGCCATCCGTTCCTTCATCCGAATTGGAAGAAAGCACTATCGGACGGGTCGGAAAACCATGACCGATCGTGCAGTCCTCTATGGACTACACGACCGGTTGCGGCTAACTGTTGGACACAGCTGCTTTTGCCACGACCGACAGTCCTTCCTCCTGGCCAACTAGTCGGAAGCCTCAAAGGGTCGGTCAGGAGCAAAGATTGCAACATGTACGGTTGTGCATCGAGTATTAAATCGGTGATTGCACATACGAAGCTTTAAACTCTAGCCTTAAAGTTACAGTAACCTATTCCCAAAGGTTTAATGTAATGCTATAATAACAGCGGCTGAGCTGGTATTGTAAAATACTCAATATAGTTTCTGCTCCTATTTCAGCTTGAGTATTTACTTGTAAGGACAATTAAACTCCCCTTTTCTCTGGTCCACACCTATAAGTATTTAACAGATTAGCTGTGATATTCATGCTGCTCTGCCCCTCTTCCCGACATCACAGACAGAATAAAGAAGAAAAAAATCAAGAAGCAGTGAGAAAACCTTCATCTAAGTATTGCAACTGATCTGTAAAGTACTAAGGGGTTTCCCCCCCCCCCTTGTATTATTAATAGGAGAAAGAAGAAGAACAAGGTGGAGGTAAGTATCCTTGTCCTATAAAGTCACACAAAAAAAGATCCACAAAATCGATATTGAAACTCATTAGTACAGTCTACCAAGTTGCCTTTTTGGTGTATTTACTTAGTATCTAGATTCGTTTTTCTATACTACCATGCACATTAACCTATAAAGAAGTAAAAATGACAAAATGTTTTATTCCAATTGCTAGTAATTGGGATGTATAAAGTAAATTGTAACTATGGCATACCCATGTACCTGCATTTTTCATGTACTTATCCAGTAAATTCTGAAGCTCTTGTTCTTTGTCATTGTTAAATTGTGTCTCTACTGCCAGAAGTATATATTCATCAAGCAACATTCGAATCAAATGAAAGGAACCTGTAAATAGACAGAACTACATTTAGGGAAAACCATCTTATCTTCATGACCATCTCTAAACACTATACAAGAAGTTAGCAGAGGTAAATAAATGATTGTTGTACTCCAATTGACCCACAAAGACCAACAAGAGATAGTTACAGAGATCTTAGTCTAATCTTTGGATTAATGACCCACTTAATACAATACATTTTCTACATCATGGTATACAAATGACATCAAAGACCATATTGATAAAGGAAAGATGGATGGTTCAAAAGAAAAGCAGATAAAAAAAACCAAAGATGCTCATTTCATTATATATATTTGCTCTGCAGGAAAGTTTGTAGAAGAGATATGAAGGCCTAAATCCAATGTTCAACAAGATTAATCACATTGTGAAAGAAAGAATTTAATAATATGAGTGATTCGTCTTGAATACTATTTTATTGCAAAGCATTAGCCAGTGTTACGTAGTCTTAGGCTGGGTACACACAGGCCTAAATTTTCCCAACTGGCTGTTCGCCACTAGCGAGCAGGGACAAATCACTGTCGGCCAAGGTAGCTGCGATATTGAATTGCATACAGGAGTTTTATCCACACCAATATCAGTTCTGGGTAAATCCCCCATAGTCTGCTATGGTAACCAAAATAACTGTAAATGAAAACTTTCCCCTTGTGTACAAAAACAAATTGTTATTTTACTTGTGTATCAAAATAATGAAAATCCAATAAATAAAACAGTGCCACCAATGCCTTGTCGCTAAGACATTAAGGAAGCAAGCAAATAGGCTTGAACAGAGGGACAGAGTATAAAACCAATGTATCTGTTGTATTCAATTAGATCAACTGGACTTGAAGTTTAGTTCTTGAAGACATTTTGCTAGTCATCCGACTAAATTCAGAATGACTTGTACAAGAATCTGTGGCAATTATGTACCCTGGAAAATCCCAATTAGCATATCACAGCCTAATGTTAAGGGCGTGATTGCATAGTGGCTAAGAGGAGTTATAGGAATGCCCAGAGTAAGGTGTCAAAACAGCATTGTACATGGCAGACAGTTGGTGTCAAACCCCCCACCTCTATTTATACTTGGTTTCTTTATTTTCGCATAAATGGCCTCCTTGACACCTCTCTTGAACCAGTCACGTTCCTTTGCCAATATGTTAACATTACAATCAAAGGTATGTCCTTTATCCTTAAGATACAGGTACACGGCTGAGTCCTGACCCGAGGAATTGGCTCTTCTGTGTTGGGCCATACGTTGATGCAGTTGCTGTTTGGTCTCTCCCACATACAATCAGAGCATTCTTCACTGCACTGCACTGCACTGCGTAAATGATGTTGCTTATCTTGTGTTTCGGTATTGGGTCTTTCGGATGTACCAATTGCTGCCTCGGTGTGTTGTTTGGTTTAAAGCAGACAGTGATAGGGTGTTTTTTGAAAATTCTTCTTAATTTCTGAGACCCCTGCTACATATAGGATGACCATGTTCTTTCTCCTGTCTTGCTTTTCCCCTTCACTGTTGGTATACCTGTTCTTTTCTTTCCTTCTACTTCTTTTGACAAAGGCCCAGTCTGGATATCTGGATAGTTTTAAGGGCTCCTCTGAGATGTTTCATTCCTTTAGCCTTCACCTCTGTGCTAGTGGGGATGTTCTCAGCTCTGTGTTGCAGGGTTCTGATGACACCCAGCTTGTGATCTAAAGGGTGGTGGGAGTCAAACATCAAATACTGATCCGTGTGTGTTGGTTTTCTGTAAACCTCTACTTCCAGTTTACCATTCTCCCTGACTTCTACCAAACAGCCCAATTCCTTGGGTCAGGACTCAGCCGTGTACCTGCATATTAAGGATAAAGGACATACCTTTGAAGATTGTAATGGAAACATATTGGGAAAGGAACGTGACTAGTTTAAGAGAGGTGTCAAGGAGGCCATTTATGTGAAAATAAAGAAACCAAGCCTAAATAGAGGTGGGGGGGTTCGACACCAACTGTTTGCTATGTACAATGCTGTTTTGACACCTTACCCCTCATAACACCTCTTAGCCACTATCCAATCACGCCTTTAACACCTGGCTGTGATATGCTAATTGGTATTTTCCAGGGTACATAATTGCCACAGATTTTTGTTCAAGTCATTCTGAAACGTCTTCAAGAACTAAACTTCAAGTCCAGTTGATCTAATTGAATACAACAGATATACCATGACCTGGATGAATGAGAACCTTCACAAGCATAACACCAATGCCAATTTATGTAAAAATAAACTTCTCTAAAGGTAGGCATACACAGATCAATATTCTTCCGATCAGATTTGCAATTGGCCGAAACGTTGTAAATCAGATTGGAAGAACTGATCGAATATACCCACCTTGCACCGGCAATCTTCCATAGATTTCATCTTGAAAACTACGGAAGGTATGGTTCTGGTAGATGGGGTTGATAGAAATGTTTCATTTTGCCTGATCAGGTTTTTTTTCGATAGACTGATCGATATCATGGATCTTTATATCTAAAGCCTGGAAAAGTGTCTTTGATAATCCAATCAATTTGATTGAATTGATCAGATTATCAAAGACACTTTTCCGATCGGAATATCAATGGCATGTATGCTTACTTATGGCTAGATGTACATATCTGTAGGTCAGCCCAAAATATCTGCTCATGTGTACCAAGCCTAATATTTCTCAAATAAAATCAAATGGACCTAGAATATTTGTGATACTTTTTTGTTACACATAATAAATAATACCAAAGCTAGAAGCATTGTTGAGAGTTAGATTGTGCATGACCCGGGCTCCAAAGAAACTCCACTTCAACAAGAAATCCTGAGCTCGCTTCATTAGTGACTTTCCATTTTGTTTACTTGCCTACAATAAAAAAAATCTATTATTTTTAGAATATGCTCAATTTTTCCAGTGTTTTTTCCTCTATTTGTGTATAGGAGATGATAGACTGGTAGGAAACAATATTTTTATTTATTCTTGAAAACTTTAAGACCCCACCTGGAGTAAATATTAAAATATTACATAGGAGTCCATAAAGGTCAAACTGAGCTACCCTAGTGTGCAGTTATTGGGAAGTATTGAAGATCATCTTGACTCACCCTAATGTCCAGATATTGGGATGTGTGGAATGTCATGAAAGTTTCAAATCTTCCTGCCTAAATGGAGAATTGGTAGATGTATTTTGAGCCCAAACTTTATTTTTTGTACTCTTAGCCAATGGACACATTTACATAGGGAATTGGGGGAATTCCTTGGACTCTTGCATTTATTTTAACACATACCATAGTAAAAGTAAAGGACATTTTAAATCTGTTTTTTTTTTATTTAACAAGTAATGCATCCATTGAATGAGCAATATTTGGTTTATAAGTAAATACATTTTAGCCTCAAGTGTTCCCTTAAAGTTTAGAGTTAAAATTGCTTGAGTCTTTAATATTATTTTATATTATAAGGGATTAAGAAGTACTAAAATATATATATGAATTTTTGCTTTAAATGAACTTTTACCTTTATAACTCTTTGCTCTACAACATTGTCCAACCATTCTATAAAGGATTCAACAGTGGCATTTTTCTTTAATAGATCTTTCAGCTCTTGAAACACTGTAGAAGTATGGAACATGTTAAATAAAAAGACATTGTATTCTTGATAATGCTGTCTCATCTAAAATGTCACTAAGGAATAAAATAAGATAGGGAGAGTTTGACACTATAGAGCTGCACTCTTACATATTCAAATAAGGAACGTTGGCTTAGTATAGTATAGTAGTAGAGGTTGAATAAAGATATATCCCCATCTAGTCCAACCACCTCAGCAATACCCACATTTCCTGCCTAACTGTTGATCCAGAGGAAGGCAAAAAAAAAATCCTTACTGACTCCAAGTGGCAAACGGAAATATCCCTGGATCAACCCTACCTTATATATCATTACCAGTAACCTGCAACATTCCTTGTTTTCAGAAACTCATCCAGCTATTTATTAAACTATCCAAGAAACCAGGTACGATGGAAGACAACGCAATAGGAAATATTCAGGCATGGACTCGATCCAACGTCGGATAAAACTTCACCTTTATTACCACATTAAAAACAACAGATGCACAGAGGACTGACAAAAAAATGCCCTGACGCATTTCGTGACCTCTCTACATCACATCATCAGAGGCATAGTTTGTTTACTGCATGTACTGCCCTTATAAAGGAGGTGCTAGAAATACCAGATGAAATCAGGTGAAATCAAAGGATTAGCCTTCTCTTAAAGGCATGTAAACACTAGTACCTTAAGGGCATAGTAAACACAAGAGGGAACTGAGTGAAACCAGATAAAAACTGTATATAAAAACAACACAAACATCTTAGTATATATACATATATATACACCTTGAATACAATTAGATTAGATGTCTATATAGGTTTTTTATTGTTCCTAATGCAATGTAAAATAAGTTATGTATGGAAGGAAGCACATAATGTTACAATAACCAATATAATGAATTTTTCAAAAAGGACACTTAGTATCTCAATTAACAATATGATACAGTGTGTTTAAAATTATTAACATCTTGTGCCACGAGTGCTGTTTGGGGTTTCTTTTGGAAACATCTGTGTTCCTCTTTCCAGTTTATAACAATATGATACATATTAGAGGCTAAACTGCCTGTATTGCTTTTATTGTAACAACATACACTCAATCTTCACTTGAGTGTTAAAAGATGTAGATAAAGAAGCCTGGATCTTGCTGTATTACATGTTGCATCTCAATGAAAATTCTACAAATAGTTCCTGTGTTTTACTAAAAATCTGAGCACAGTCCTTGTAAATTGCATCCCAAACAAAGTAATAAACATATTAATTATTTATTTCCTTAAATCTGAATAACATGATGGTTATTTAATTTTTATGGTTAAATTTAAATAAACCGATCAGTGTATAAAACTACTGATAAAGGTACTATATATATTATATACACTCAGAGAAAAGGCTAACAAATGTCATAAACTGGTGACTTGGAATGGTATAAAATAGTCAGTATCTATATCTATATCCAAACTAAATCCAAGAGTTCAGATAAAACATGTGACTTCCCAGTCTCTATTGAGACCCTTGGGCCATTGTGTCTGCATTTCAAGAATCCACCATGGTTCTCTCTTTGCTAAACAGAGATCTCTGTCTCCCCCTCTACAACCCACTGTTACTTGCTCTATACCATGATATGAGCAATTGTTCACCAAACTGCAGATTATACTACTTGGTCAAGGTGGATTTTTTTGTCAGTCCTCTGTGCATCTGTGCATGTGAAGTTTTATCCGGCATTGGATCGAGTCCATGTCTGAATATTTCCTATTGTGTTGATGTTTGTTGTTTTGGGAGTTAGCGCTCTCCTTTCAAGGAAGGACTCTCCCGCCAGGAGTGCCTAATCTGAGTAACTAAGATTAGTTACTCAGTAATAGGGATGGCATAGAACTCGAACTCGAACCCGAGTTCGAGCCGAACTGTTCGAGTTCGAACGGACCCGGACATCTCGAACTATCTCGGACGTGGACTTTCGATATTTCCCGGACTTTCGATGATTTATCGAATGTTCGAACGTTCGAACGTTCGAATCCGCGAGTAAAATGTACATGGTATCTAGGCGCGAACATCGAATCTGCGAGTAAAGTCTCCATTAAAGCCTATAGGCGAGCATCGAATCTGCGAGTAAAATGTCCATGTTACCTCGAACGTTCGAACGCGAAAGCTCAAAAGTAGCGCGTGTAAGAGTAAAATCGATTTTACGAAAGTCCTGGATATTGGAACATGCTCCCCAGACCATTTCCCAGGTCCCACAGCCATTTACATTAAGTTACCATTAATATTTTAGTTGTATTTGACTCGAACTTTTCGAACTATTTGCCTCCCATAGACTTTAATGGGTCTGTTTTCGAACTTTCGAAATTTCGAACTTTTACAATAGTTCGAAAGTTCGAAAACGGACCGAACTTTCAATAGTTCGACCATCTCTACTCAGTAACGCTCGGATTTGTTTTCTTGACAATGGAAGACAGTTCCATAGTTTTACCATTCTCATAGTGAAAATTTGTGAGCAAGGGAAATTTATTAAATATGTTTTTATAGATCACAAGTTCTAGATACAAATATCATAATGTTGTGTTAAAAGACAATAATTAGAAAGAGGTGAGTGTGCTAATAAAAATAGGACATACGCATCATGCTTCATGTATATAATCTTTGTGGACATGTGCGCATTTGGACAGACTCTGTATTAACAAACTGTAAATCAGGGATGTGGTCCCTCTTACCACCCCCCACCCCCACACACAGTCGTGGGCCCTGCCGGCCCTATTGTTACTCCATTGCCCAGAACTTTGGGGAGGCAACATTTTGTCTTACAACCTTCATGTTTTTCCTACAGATATATATTTATGAAAATTTGATTTGTGCTTTGTTACATGGTTTGGTTTGCCAGTATTAGACTCGGACCCAGATCCGACATGTAACCCATTGGTTCCAAATCCGAATAATCTGTCCAAATGGTCTGCCCGAATCCAGGTTGTTTTCTTTCCTGGACGTTCCCTCCCCTATATGCATCACTGTGGTCCGATTCGCTGTTCTGCTCTGGAGTGAAAGAGACAGCCAATCAGGGACAGTCTGGGACTGCTTCTGGGGTGAAAAAAGAAGCCAATCTGCAGCCATGGTGTGACGGTGGACCCTAAATAACTGCTTCTTTCAGTCCAGATCAGCAAATCAGATTGTGCTGGCAAAGTGATGTTGTGAACTATGACTTGCACAGGTTTACCTCTAAGAAAGGTAATCTGTACTTTTTTTTTCAACAACATTTATTTTTTGGGGTCAGATTTAATTTGGGAAGGCTAAGCCTTCATAAGCCTTACACAAAACGCTCCTATGCCCAGTGAACATATTAGATTGATTCTAGCCTTCTACTGTTTTCCAGGATGTAAAAGTAAGTGACTTACACTCAGTGTAGACTTCACAATCAGAGTCTGTACTGCTGCAACTGGTAAAGAGAGCCTGAGACCCAATGCTGTATAAATCCACCTTCTCAATGTCAGATGTCATGGAATTCACCACATTCTGATCAAAAAGTGCAGGGCGTGCTATCTAAGAAAATGTACAGAAATGTACAAAAATTTATGAAGCTGACATAAAATGTACACAACACAGCGACACAACGTCTCTATGACACAATGTTTTGATTAATGTATTCATCCTAGAGAATTGATAAATGCTAATCCTGTGTTAAGTTTCACACTATGAAGTAGAGCAAATCTTAACAAATAGGGAATTGTATTGGGTGCGCTGCGCTATTTGCAAAAACATTTGGAACTGTTGCAGTGCAATAAAAAAAAGTGTAAAACATACGTTTAACCAATATTACATCGGTTTATATGGATTATAAATTTATTTTAACAATATTACAGCTCCCTGTATGTTCATTACCTTCCGTTCTTAGACTAGCCTCAATGCAACTGACTGGCCCTATCTTTTTTGTAGTAAAGGCTCAATTAATTGAATGGGCCAGAGCAGAAAACCTTGCAGAAATGTTGGAATGTAAAACGACTGGACTCTCCTGCTCTTCTAATAGTGGCCATAAATACAGCGATACGATTGGGCGATACCGCATATTTGTGCTGTCGATGAAATCTGAAAATTCGTTTGGGGCTGATTTCATAATCAGGATTGGCGAAACTGTCGGGTGATCAATATTATCACATATGAGTACAAAGGAGTTCAACAAGGAGAGCAACACCATAGGACTCTGCAATTCATTTTCACCTTCTTGCTCTTACTGAAACCTGGCTCTCCCAACACGACTCTGCTATTGAGGCCTTCGTTACTATAGGAGGTCTCCGCCTCTCGCATACACCTCGCTCCTCGGGTTGTGGCGGTGGTGTTGGCCCCCCACCTGTCGATTTAATGTCATTATCCCCCCATGGCCTTCTCGTTTACATCCTTTGGGGTTTACACTATACAAATTTCCTACCCTCTGTTGCTATGTGTAGCTGTGGTATACAGGCCCCCATCCACGACTCCCCCAGCTACATTCCTCTCAAACTTTGAGACCTGGCTTACTTTTTTCCTCTCTACTGATGGTCCTGTTCTAATTCTGGGTGACTTCAACTGTCACATTGACAACTCTAATCTATCCTGGCCCTCTCGGTTCCTTCACATAACATCCTCTTTTGATCTTCATCAAAATTACTGGTACGCATAAGGATGGCCACTTCTTGGATCTTGTCTTCACTAAAAACCTCTCTGTCTCATCTTTTAAAAGTAACCCCTACCCGCTTCCAGATCACTACTTTATTACTTTTCTTGCTTAACATTCTCCTGTTTCTCTTGACCCTCTTTCTTGTGTGTATGTCTGTAATACCCAGGCAATAGATCTTCCGGTGCTGGCTTCTTCTCTCTCATCTAGTCTCTCTTCCCTTATGTGTGATTCTGACCTTGACTTGCTTCTTACCTCCTATAATTCTGTCCTGACTAATGCTATTGATTCTCTTGCCCCCTTGCAACCCTGCAATCAATGTCTCTCAAATCCTTGCCCCTGGCTCAGTCCCACAATCCGTTTTATACGTAGGTGCACACGTGCTGCTGAGCGGATGTGGAGAAAGTCTCATACCCAAGCTGACTTTCTCCATTACAAGTTTATACTACAATGCCCCAACACCACACTATTGGGAGCAAAACAAAAAATACTATAAGACGCTTATAAATAATAACAAATCAAATAACAATTTATTTCCATCTTAAACTCCCTTCTCCGTCCCTTGCCCACTGACTCTCCTCTCTCTCCACACTCCCCCCAGGACTTTGCTGACTACTTCATAAATAAGATAGAGTCCATCCATATGCAGATTCCCAACCCTCACCATAGCTCTCAGATTCTTTTACCCACACCCACTTCTACTGCTCTTGAATCTTTTAGTCCTGTGACCCAGTCAGAGGTCTCGCCTCTACATAGTTACATAGTAATTAAGGTTGAATAAAGACAGACGTCCATCAAGTCCAACCTATTTACTTTTTTTTTTTTTAACCCTACCTAACAGTTGATCCAGAGGAAGGCAAAAAACCCCAGCTAAAAAGGGGGAAAAAATTCCTTCCTGACTCCAAACGGCAATCGGAAAGTATCCCTGGATCAACCAGATCTATATGCATTAATACCAGTAATTCTCAATTTTTTTTAGTTTTAGAAACTTATCCAGGCCTTTTTTAAAGTTATTCAATGAACTTGCCATTACCACATCTGCTGGAAGACAGTTCCACATTTTCACCGTTCTCACTGTAAAGAAACCTTTCCTAACCTGAAGATGAAACTTCTTTTCTTCCAACCTTAAAGGATGTCCATGTGTCCTCTGATATGACCTATTAGTGAACAATGCACCAGAGAGTTCATTGTATGGGCCATTAATATATTTGTATAAGGTTATCATGTCCCCACGCAACCGCCGCTTCTCCAATGTAAACAGCCCTAACTTGTCTAATCTGCCTGCATATTCAAGCCCCTCCATTCCCCTTATTAATTTAGTTGCCCTTCCCTGAACTGCCTCAATTTCCAAGATGTTCCTTTTGTATATGGGATGCCAAAACTGCACCGCATATTCCAAATGAGGCCTTACCAGTGCCTTGTAAAGAGGGAGAATAATATTTTTCTCTCTTGAATCTATTCCCCTTTATATACAAGACAATATCTTGCTAGCTCTGGCTGTTGCTACCTGGCATTGTTTGCTACAGCTAAGTCTGTTATCTACCAGAACCCCCAAATCTTTTTCCATTACAGATGAACTTAACACAGAGTTATTTATGGTGTAGATGGCACAGGGATTATTAAATCCCAAATGCATCACCTTACATTTATCTACATTGAATCTCATCTGCCATTCTGCTGCCCATTTTGATAATCTATCTAGGTCTGCTTGCAGCACTTGCACATCATTGGAAGTTTCCAAAGCTCTGCATAATTTAGTGTCATCAGCAAACACAGAGACCTTGCTCTCAATGCCCCCTTCTAAGTCATTTATAAACAGATTAAACAGAAGCGGCCCCAGTACAGAACCCTGAGGCACTTCGCTTAGAACTTTAGCCCACATAGATGTAGCTCCATTAACCACCACTCTCTGTTTGCGGTCCAAAAACCAGTTCTCTATCCATGAACAAATGTTTTCTTCAAGGCCAACAGTCCTCAGTTTATACAGTAGTCGCCTATGTGGCACAGTATCAAAAGCTTTTGCAAAATCCAAATATACCACATCCACTGCTGTGCCTGAGTCCAACTTCTTACTCACTTCTTCATAAAAACCAATTAAATTTGTCTGGCATGATCTATTTCTCATAAATCCATGCTGACTACTACTAATAAGATGATCTCTGGAGACAAAGTCAAGGATATGATCCCTTAACAAAGTTTCCATCACCTTCCCTACCACTGATGTTAGGCTTACAAGTCTATAGTTACCAGACTGTGAACGACTACCTTTTTTGAATATTGGTATTACATTGGCTTTTTTCCAATCCAGCGGCACGTCCCCAGACAAAAGCGAATCTGAAAATATGAGAAACAGTGGTCTAGCTAGAACTGAACTAAGCTCTTTTAAAATCCTAGGATGCAATCCATCTGGTCCTGGCGCTTTATTGATATTAACTTTGTCTAATTGTTTCCGTACCATATCCTCTGTTATCCAATGTGAAAACTCTTCATTTCTTCCCTGCATATTGCTACAATCCCTACTGTAAGGACAAGGATTCTCAACAGTAAAAACCGATGTAAAAAAACGGTTTAGCAGATTAGCCTTTTCGGCATCCTCTACAACCACCTCAGCTCCATTATTTAATGGTCCCACATTCTCAGTCCTCATCTTTTTACCATTTATATACTTATAAAACATTTTGGGGTTGGACTTGCTTTGTTCGGCAATCCGTATTTCATTTTCTATTTTAGCTAGTTTAATTGCTTTCTTGCACTCTTTATTACAGCTTTTGTACTCCCTTTAAGCCTGTTCTGTGCCTTCTGTTTTCAAAATTTTAAAAGCTCTTTTCTTTTTTTCCATTTCCCTTTTTACCTGAGCATTAAGCCATGCAGGAGTGGACCTAATTTTTTTACACTTGTTACCTAAAGGTACCGATTTGGAAATGTAATAGTTTAATATCCCTTTAAAAGTGGTCCACATCTGCTCAGTTTCTTTACCTAGAAACAGTTCCCCCCAGTCTATGAGCAGGAGCGATTCCTTTAAAAGCATAAAATTAGCTTTCCTAAAGTTAAAAGTTTTTGTTAAGCCAGTGCACTTTAGTTTTTTGCAACCTATATTAAATGACACTATATCATGGTCATCTCTGTTTCGGTCATGTCCGCTCACTACATGTCCCCTTGATCCCATGCCCTTTTTCCTACTGAAGTACTGTAATCAGGCAGTCACCCGTATAACCCACATATTCAATGCCTCCTTTTCATCTTGTATTTTCCTTTCCTCCTTTAAACACGCCCACATGAAACCCATAATCAAAAAAGCATCCCTTGACCCTAATTGTCGTGCTAACTACCACCCGGTCTCTCTTCTACCAATAGCCTCCAAGCTACTGGAATGTCTTTTCCTGTATCGCTAATTATCTTAATTTTCATAACTTACTGGACCCCTTGCAATCAGGGTTTTGTCCTGGGCACTCCAGAGAGACAGCTCTGTGCAAAGTTGTTAATGACCTTCAGGCTGCCAAAGCCAAAGGCCACTTTTCTATTCTCATCCTTCTCGACCTCTTCTCTGCATTCAACACAGTTGATCATTCCCTCCTAATGCAAATTCTTCACTCCTTGGGCATCCGGAATGAAGTGGCAGACAGATCCTACTCTGTGTCATGTGATAATAAAACATTCTCTCCGATTCCTCTTAATGTTGGGGTTCCACAGGGCTCTGTTCTTGGACCCCTGCTGTTCTCCCTCTATACCATTTCCCTGGGAGAAGTCCTCAGATCATTTGGTTTTAACAACCATCTGTATGCCAATGATACGCAAATATATTTTTCCACCCCCATACTTAGTCCTTACACCCAATCATGCATCTCTGACTGTCTCTATGCTGTCTCCTCATGGATGGCGCACCGATGCCTTGCCTCATACTAAACCTGATTCTAGTCACCTCACTCTATGTCAAGAAACCTCAATAAACAAGTTTAAATCTAACCTGTCAAGCTATCTCTCTGAGCAAAGCACAACATAGGCTGGTTGATACTGCAACAGTTATTACTTTAGCACTTCCATCCTTTCGTATATATCTGTATGTTACTCACCTAAGTAGATTGTAAGCTCTAAGGGGCAGGAACATTTTACCTCATGTTACATGTCTTAAGCATGTGTATATTTAGTGATGGCCATACTTATTTATATATTTATGCATTTATTTACTGTCCCCCTTGTATGACTTTTTGTATTCTATATTGTACAACACTGTGTCCCCATACTTACATACATACATTTTTATTTTTAAACTTTTATCTGCACTGATGTAAATAATGATGTGTCATTCCTTATTACATGAAACATGCATCATTCAGAAAAGTACCACGGTAAAAAAATTACAATGTTTTGTTTTTATTCTTATTCTACTAAGTCAGATTTTTCATTTTTTTTTCTGTCATTTTTTTTGCAATGAAAAATATGGCAACTTTTACCTGAGCTAGATGTAGGAATGATGTCTGCCTTTTTAAAGAGGATACAAATCTTCTAACAATTGGGAGTTTCTTCTCAGATAGGACCTCCGGAAGATTTTCCAATGCTGAAACAATCCACTGTTCCCAGTGTTTAGCAAAGTTCCTTATATCTGCTAATAAACTAACAAACCATATTGTGTTTTGAGAATACAAAAAATGATTAGATTTAAAGAACATAAAAGGATGTAAACATTGCTGGTGATGGAGACAATCTATATAATAATCTATTTATAACAGTAACAATTTCATTTCTAGAGTATTTATTCAGCAATTTAATCTGATGGGTTTTTTTCGTGGTGGAAGCAATTGTGTAATCAGATGTTTACAAGTCGGAAAAAATTGTTCTTCTTTAATATATCTAGTGCACTGTGTACAGAATCAAACAAAAGAAGTGTACCAAAAGGGATCCAAGTAAAATAAAAGTCCTATGCACTCTATCCAACACTGGATCCAGACTTCTCTAGGTATCCACCCTCACTGGAAATTATATATCGAATCTAGAACAAAATTGAGGGTAACACTCCAAAAATTAATTTCCAACTTTTATTAGTGTCCACACATCATAAGTAAACGTGCCCCCTTCCTCAGGTGATGTCAGTGCAATTTATTGTATTTTTGATGTGTGGTCATTAATAAATGTTGGACATTTATTTTTGGAGTGCAATCCTCAATTTTGTTTTCCCTTCCTCTAATATTGGCCACACTGCCCAGACCAATTATATCTAATTATATCAAGTCAATATTAGAAGAGAGATGCCAGGCCTTGAATCTGTTCAATATATATATTTATTTCTCCATTAAGAGTAAAAAGTAAGGGACTTCCTGTCTCCCTCACACACTGAAGTCTGAGGCTGTGCTCGCTGGCGGGGAGGAATGTCATATGTCATCCTCCCACCCATTAACTTTCTGGTCTGTAATGTCTTTATATGTCTGTGGAGCACGTAGAGAGGTGGTTGATGGCTCATTTTAAAGGTAGGAAACTGACCACAGTTCCCCTTTAAAAAGCTTAAAAAACATATCAACTAATTTTAACTGATTTTAGCCATCGTAAATTAGAGTAATACCATGAGGACATTAGTGGTTTACTATGGTATTGTGGTAATGGTATTACTGAGCATGTCATTGTAAATTGTGAATTTCAACTCTCTATTCTAAATTCATACTAACTGTTCTTTGTTTTGCCAACTGGCATTCATGTTGGTTTGCTTATTTGGCTTTAGTTTGCTAACTGGCTATAATCTTGATATAATCTTGACATCTAAAGGTTTGTACACATGCTCAATTTGCGCCCGAGCCACAACACCGATGGCTGCATGCGACTAACGGCCGATTCGGCTAAGAATCGTCTGTGTGTATGCGTTCAGTCAGGGGTCTTTCGTCAATCCAGGCAGATCAACGAACGACCCCCAACCGAACACATTCTCAGACAAAATGACCGTTCGTCACATGTAGGCAACGGTGTTGGTGGTCGTGACTCGGGATGCACATCGTGCATGTGTACGAGCCTTTAGTCTGAAACCTGACCCATACAGAATCAATCCTTTTGTCTGTACCATTTATGTCAATAGGTATACCCACGCTGAAACCAAAGTATATAAAACATTTTTATATGGCAAATAAATGGACATTTCTTTTTCTCAAGTCAAAATGAATAATGTGATGGTAATGAATTTTACCTTTCGGGCATTTCCTGCATGGTGGCTGGAATAAGCACTTCTGTCAGAACCTGAAACAAAGCATATAGAGTGACTGGAGATATTTAACATTTGCCAACATTGTATTAACCAGAAAGGCATATCACCTTGTAAAGAATTGAATCACAAACACAGAATATGTCTATGATTATGGGGTTTTCCAGCAATGGAAGTAGATGGTCCGGCATGCCTTGCCAAAAGTGTAATAGAAAGTGCTGGATCTGTAAGGAAAACAGATGTATTAATCTTCTGTGCTACAAAATAGACAGTAAAGGCTAGTAAGGAGCACATCTGATTTGCAAAAAAAGTAATTGCACAGAGCTGCGCAACACAATGAGAAACGCAGAGCAGTGCATGTCAATGCGGATGGCCATATTGCATGTGCAGCTCTGTGCAATCACTTTTTTTGCAAATCACAAGCACTCCTTTTGTGCAACATTGTGCGGATCACAGCGCAAGCGGATGGTAACACACGCAAAACATGCGTCCTTGTGTATTTTACCTTGCTCTGGCCTCAGCCTAAAGCCATACATTTTTACAGTCTTACCTCCTCAAAGTTTCCATTAATTGCATTGTCGAGCACACACTGGCAGTGTGTCTTGTACATCATGATAAGAGTATCTACCTATCAAATGGAAAAGGGTCACATTAAGGAGTAGAGAATAGTATTATCTACGCCATATATATTTAAAATGCTAACTTAAAGGGCAAGTCCAGCCCCAAAATGAAAACTTACATACAAGTAAATTACCCCTCAAAACCCTAAACGGGAATAGTTTCAAACCTGAAATATATAAGTCTAACCTGAAATCCTGCACAATGTCCTGTTTCCCCTGTTTCTGCTTCCTGGTTTTTCCAGTTAGTAACTGTCAGTTATGCATTTGACAGTTGACATCACAGCCAATGACTGAATGTTAATCCCCTGTCTGCCTCTTCTGAGCATGCCCAGGCTCAGTACAGGTTTCTAAATTGCTCAGTTTCCATGAGGCCTCCAGAAGCATAGCAGGCATACAGTAATGAATTCAGAGGACAAACTATGTTATATCAACATATTTTAAAGAGGCCGTTCTTTCTAAAAGATGTTCTTATGAGGGTGGAGTTGTCCTTTAAATTCTGTTTAACTCAGTAAAGGTCCTAGAACCTGTTCTCAGCAGAATACACATTAGGAACACACCTCGGGGGCGCCCATGGTTGGAGGGGTGCCTATCAATCTGCACCTACCCCTTCACCCCTATACAGTCTATTTTCTTTCAAAAAAAAGAAAAAGTGGTGTGTGGTTCATGGGTGTGGTCTGTATTTAGGGATGGGGCTAAGGGCGCCAGGTATTTTGTGCATACAGGCTACTAAGGTGTAAATCCGCCTCTTTGAACAAATACATACTATGTTACTTTATTTTTTTATTTTTTAATATTAATATTTTGCTTCTCAAATAATTATTACAATTAGTATATTTCTTATACATTCAACTGGCAAACACAAAGATGTATTGTTTGTTCTTGCTTGTTATGCTTTTTTTGTGGTTGTGGATATTAGTTTTACTAGGTCTACCAGGCAGGGGCGGATTTATACCTTTAGGAGCCTGTAGGTCCAAAAAGCCTGGTGCCCTTTGCCCCACCCCTAAACAGACCACACACCCATTTTCTCTTTTTTGATGCTTAAGGTGCCCATACATTAGTGTCTACCTGCCTTTCTGGATCTTCTTTGCGACCGAAATACTATAGTAAAATGAATGGTACAGGCAGGACCTCATGATCATATGTTGGCTGCAAAAAAGTTCCGGAAAGGCAGTTCCCCAGGAATTGATTGAATGCCAAGGGATTGATCTGCCGGTAACCTGTAATATATGGGCACCTTAAAGGCAGTGGATTGGTGGGGGTAGATTGACAGCTAGATAATCTGTATGTGATACATAACACTTTTAATTTCTTTAGACCCCTGTTCCTAATGGCAGGCGCCATTAAGAAGGGTGGGGGAACAATTAATTTTTCCAAAAAAAACCCAATCAAAACAAATCAAAACTAATCTAGTTGTGTGTGACAGAACATCCTCAGCAGAGGATGTGCAATTATATCTAAGGTACAAGTTATTTCTAAAATATGTTGGTATACAGCTACTGTATATATTGATTGTCAGCTTAAATAAGTATTCACAATTCTCTAACACCTGTACTTTATTCCATATTTAGACAATACACTGAGAGACAGATAACTAATAGGGATGGCTGGTTCGCAGATCCGAACCCGGATCCGCCGCGGATTTATCCCGTTCGCGAACGGCGGATTTTTCCGGATTTTCCGCCTTCCGAACTTCCGAACCACGGATTTCTCGAATTTTCGTAAATTTTCTAAATTATGAGGATTACTCCTATTTTCGAAAATCCGTATTTTCGAAAATTTTAGAAAATACGATAAATCTCGTAATTTCGAGGATATTTTTCATTTTAATGGGTTCGCTCGCGGATTTTCGAATTTTCAAATTTTTTTAAAAATTCGCGGATCCTCGAGCGGACCGGATTTTGCGAAGTTCGGACATCTCTAATAACTAACATGCTTTAGTTGACTTAACCATTATACAGTCTTATGACCTACCTTTTCTTTGGACATACACCCTTGTAAGACAAGATGTTGAGCACTTGGAAATTCCGGCAGTAGTGTTCCAGTCTTTGAACTAAGGGAGTATTTCCTTGTGAAGCCACCCTGAAAAATCAAGAAAACATTTTATAAACAAGAAGTAGCACTGACATTGTAGAAGATAAATAGGCTCTTTAATCACAAAAAATGAACAAGCTTAAAGGTAGCCATATAAATGGCCAATACTTGACTTGTTATTGGCTCCCTTTTCTTCAGCACGACCATCTCTGTGTATGGACAAAGGAACAATTCATATTATGTAAGTCATGATGACCTTGAACCTATTTATTATAACATGCTGCCTTATTTACATACATGAGCAGATTATTTTAGGCCAATCAAGTTTAATTGGGCACCTCCTGCTTGTAGGAAAAGCTTGATTTTTTTGTGTGGCTCTGCAAATTGATAGTTTTACTAGTCTGTTGAAATATAATAGATTTACATTTTAAATAACTTAACACATGTATTAACTGTCAATCAAAAGTAGATTGCAGAATTGCAGAATCACACATAGGAATGAATGTTTATTTCTTAACTAATTATCCAGCAAATGTGCATACTTGCTTACTAGTTCAAACTGGAAGCAATTGTTTAAAAAGTAAACACCTGATAGTCGGTTCATTTGAAATTGACTGATCTACTGAATGCAAAAATGGTTCCTTACAGGGCTACCCTTATTCGTTAGTATGATTGTTTTTCACATGGCAGTTATCTGATTTTAGTCATTTCCCAAACAAGCACCTTGTTTGACTATTTGTAAGTGTGCACATTTTAAAGTGTCTAGGAAAGGTATTGCAAAAGCCGTCTTGAGGCTGCTTTATGGAAATTAATTATTTTTGGGGTGGTTATGAATGAGAGAGGGCACGGCCACACTGCAACGCAGTGTTGCGTTTGCGATTTCTTCAATAAGTATAGGAAAACGCATGCGATTGCGATTAAAAATGCAGAACGCAAAACGCAATCGCAATCACACCGAAAAACGCTCGTTTTTTTGCGTTGCCGCGTTTTCAATGATTTTGGAAAATTGCAAGCGCAATCGCAAACGCAAGCGCAAACGCAAAAAAAACGCAGCAGTGTGGCCTAGCCCAGAGAAGGAGGAATAAAGGTGCATGTGAAAGAGCAAATTGGGTGACAAAATGAGTCATCAAATAATCCCTTTTCCATTTAAATAATAAAAATTTATGACCTGAAAGTATTTGTACTCAGTAGGCAGAAATATGATTACTGACTACTATTTTCTTGACTTCCCATGGTTAAATTTACATTCCATACAGCTTATTTTACAATTGTTAAAAAATCAAAACAAAAAAAAGCTTCAAATAAATTCAAATTCTTTATTGACTCAGGAAGCAGAAATTGTTTTATAAACCAGTGTTAATAACCGATCAATTAATTGTAATTACTAAAAGGTCTTTGTAGATATAAAATGCTGTTATTATGATTCTCCTATTGCACAAGTAACCCATTAGTTTTATTAAATGATAAGCATATCACAGTTTACATTTAACAGCTATCCTAACGAGAGAGAGAATTACTTTATTCAGTCTGTAGGCTAATGGACTTACTTACCGTATATTCATAAGATGTTTATTTGGTATGCACTTACTGCCTTTGCCAACTCTCTGCTGAATTCTATTCTAGTTAATTATTATTAATAAACACATAGGGCATGAAGATAACATTATCAATACTTGTGTAAAATGACTTAGTGTAACAGAACTAAAGAGTAAATGATCTGTAAACTACATTGTATGTACATTTATATTTATTTTTATATTGTTTCATATAAATATTTTATATGTGTAATATTTGTGGTACAGCTTTAAATGTGCAAAATTGTATATTCTATTTCTCCATGCCTCAGTTCATTGAATTTTGCTTTATATTTTTCCTTTGACCACATGGTACCACAAAAATGTAATAGTTTTAATGGGATGTTGTAAGGAAGATTTTAGAGAGGATATAGCCATTGTGGTTTGTAGACCTTTGTTGGATATACCTGCCAAGTGGCATAATAAAAGCTTTAAAGAGGATATAAAATATATATCCAATGTTTAATATTGGAAATACATAAATATAACTTGTTGGGTTAGGGTGAGTTTAATTTTGCTGTATAGATGTGCAAATTTGCATGTAACAGATGATAAACAAACAACGACATACAGCTACAATATAAAGCTAGGTACACACACTAGCGAGAAAGCCCGATACCCTCAGTATTAGGGCTTTATCAGCAGTGTGGGTAGCTGCTTCCCCAAACGAGTGTGCGCCCACCAAACATTCGGGTCGGCCTTATGATCCTTCGGGAAAGACCTATAATTTTCACTCAGCCACACTAGTCTCCCTATAGGGGAGTCACACTCGGCCTAGGGAAACACACAGTCCCGAGCGTTCTCCCTATGCTGTGTATAAGGAGAATGCTCTGTACTTTGAAAAGATCCTGTCTGTCATCTTTCAAAAATCTGCGATGTGTGTAACTAGCTTGACATATGATAGTCGTACGTGTATGGCCTTTTGGTTAGGCATCGTTGTTTGTCTGTACCATTGGATAAAAGAACCATGACCCACCAAATGGTCGTACGTACAACTATCAAGTGGTGTGGCCATTCGTCGCCCATGGCATGCAAAATTGTGCTTCTATACCAACTTTAAGTCATACATTTATTAAGAAATGTATTCAAGATTAGGTTCATAAGCATCAGTATAAATCCTGATAGTATCAATGGCTCTTCCCAAATCTCTAAATCTTATCATCATAGACCCTACTCTCTATTCAATAATTAATATTTGTAATGTGTTTTCATGTTGTCTGTCTCCTCAAACTTGTCTTTATACACTTTCAGAGATATAGTATAGCCCTGCACAGTATACAATAGTACTATGCTTGTGAAGGTTCTCATTCATCCAGGTCATGGTATATCTTTTGTATTCAATTAGATCAACTGGACTTGAAATGTAGTTCTTGAAGACGTTTCGCTAGTCATCCGACTGGCTTTCTCAATTCAGAATGACTTGTACAAGAAACTGTGGCAATTATGTACCCTGGAAAATCCCAATTAGCATATCACAGCCAGGTGTTAAGGGTGTGATTAGATAGTGGCTAAGAGGTGTTATAGGAACGCCCAGAGTAAGGTGTTAAAACAGCATTGTACATGGCAGACAGTTGGTGTCAAACCCCCCCACCTCTATTTAGGCTTGGTTTCTTTATTTTCACATAAATGGCCTCCTTAACACCTCTCTTGAACCAGTCACGTTCCTTCGCCAGTATGTTAACATTACAATCTTCAAAGGTATGTCCTTTATCCTTAAGATGCCGATACACGGCTGAGTCCTGACCCGAGGAATTGGCTCTTCTGTGCTGGGCCATACGTCGATGCAGTTGCTGTTTGGTCTCCCCCACATACAAATCAGAGCATTCTTCACTGCACTGCACTGCATATATGATGTCGCTTTTCTTGTGTTTTGGTATTGGGTCTTTCGGATGTACCAATTGCTGCCTCAGTGTGTTGTTCGGTTTAAAGCAGACAGGGATACGATGTTTTTTGAAAATTCTTCTTAATTTCTCGGAGACCCCTGCTACATATGGGATGACCATGTTCTTCCTCCTGTCATCCCTTCTGTATGTTTAAACTATCCATGGCACAGCAGCAGTGGAGACCTCTCTGTAGCTCTGGTAATGGCAGCTTTTGGCTGTGACATTAGCCTCAGGTCTTTGACTGACTGGCAGACCCTAAAGCTGCAGAGGGGAGAGCAGAGCCATGGCAGGGGAGTATGATGAAAATAGTTTAACTAGAACCATTGTGTCTTTATTCAACATCTGCTTTTTGTAATTCAAACTCTGCTATATATAATTAAAATATGTAATGTATCGGAGGGATCAAGAATAAAAAATAGTACGACTAGTTTACTACATTCTGAAGTTTTAACACTTGACAGGAAAAGCAAAAGTACAGAATGCTTTCATTTCATTGTTGAGTGTGATGTTTCGAACTTTTGTTTCATTGCTGTTTATAAAAAAAACTTTGTGATGATCACACTTCAATTATTATTGTTGCTTAAATGGTTTGATACTGGGGGATGTTTTACAAACAGCCCTCTAGAATTTCCATTTTAGTTTAAACAATTGAGCAGCTTGAGATAATCAATTTGTTTAAATGAGAAATTCAGCAGAACAAAACCTGCTTCAAAGATTGACATATTCTTTCATTCAATCTCAAAACTATGAGATCTACAGTGTCACAATAATGTTAACAGCAATATATAGCTAGGAACCGAAAAAGTGGGGTACACCTGAGTCTCCCACTCAGGTACACAGCCACAGACCCCCAAAAGAGGAAGGTAGCTGAGAAATATCAAAAATAAAAACTTTAGCCTCCAGATGGAAAACAAACCACAAATATAAGACAGTATATCATATATAATATATATTTAAAGCTAGTAAAATGTCATATAATGAATACAAACAAATAGCTGGCCAGCTACAAAAAACAATATGCACCGTATGTAAAAACACATATGCAATGTAGATATCCTAAAAATCAAAACTTTTAAAGATAAAGATAGCAATAAACATATAAATAGAGGGCAAGCAACTGAATGTCCCGAGAAATGGTTCAGCCGAAAGGAATGTCCTCCTTATAGGTAGTAGTGGAATCGCCAATAATCCACAGCGGTTTGCGCACACCTCAAACATGAAATAACACCAGTTGCGAGAGTCAACATATAGCCATACTGCACAGTAATCTAGTCGCACGGGAGTGGGCGCCCGGCACAAACCCCCGGATACTTGAAACTTCAATCCTTGGCAGGCAAGCTCTTGGGATCTCTCTCTGGGTAGTGCAATACTGGCCAGCCAGAAGGTAAGTATTCAGCGTCTACAGATTCCTCCTGAAAGCGACACCGGCACCAAACACACAGGCAAGCACGGCTGAAACTTTTTCAAACTCCCTCAGGTTCCGTGAACACGTCACCACGTACTACGTCACAACTGCTACGCGTTTCGCTGTTCCCAGCTTCATCAGGCATGACATAACCCTGGTGATTCCTTCATTTATAGGTCTCTCCTACTCTATTGACCAATGCTCTGATTTGTATGTGGGGGAGACCAAACAGCAACTGCATCAACATATGGCCCAGCACAGAAGAGCCAATTCCTCGGGTCAGGACTCAGCCGTGTATCGGCATCTTAAGGATAAAGGACATACCTTTGAAGATTGTAATGTTAACATACTGGCGAAGGAACGTGACTGGTTCAAGAGAGGTGTTAAGGAGGCCATTTATGTGAAAATAAAGAAACCAAGCCTAAATAGAGGTGGGGGGGTTCGACACCAACTGTCTGCCATGTACAATGCTGTTTTAACACCTTACTCTGGGCGTTCCTATAACACCTCTTAGCCACTATCTAATCACACCCTTAACACCTGGCTGTGATATGCTAATTGGGATTTTCCAGGGTACATAATTGCCACAGATTCTTGTACAAGTCATTCTGAATTGAGAAAGCCAGTCGGATGACTAGCGAAACGTCTTCAAGAACTACATTTCAAGTCCAGTTGATCTAATTGAATACAAAAGATATACAATAGTACATTTTATATATTTTACTATTTTATAATGTGCAAGTAATAATATCTTATATAATAAGAGGTGCAAAGGTTTGTCTGTTCAAATATTGCCAGTGCATGTTTTCCCGCAATTGACCAATGTCAAACCTTTGTCCCAAATTTTTTTTTTAAAAAGTGCCTGAGGTAGGATTGATTATTCCTATCTCCCAATATTGTTGTGTTAAGGACCTACAACATGGACAGTTTTCATCTGCCCGGTTAATGTCACAGGATTTACTATATTAAAGAGAGTGCTAAAGCCAGGAAGACTGACACTCCTCACAGAAACAAACAGAAATAGTAGTTCCAAAAAAATTTAAACATACCTCGCTCTTTAGCTTACTCCCAGAGAACCTTATTTTAAAAGAAAAAAAAAAAAGATTTAATTACAAAACATCATTTGGAGTGAAGACCAGCTGGGATTATCCCTTGGGTTTTGGTCTTTTATCTGATTGGGCATAGGTGGAGACTAGAGATTAACAAAATTGTTGAGATTCCGCTTTCCGAAAACCGATTCCCACCCAATAAAATCAAAATTTTTAGAATTTTCAATTGTAATTTTCAAACATAATTTTTGTATGTGGATTTGGGTGAGAGGGGGGGCTGTATTTGGGATGGGGGGGCTGTATTTGGGATGGGGGGGGCCTGGATTTGGGACGGGGGGCTGGTTTTAGGACATAGGGGGGACCGTGGATTTGGGACAGAGGTGGTGACCCTGGATTTGGGACAGAGGGGGGGGCCTGGATTTAGGACAGAGGAGGAGGCTGGATTTGGGGCACCAAGGGGAGACTCTGGCCTTGGGACATGGAGGAGGGGGGCTATGGCCTTGGGACATGGAGGTCGGGGGCTATGGCCTTGGGACATGGAGAAGGGGGGCTATGACCTTTGGACACTAAGGGGCACTCTGGGCTTCTAGCACCCATTATTGTAATGGGCTTAACGTTTAGTAATGCTATACTGAAATTCAGATGTGCAAAAGACCTGTGCTAAGATCTGCAACAGCCAATAAGATCCTCGTTTTTCACTAGTCTACTGATGTTAAATAATATCTAATTGGTTGTTGCTGATAATAAATACAGGCAGAATTTTGCACATTTTAAGCCCAATTAATATTTATCAGGAAAATGGCAGGTAAATTTGGCACTAACTTTATTTGTATGGATATATCAAAACTAAATGGGGAACTTCAGGTAATTCAACAAAAAGGGTGTGTGTAATAATGAACCAGATCATACTTTAAAAAGCTGAAATGTCCCTTAAAATGTAATTTTATATCTGAATGAATAAAAATGATTAAAGAAACACTTAAAAATATTATTGTCAAATTTAAAATTAAATTATATTTTATGCAGCATTTATAGATTCTTTCTTATGCTGCATATAATGTATGTGCTTTATAAATCTATATATATATATATATATATATACACTGCACATTAGTAAGCATTAAACAGCCCCTCTGCACAAACATAGCAACCATAATTTCGGAGGCACAGCAAAGAACCTGAGATTATGTTTAAATCTTTTCTAATGATACATAGCCATACAAGGTTTATAAAACAGGTAAATAAAAAATAGACAATTAAATTACATAGGGTAATGGGTATTTATACTGGGGAAAAAAGTGTTTTGTTTTGTTTTTAAAAATGAATCATTCTTACCTTGTCAGGCCCTTTCCAGAGTAAACTGAATGGTAGTATGCACTACTCTCTTTAATTCCTATGCCATAGTAATGATACCTGAAAGGGAAAAGATTGCTCGTATGATAAAGTAAAAAAAATGACTTTTAATGTTTACAGTACACTTCTATTTTAAACAAAATAATGTAACACATATTATGGTTGCCCAAATTGCTTTGCTTAAACTATAAACAACAAATATCACGTATTTTTATTGATGACATTTTCTAGCTTCTCTTATCGTGATTTTTTACTTCTCATTATATACTCATCTTAAGCTAGTCATACACTGGCAGATGTTATTCCGATCATGTGTAAACGACAGGAAATCCGAAGGAAGGACTGGGTAAACTTCCCACCTTTAGCCCTTGATCTTTCTGCAGATTTTTCAACAATTATATTTTAGCAATTATATGGATCACCAGTCAGAAAGAGATATCTATGCTGCTGATATCAGTAGATTTACTGGACCACGGGGGCAATAGTGAAAACCCTTCTAAATCTACTCAGACCTCTTCCATTTACTTCAAGAAACATCTAGATCTGTCAGTTTCCCTTGTTTAAAATTGAATGTTTTATACAGTATTTTCCAAATTAAAATAATCCATATTGCTAATTTCTGGGCTATACAGAGCTTTGGAAACATGGAAAATTAGAGCAGTATCAATGAAATAAACAAAAAAAAAGTTACTGTAGCTGTGACCTTTCTCTGATTTGGTTTTAAAAGAAGAGCAAGATCATATCTAAATAACAGTAGGATATTTTTGCTGCTTATTTCATTGATTTGAATTTTTTTTTTTTGCAAAATGGGTTAGTCCAGAATATCCAAAATGTTAATAAAACCATCATTGCAGGAGATCACCATTAAAAGCACTGTCAGGGTGATGCACCAAGAGGCCCACCGCTCCTTTTCTGGAGTTTAAGTCACACTAACCAATGTTAAAACTCCTTCATTGCAGCGACTGCAAGGCTAACCGGCAAGTTAACCACATAGCTGGCGCAACCAATTTTATATGCTGATAGCGGCATTCTATTCCGGCACTTTTTATTTCTAGCTATTAGATACCACCGCTTTGGATTGCATCGAGAGTGCATCAGGGCTGTGTGTGTTCTAATCAGTCTGCAATTTATTCCGTAAGAATAGTAATAATTGTTAAAACATGAACTACAGAATGCTGCCTTTAAAATGAACTACAAGAATAATTTCAAACATGGAAATTGTTTTTTATTGAATTAAATTGGAAGGGTTTTTTTATGGAGTTGCAGGGTTTTTTTTATTACTGTGGTTTATAACATTGAGAGAATGCTGACTGTCGTTAGAGCACTTGATGGGCACACTTAAAGCTCTTTATTTAGTTGGTATGAGGATACCAGTATCAGAATATAGTGTCCTACACTATGAATATGTACAGAGAGCTGAAATGTCTTGCAGTTAGTCCAGAAAGAGGTCAAATATAAAAGTGATTAAGATAGAATATAAATAAATAACCAATGGAAAGAGAAATATTAAACGTATAGATATAGTATATATGGGAAAAGTACAGGTCTGTAACCTACAAGTTGCAGACACAGATAATAACAAATGAGGACATTTTAGTCCGAATGTACCAGCTACTGATTAACAAACTGTACTGGATGTGCTGGTTAAAGAATATTGAGGAAAAGGTCCAATTGCAACAATCCCGTTAGTTCAATTATGAATGTCCATATAATTCCATTGCAGCAGTTTACTACTGCATGATATTGTACGAGTAACTTCATAAATGTATGACCATGGCTGTATATTTATGGCTGTGATTGTACTTTTCCGATAACCCTATGTTTGTAATTTGCACAAAAGTGATTTCCAAAAAGTGTCAACCATTTTTTTTTTTAAAGATACTGTAGATTTCCTGTAACATATGGCTATATTTGGTACTCAAGCATTAGGCCGCTTGTTATCATCCCTGCCACAAACGATGGCTGATAAGCTGGATACAAAACACAATGTGCAATAACATGTTATCTTAAGGCCAGCTGTTAAATCATTTTTTTCAACACAGCAAATCAGTACTAATAAAAAAACAATAGCTTTCATCATCTGTGAAAACCATGGCTTCTGCAATTGACTGCAGTTTCTATGGATTTGTTCACACCACCATGTAAATCTAGACTAATTTTGTAATGATCATACACCCATTTAGAATTGACACCTTGCTTGTTGAAAAATACTGGCTTTGGTCTTTGGGAAGTGTGGGAGACCACCCCAAAAACTATGAGACACCTGCAACTCCTGGGAGGGGTGGGATAGTTAAGGGGGTATAACATGTTTTGAAATAGGCATTATGCAAACATCTACATATCATCAAAACCTACACACATGAATAATTCTCTTTACCTGTTTAACACAAATGTTTTAATGAACTGTTTAGATACAGTAAATCTGCTTAAATGTAAAAAAAAACTATTAATAAAAACGGTACACATTGCAAAAGGTCTTATTGTCCAAATATATTGTTTTAATCTGTCTATTGCTGGCTGCCCATGCACAATGAATCAATTTAATATTGGACCATCTCATTGTTCCTAGATGACTAGAGTACTGGCTGATTTATGCAGGGTCTTCACTTTATAGACATGTGACCATAATGACAGCTACAAATTTGCCTTCTCTGGGGTAAATCAGGAATCCCTATTAAATGTTATGAAAAATTCTTATATAGGTGGAAGGATCATATGTATTATACACTATTTTCAGATTAAATATTTCCTGCACACAGTGTATTAGTACACCTTACCCAATATACTGTATGGTGATTTAACAGGCAAGTAAGAGTATACAGCAAACATTACTTTCTATTCTCTCATTAAAAAAATATGTTGGGCTATACCTTTCCTTTCAATATTTGCTGGATATGAATTATAAAATAAATTTAAGCTAATTTATATTTTAGTATAAAAATTAAGTGCAGGTCACCCAGCAGTGTCTGACTGAACTGTTGGGGCCCATCAGGAAATCTAATACCAGTAGCCCCAAGGTTGAGTTTAGGGGCTCACGTAACATTTCATATCTCTATTATCATTCATTTACATATTTTACTCCTACTGACTCGTGTTGTTTATTAAAATGCATTTCTTACTGTCACTTTGGCTCTGTCTAACATTTTAGCAGTTTTCTTTATTTTCTTGGGTGATTGGACTGTGGGCTCAAAGGGGAATTCCCCTGTAACCCAGTCTGGCTCTGTCCCCCAGACACCATCTACAAAATGTAGGTAGAGCACCAAACCATGTGGCAGCTTAAGAAATACAAGGAACTATATGGGGGGAAAGGTGTACAGGTGTAGGAACTATATTCCAAAGAAGAGCTGCACAGGAACAGAGTGTCAATAAAACAAATACATTATTCCAATATATTAAAATCAATAAATAAACAGGGAACCAACTAGTAGCCCTAATGCATTAATTAATTAATTAACAATTGGTTCCTTTCTAGCATTATCGCTTTTCCATAATTAGTTTTATCTTTTAGAGAAAAATATTGCTAGCTAGTACTTGAATGTAATTAGTGTAGAACTTTTTGAGTTCGTACAAACTCTAATTTTCAAACCCTCGAATGCAGTGTTTGAGTTCGCTAACCCTCGAATGTAGCCTTCAATTTCAGTAACCCGCGAATGTAGCCTTCAATTTTGGTAACCCTCGAATGTAGCCTTTGATTTCGGTAACCCTCAAATGTAGTGTACGGTAACCCTCAAATGTAGCATTCTTTAACCTTCAAATGTAGTGTTCAACTATGTTAACCCTCGAATGTATCGTTTGTTTTCAGTTACCCTTGAATGTATCTTTCGGTAACCCTCAAATTGGCCATAACCCTCAAATATAGCCTGCAGAAACTCGACAATTGCCTGATTGTGGGGGAAGGTAATGTGTAAATGAGTTTTGGTGAAATAAACATGTTTGCCATGTTCGCCAGACCATTTCCCAGGTCCCACAGCCATTTACAGAAAGTCACCATTGCAATTTTAACTGTATTTTATTCTGAACTTTTTGAACTATTTCTCCCCATTTACTTTAAAGGGTTTGTTTTCGAACTACCGAACTTCCAAACTTTTACTGAAGATCGGAATTTCAAAAACAAACAGAACTTTAGGAATTTCGGCCATTTCAAGTAATTAGGTACAGGATGTTACAGTAATAAATATCATTATGAATACAATGGAACTCCAATCATACTGTAACTCTGTACTTTAGAATATTTAACATGGACTCTAAAAAAAACCCATACTGTAAAATAAAAGACCTTTTTTTAATTAAAGTGTGTTAATATATATATAAAAATATATAAAATATGCACACAAAATATTTTAAATTGTTCCCAATGTATACAATGAGCAATGCTTAATCAAACCTTGCATTCCTTTACTGATCTTACTTTGAATGTCCTCGAGTCCCAAGTCTTCTTGTGGTCAGAAGTGGAAACTTTTGTCTAATTGTCTGTAAAAAATGCAGCAAAAAAAATCAGGTGTTCAGTTTTTTGTCAGTATTAATGTTAATTTAAAAAACAAAACTAAACTAAAGCTATTAGATTGTATACCATTTCAATTACGAAAATATTTTTGTTTCTGGGCAAAAATCCTGACATCATTCATATTAGATAATGTATGCATATCTGCATTCTATTGGTTAACAGCATTAGTCTGTATTGCATAGTTATAACCTACTCAGCTAAAGAGACTTTTCATATACATATTTAAAAATATATATAGTATATGATACCTTTCCAAACGTAGCGGCACAGGCTGGTTCAAGCTTCTCTTTTCTGCAGAAGTCCAGATAATGTGCATACAGTATACACCGAGGCAAGCAAACTCCTTCACAAACAATATAGTTCTCCTCTAGCCTATGAATAATTCAATAATAAAAAAGCAATATATAAGTTTATTTTTATTTTGTTTTTTTTAAATGCAATTTAGCAAAATAAATTACTGTATATGTACATATATATAGATACAGTATAGATATAAAGATAAACTTTTGACCTAATGCATACAGTAGTGTACATTTAAATCAATAAAGCAATGGAGAATCTATCTTCTGAAATGGCCCAGTCAGATCCAAGATCTTAATCCAATTACAAATCTGTGCGGTTACCTAAAGGCTGGGTAAACACCATCCAATCTTTGGGACAGGCCATCCCAATATTACCGAAAAATTGGATGGTGTGTTAGCTGGTGGGCATGAACGATCAGGTTTGTTGGAAAATCATGTATAAGTTGCAGTAGCCTTCTTCTACGGGAGAGGGGGCAGCCCAAGAGTTTATATATTATTCAAAATGTTTCTCTAATCAGCCACCTTTTGCATAATGAGCTATACATAATACTGAATATCCTGGTAAAGAATGGGCATGCATTTTCCACCTGTCTAGCATGACTCAGAATTAATATAACAAACTGCAAGTCTGTTTGTCTTTTTATATATATGTGTTTATTTATATAGCGCCACTTGGGGATGCAGCACTGCACAATATAGAATACAAAAAGCCATACTAGGGGGACAATAAATAAATACATAACTATATAAATAAGTATAAGCAATGCAATGTGCTTGAAACATGTAACATGAGGAAAGCGGTCCCTGTCCTGTAGAGCTTACAATCTACTTAGGTGGGTAACATACAGATACATATGAAAGGGTGGAAGTACTAAAGCAATAATAACTGGTGCAGTGTCAACAGTCCTATGCTGTTCTGTGCTCAGAGAGATAGGATGAGAGGTTAGATTTAAACTTGTTTATTGAGTTTTCTTGACGAATAGATAGGGGAATAGAATTCCAGAGGATGGGAGCCACAAGAGAAAAAGGGTTAAGGTGAGAGGAGGCAGTGTGAGTGGGGGGTCTATATAAGAGATGGTTCTGTGATAAGCGGAGGGTACGGGCGGTGACATATGGTGACCGACCTGAGAGAAGAAATATAAGAGGGAGCAGCAAAGCAAAGGGATTTAAATAAAAATGTTAAGAGAAGGATTTTGTAGATAATGTGTTGTTTAATGGGGAGATAGGTAGATGTACGGCACAGAGGAGATTTAATTTCCCGATTGTTTGAGAGCTTTAGAGAGTCTTTGAGACCATATTTCTAACACTGACCATCTCCTCACAGCCAGAGAGTACAATTGCTTTGGCCACGTAGGAAGCAAGGATTAATGTCAAATCACCAATGGAATATACAATGCAACCATTTGCTAATAGTTTAATTGTTACACTGGAAAAGTCCAGAACAGACTGTAAAACTATTTACAGGGGTAAGAAATATATTGATGTTCATTGGAGGCTGCATTCCTCAATAGAAATGAATGGGCAATTCCACCTCTCAAATTTAAAATTATGTAAGAAAATTAACCTCCAAAACTGCAATAAAAAACTGACAGATGTCCTTCCCTCCTTTCTATTTTGCAGCTTTCAAAATGTTTCCACCTACTCCATGCTCTCAAAACTTACTATGAGCTTGCCCATGTTCAGAGGAGGCCGCTAGGGGGATAGCATTCAGTCATTGGCTGGAATGTTAACTATCATATCCATGACTGACAGTTGCTATTTACAGGGGTAGGCACTGAATGTAAACACATTGTAGAAGCGAAAAAATGCAACTCTGTTAACTCTCCAAAACCCCAACATGTGGAATGTAAATTTATTAATAAAACATATGTATATTTTGGTATATAGCATAAATGCTAAGTATGTCAACAAGCTTATAGCATCACATATAATAAAGAGATTCAAGCACTATTAAGAGGCAGCAAAAAACATATTGAAGATTTCTGTAGCTCTCGGGTTTTGTGATTTATACCATTATTACTATTTCATAAAACCAAATGATATAGAAGCAAAGCTATAATTAAAACATGACTGCTCTCTGACCGCACATTATCTGTAACTGGTGCTAGAACAGTAAAAAAATTAGAAGTTTAAAAGTCCCTGGCTTTCATCATTCCTAGCAAAGAACTTTCTTAGGATTTAACATGTTTACCAGACTGTAAAAAAGCGCAACATTTGTACATACCATTGCAATGTCAGCTGCGTCTGTTTCTTTTTATCCTTAATTATCTGTGTGATGGATTTCTTCTGTTCTAACTTATTGCTTAGGGTAGGATTTTTATTGTGAGCAATATCCAAATCCTCATCTTCTGATGAAAACATCTCATTAGAGAAGTCCATTTCTGAAATGGATTCTGGTAAAGATTAAATTAACACAGCATATTAAATATTTATAATAAATAGAAATACACCACCTTGATATACATGGAAAAATATTTTCAACTTTTAGTTCTAAAACATGCTGCAAGTGCAGCCAATGTTCTTGAGTTAGTTTCAGCAGGTGATGGTGTGTGAGTGCTTACACCTCTATTAACCAAAATGACTAGAATTTAAAGAGACACTTGATATGAAAGATAAACCATCAGATGTAATTTTTTTCTTGGACTCACCTGTTTTAATGTCTAGGCCTACAGAAGGTTCATCCTCTTCTGGTGTTAACATTATACCTTCTTGTCGTCCACAAAGATTCTGTGGAGGGTATGAAAGTAAATCCTTTCCTACCATAGTTCTATAACAGTCCTCCATCCTTGAGGCTAATTTTGATAAAGGTTCTTCATTCTCGAAAGGGCAATCCCCCTCTTGTGTATCTGAAAATCTCTCAATTGGCATCGCACCAGATTCAAGCAATGCCCAAGCAACCATCAAATATACCAAAATGTCAGATTTCTTGCCGAAAGATTCTGCCCAAAGGTAGTAGTCAAACAGGTTAAGCTAAGTGGTACTTTCTGTATTAAATAGAAATCCTTTCAACATGGAAAGTAGCATTTACCACTTGTAAAGAGAACTTCTGAGCTGGCAAGGAAAATATGTCATCAGTCCAGATAGCAAGGCTTTAATGGTCTGACATCACTTGGGTTTTTTAAAGCGACTCTTTAAACACACCTATTTGCTAGCACAGATCTGTGTCAAATTAGACCTGTTTATCATCAACTTCTCAGTTCTTCAGCTCTCATCTGCTCTTATTTTGACAAAAAGTCACAAAGGGGCTGACTTATTTAATTTGGAAGTGACGTAGGAGTAATGAATTGGTTTATCTCTTCTCTTAGAGGGGTAAAAATGCTAGTGTCTAGATCTAACTCATTAATAATTAACAGGCCATAACAATTGTGTCTGATTGTGGGAGTCAAAGTGATGTTTGTTTATTATGTGTTTCCATATCTGTAGCTGCAGCGTGAACCAATGATTAAGCCTTTTCTTCTTGGCAGAATCAATAATGAAAATGGTTGTGCTCTGTATTTACTTTACAACTGTCTGCTTTGGCAAACAAGAATTAAACACAATTCTAACATAGAACAAATTTCAGCTTTGGAAAAGGCATCAGTAGGAGGTTTACTTTGTACAGCCTAATTTTAAGGTTGAGAGTTAATATTTTTACACTCACATTTCACACTTTCCTCTAAATGTTAAGTAGAAATATATCAGACCCATGTGATATATAATATTTTGTCTGATTTAATGATTCCAGAAAGGAACAAAATAAATTAATTCAGGTATCCCATCCCTCCCAGGAGTCGTAGGAGTCTCCCAGATTATGGGGTGGTCTCCCGCTCTTCCGCGAGACCACCCCAAACACCCATGACCCGCACTTACCTGGAGTCTCTGCCTCCGGCATGCACCTTTTTGTCTGCCATGCCCTAACTCCACCTCTTTCATCACAAGCATCGCCATGCCCCTTAAGGCCTGCAGCTGTGTGTAGTAGCTGTGTGTAGTGAAGAACTAAAATCACTGATTTCATTATCAGCATAACTGAAATAAAACACTACTATGAAAGACCATGTGGTCCACCAGAATTGTTGTCTGTATTTGCCTTGCAGTATGTAGCATATACTAAAAAAATACACACATTACCATGCAGTAAAACCCTCCCAATAAAAACAAAAAAATAGATTTTAGGCGTTTAAAAGGTTGTTGTTAGTTTTCATGTCTACAGTACTGCATGTGGCTTTTTCAAAATGCTTAAATTGTTGGGATTAGTGAGAGACCTTTGTATTGAGGCTTCACTAAATCTATCGTAAATGTATAAAAACAGACAGGCTTTGTCATATGCTGCTGTCATAATTGAAATACTGTCATCCTATTCTTTAGACTGGGTACACACAAAGGGACTATTTGTACCGACCGAGCACTGGCTACATTTGTCCGATCCAGACAAATGAACAATCGAGGTCAGCCGCGGCCGGCCGCCCCACACCAGCAGATATTTTCGGCCAACCGACCGAAAGTGCTGTGAATCGGCAAGTTAGCAAAAAATATCTGCTGGTGTGCACCCAGCCTTAGTTATGTGAAGGGACATTCTCCCTTGGCTACATTTCCAAATACAGTATATACTCGAATATAAGTCGATCCGAGTATAAGTCGAGGTACCTATTTTTACCTAGAAAATGAGTAAAACATGACTGACATTAAGTCGAGGGTACAAAATGTGACCACTACTGCCTTTATTTTGGGAGTTGTAGTTTCAAAACATCTTCAGTGGCAAGAATTGGGCTTTCTGTATGGGAACTACTGTTCCACTCCATCCCCAGAGCAAACATACATGTTCAGAGAAGCTAGAGGATTGTGTAGTATGTTGCAGGCAGGACACTAACCTCTTAGCCTGTAACCAGCATGCTCGCTCCGCTCCACTCCACTCCATTGCAGCCAGCATTCTGTATGGGACTACTGTTCCACCCCCATCCCCAGAGCAAACATACATGTTCAGAGAAGGCTAGAGGATTAGTGTAGTATGGTGCAGTACACTAACCTCTTATCCTGTAAGCCAGCATACGCTCGCTCCGCTCCATTCCATTGCAGCCAGCATCCGCTCGATCCGCTCCACTCCATTGCTCAGCGCCGGGAAATGAACCCGGCGCCGAGTATTGACGTCACCCATCAGAACAGTGGAGCAGAGCGTTGCGGATGCCGGCTTACTGGGTAACAAGTTAGTGACTCGAGTATAAGTCGAGGCTGGATTTTTAGGCTTTTTTTAAAGCCTAAAAACCTCGACTTATACTCGAGTATATACGGTAGTTTAAATGCTCTCCCTGTACTTGCATGGGTTTCTTCTGTGCACATTGGTTTCCCCACAATTATTAAGACATGCTAATAGAATATTTACAGGGCACTGAACTGGGAGCAGCTATTGCTACATAAAAAATCGCAATGTAATAATCCAACAGCAGCCACGAGTGCATAGCTGCTATCGAAATATTATATAGATTGTGGCAGTAGCGCATACCAATTCATCTACTGCAAACCCGTTTTTTATTTTTATTTTTACCCTATCTGTGCCTGTTAGATTGTAAACTCGTCAGTGCAGGGCCTGATATGAATGTGTAAACAATACATCCAATCATTAACATACTGTATATAAAAATATTCTATTTATCATTACTGCTAAATTAGATCATGCATAGTTTTTTATTTTTTTTCAAGCAGGATTGTTTATTTATTGGTACAAAAAGACAAAGTCAATAAAAATACAAACAATTAACAAGTGCTGGAGGATTGCAGGGATGTAAGGTAAAAGTAGTAAGATAGGTTAAAGCTAAGTATAGATTTTGCACGTGGCAGGTAGCGAACAAGCGTCTGACAAATGTCCATAATATGGCCATTATATTTGGGCATCATTGGTGGTCCAACACGATGGATTATTATTATTGTGAATTTATATAGCTCCAACATCTTCTGTAGTGCTTTAGTATACATACATGTATACATTCACATCAAGCCCTGCCCCAAGAGCTTACAATCTATCATTGAATGATACCAAGCAGCCATACACATACTTTGCCTTATCTGAATGATTTAGATGGTCAGATGCTCATTTGCTTAAGCTTGGTACACCCCGAGATTATTCTGTCTGGAAATCACAATTTTATCATTGAAGGATGATTGTATATTCTCAATGCATTTTCTTCAATTTCTTTAAAAAGAGTAAAGGTATGCAGCCCTCCCCATATATTTTTTTCCTGATTTTGAACCTCTCTCTGCCTTCAATTAGCCATGCTGTGAAGGGGGCATAACAATTCTGTCTGCCTCTAACTGTCACTCAAAGCTAGCACGCGAGAAAACACTCGATCTTCCACTCACCCTTGATCAGCTGGATTATGTAGGCTGTATCATAGCAACAGGACATTTCAAGTTTGTTTGACTGGAGGAGGAGGGAGGTTGTAACAGGCATTCCCACCAGCCAATGACAAGTGATATGATAACCACTGCTAGCTAGGAGGTGGGCTTTTTTATCTAAGGGAGGGCAGCATGGTTGTAAATGTGAGTAAGCGATTTCAGCTGGAAGTGTGGACATGTAATGTGGGGGATGTTATTTTTTTTTTTATATTGTTGTCCTCTAAAGTTAGTAGCACAGAAACAAGCGTTTCCAAGGCAAGGAACATTCACTGTCGGCAATGGGAACGCTCAGAACTTACTAAAATTTCCCTCAGCTTTATTGGAAGGATCAGGTTGCTATGACATGTAGACATTGACAATCCAAAATATAAATAAGGAAGATGGGGAAAAGATAAAGGGTTCCAGTCCTAGGATATAATGCTAGAGTTGGGGTACTGTTTATGGAGCTATTCCTCCTCTCCCATTAAAATGAATTTTCTCTCTTTGTAAGCTGAAGGCCCAGCTTATTTTTGGAGGTATATCTTTGATTGCTGTGTATTTGGGGCTGGGCAGAAGCAAGTGGACCCCATCCCCAAGTGCAAAGTGTTTTTGATGTGCCTGGAATATGATTAATTTCTGTCCCCCCCATTTTTGATTAATTTGATCAATTTATGTTTATGGGGTGTTTGCTACAAAGTATATACAGTATATGGGTGTGCGCATACACAATTACACACACAAGTGTAAACATACATATGTGCACAAATTAACAAAATAAAATAAAACATGTGACCCTGCATACATACAGCAGCACATAGACACCTGTACAAAAACAGGAGCACAGAAAGAGCACACTTTTGCTAGTATATTTACTAAGGGCAAGGACAATTGCAGAAGTTGAGGAATATGACACCATATGGTATCCAAAATAAACTAAAAACACTAAAATAAAGTTAACCCAGAAACTGTTGAAATGCTACTACAAAGGCCAGATAATCCATGGTAGAGGCTTACATTTCTCTAAATTTGCAGCCCTTGTGTATTATTTACTAATTTATTTTTATATTGTTTGCAAATATCATAACTTAAGCAATAGTCAAATATTTTAAACAACAGTTTGTTTAGTGTATTTTTATTTTAACATTAAAAAAAACAATAAGAAAACAGAATACTGTACACGTTGATAAGTTACAAAGAACCCAAGAGGGCTGTACAAATGTTCAGTGAAATAAAGAACATTTTTCATAGGACATTATTTATCGGTGAGCTAAATGCCTAATCATCTTTAATACTTCATCAAAATGATAAAACAGTTTGAATATATGTCAAATATGTGATAAAAAACAATTTAATGGAAATGCTCATTCTTAAGACAGGGAGATTTAACAAAAGTTCATATTGTTAAAAATGGTGCTAATTTTGCAACAACCAATCAGAACTTATTTAACATTTGAAAGCTAACATCTGATTGGTTGAGGCAAAATTAGCACCATTTTTAACAATAAAAACTTTTATTGAATAACCCTGAAAGTGTGTTTAAGTAAAGGGAAAGAACACAGTCAAAATGAAATAATGTGCAGAGAATGCTGTTATGAGGAGTTTATTCATTAGTATAAATAGGTTTGTTCCAAATTAAATTACAGCCAATATAGAATCTAGAACAAGCTGTCTTTAAAGGCATACAGGGTGATTCAGACAGAGCCGCAAATGCTCTGGGCAAATCTCCCGTATGGGATTTAACAGAGGCTGCGTGGCTTTGGGTGAATCTCACCCGCACATAAGTATTTAACACCAGCTATAGGTATAGTTATAGTTAAATACTATAAATACTATAGTTTTAGTTCTATAGCTATAGTTAAATACTTACGCACTAAGACCTGTGCAGTCTGTGATAAATCGATTTGCGATGGCTGAGCGAGTGCCACTCATGCAGCCACCACAAAGCAAGACTTAACGTCACACTAACTAATCGGAAATCGGCTGGTGCGACATTAAGGATAGAATTGGGGGAATTCACAGAGGAATGCTGCATCCGAGCAGCGCTCCTCTGTGAATTCCCCCAATAGAGATAAGATAGAATTATTATTATAAACATTATTTTTATCATTATTATTAATGATTTATTTAGCGCCAACATCTTCCATGGCGCTTTACAATAACATAGTCATACATTACATAAAAGGGAAATACATATTATACAAAGTCATGCATTTTATTGTGCATACAAAGGTGATACAATAGGAAAGAGGTCCTTGCCCAAAAAGCTTACAGTCTAGAGGAAATGGTGGTCAGACGTAATGTGAAGTGAATCAGTAGGCTCTAAATAGATTATCAGTGGAGTTTTCCTTAGATATTACTTTAGCTAAGGCAAATATATGCCCAACCCAGCCGACACTGGGGGCCGCATTAGCGGCACTGAGCACAGTGAGCGTGCCACAAGGCTTCGCCCCCAGCCTGCCTGGTTACGCCCCTAGAACGCCCCTTTCCACATCCACTCACATAGCTAAATAAAAAAACCATGTAAGTGTATTAGCCTCAAACAAATGACTAATAATCATTTTTTTTAAAATTATTATTGGGTGATATTAATTAAATCAAATATGCAGACGTCAACAACTGTTACGTCTTTTTCTCATAATGTGTGTATTATCTGAATGTATCTGTGCTGCATCTGTACATGTCTTAGAATCAGCGTTTTTTGATGAACGTCTCTGTGTAGATTTTGAGTCCCAGTTGTTTGTATACAAAGAAAGTACTCTTTTTGCGGTGTTATGGAAAACAGATATACTTTGTAAGTATCTTTCCTTTGTGTTGATTTTTTTTTTAAATACTAAGATGTACAGAGCTGGCAAAAGGTGACAGAAAACCAGCCCATAAACTGAGGCCAACATCGCTAGAGATTGAACAGCAGAGAGATACATGTCATCAGATTTTATATAAATAGGGATAAAAATAATCCATACAAACATGTATATGAGCATACTGAACGTAATAAACCGGGCCTCATTGTATCTTTTTGGTAATTTTCGTCCTTTGTAAGCTAATACAAAGCAAATAAAAGAAAGAAAGCCAATATAACCCAACATGACACCAAAGGCCACATAAGATCCTTCATTACACTGTACAACTATGTTGTCTGTATTGGAGATTTCATCAACAAAAGGGCGTTTTAAAGTGTGCCATAATATACAAAGGCATAGCTGTCCGAGAGTTAATCCACAAATAATAACAGCTGGTTGGTAAGTAAACCTTAATACCGGTCTAAATTTTTTGGCTGATTCAAATGCTAAGAGTATTCGAAGAGACTTAATAAGGATACATGAAACAGACATAGTGAAACTGATACCATAGAGAGGCTGTCGGATTTGACAGAATGTATCACTTGGCTTACCTATGAAAAATACAATGTTGATCATGCTAATTACTAAAGATAATATCAATACATAGTTATAATTGCCCCCTGCAGCTTTAACTGTGGGTGTATTAGAATACTTAATAAACACAATCCCTGTTATAATCACAAGTAAAAATATAAAAGCAACAAAAATCAATAATACAATAGCAAGTGGGTTGCTCCATTGAAAGTATTCAATTGTTTTGTTTTCACATTGAGGGCTTCCACTTTTTGACCACTGGTTGTTAGGACACTTTAGACATTGGCTCATATCTATAACAAAAAACAAAAATACATAAAAAAACAATACATCAAACATAAATGACACAAACAGATTGTAATCATTAATGAAACAAATAACTTTGTTTTTAGCAACTGTGTCTGGTCTGTTAAGTGAGGGCAAATTTGGTTAGGATGCACTTCTCCTTTAAGACCCAATATTTGCAGACGATACAGAAGAGATGCCCTCTTCCCATCTACACACACAATGCCATTTTTAAATGTTATTAAATCATTTGTGCTGAATCATTTTGGAGCTTTATGTACTAATTCACAATAAATTGCTACAAAAACAAAGACTAAACACCAAGAAAAACATTGCACGCATTTTTGCTAATTGCACATCTTTAAATTCCCCAAAATACTTGGCTTTTATTTGGCTTTTGGGAAATGTAATAGCATGTTGATAGGGAATGGCTAATCTAAATTATCACTTAAACATAAAATAGATTTTCACTTGCTTCATGTATCTCAAAAGTTCATGTTGGTTCTTGTTTATGTGTATTTCTGGTTGGTGTCAGTTGTAAACAATGTAAGACTAGACAACTATGATCTGGTACAAGAAATGGGCAATATTTACTGTTCCTTTCAATCTGGGAGCAGAATTTGTTCCACATAAAACCCACATGGCATACAGGGAGATTCAATAAAAGTTCTTATTGTTAAAAATGGTGCTAATTTTACCCCAGCCAATCAGATATTATTTAACACTTGAAAGCTAGCATCTGATTGGTTAGGGCAAAGTTAGCACCACTTTTAACAATGAGAAATTTTATTGAATAACCCTGATAGCATGTAGAGATGGACCCTAACCGAATTTCGAAAAAGATTTTTCAGATCTGCTGAAACTCAGACTTTGCAAATTTCCGACTTTTCCTAATTTTTCCGAAGCACAAACCTAATTCCTTAACATTCGAGAATTTTCTAATTAAAAATATCCCAGGTCCTAGAAATTTCTAGAAATCTCCCAGGTAGGTAAGTTATTCAAACAGCAGCCCCAGTGAGGCAGGCATAGCGCACACTGGAATTCCAAGAAGAAACAGCCAGTCTCCAGATATTTAGAAAAGTTAAAAAAGACTTTATTGAGTCATACAAAAGGCATCATAGGCATGCCTATGATGCCTATGAGTAAGAGCTAGACTAGCTTGAAACGCGTAAGGCAGAAGAATTTCGCTATTTTACGTTGCATGCGCTATTTTTGATTAGAAACCTTTGCTATTTATACCTTAATTTTTAGGCTGAACTTTTGGATTTTTTTAACTCCCATAAACTTCAATGGGTCCACTTGCGGATTTTCGAATTTTTCGAAAATCTGTGAATCTGCAAGTGGAACGAATTTCACTGAGTATGGCAATCTCTAATTGTATGTTATGCTACAAACTTTTCCATTACAAAGCATTTTAAGTCATAGCCTTTTTGGGTATTGAGGTGCAAAAGTTGCTAAAAAGTGGAGGATTCCTTATTTGGTAAACATGTTAAGTAAAATGTTTTGGTTAGATGTTGCTTCATCACCCACTAGTCAATACCTGTTTCTAATCCTTGTGCTTACTGATGAGCATAGGAGGAAGGAACAGTTACGCAATGTGTATGGTAGTTGTTATGCCTGTGGTAATCCTAATTATGTATTTAATAGGCCTTCAAATCAGCAAAGATTAGGATACAGAATTAGTTGAAACATATTTTCTTAGTTAATTAATATTCTAACGTTTGTGATGCAATAGAGACAATATTGGGATGTACCTAAAAGGTTTTAAGAAACCGTTGATTTGAAAGTTTCACTTAAATGGCATGTCCACTTCCAAAGCTACAGTCTATACTTACCTTCCCTACCTCACCCCTAAACCCTAAGATTGCTATATTCACTTACAGTACCTCTCAGTGGTCCATGAAGCTACTTTTACCTGCATGTCTCTGCCACAGTCTTCATCCATTGCTAGCTTCTTTCCGGGTTGCAGCCATCAGTCACGGCCATTACAATGACATCATGGCCACATGGTACATATAATGATCCATTGGTTTGGGGGGTGGGGAGGGTAAATACAGTTTTTATTTTTGGGAAGGAAGTCATCTCAATAAATAGGAGGAATTCATAGCAATCCGGGCACATTTTCTGTCAGTATCAAGCTTGTACTATCTGTGCCCCTTTAAAAAAAGATATTTGGCACTGGGAGCATAAAGGGGAATCTTTAAACAAATTTAAAGGCACAGATCATTGTTTGGTGAAAAAAATATGTATTTCAACTTGGAAAATAGACTTTTATGTCCATATTCCACGTTCGTTATTCAAAGATGATGTAGATCATCTTTGGGAATAATAAATAAAACAAAAGTAAAACAATGTTACAATCCAAGAAAAAACTGCCCTTTTCGAAGCTGCACAAATACTGCATATGCTGTACAAAATTCCCTGGGGAATGATCAAATTAGCAGTCCATCGATTTCCACTAGGAATAGTCCCAAAAAAGAATCCGGGTGAATTTAGACTTATCCGTGACCTTTCATTGCCCAAAGAATCACTGCTTAGGCCCATATTTATAAACTCTTGGTATCGCAAGTTAATAAAATTAACGATTGTGGATGTAGATTTGCGAACGCAGTCAGACATTTACAATCACAATCGTAAATTTATGATAGAGGTCGGAAATTAAGGCGCAGTATCGATAAATAGCTAAACCACACCTTTATATATATATGGCCCTTAAAGACTAAGGCTGGCATTCAAGCTGTGTTCAGGCTATTGCCAGTACGTCTGAAAGCTTTCAATTCCCTTGGTTTCCAGTTCAATGGAATATTTTTGTTTGATCATTCCTTCCCATGTGCTGTACATAATTTTTTTTGTCTTTTTCTAAATTGCCCATTAGATTTTGAAGTTGGCTGCATATTCACCAAGCATTATTTGGATGGTAATTTTTTTACTTGTTTGCCCAGCTTATTCAAAACTGTGTTATTATCTCATGTCAACTTTTATTTCACTTCACTCAAGATTTTGTGTCCAGTTCCTTGGTATTGTAATAGATTCAGAGCATATGGAACATCGCCTTCCAGAAGACAAGCTAGTCAAACTCAAAAAAGCTACCTCAAAAATGTTTCAATCACTCAAAGTAAACATAAGGGTCCTTTTCAATCACTGTTAGGCCTTTGCAGTAAGAATACTACCTATGGGCAGAATATTTTTTGAAAAGTATTTCTGAATTTGAATGGTATGGCTTTATGGCAGGACAAGTTCTTTAAAAACTCAGACCTTTTTACAGATGGTTTAGGGTCACACAGTTTTAGGAGGACACTGGTGCTCTGCATCTTGGCCTCCCTCTTGGCACCATAGTGGCTTTCTTGGCACCATAGTGGCTTTACCAAAATGTAATACTTCTGGAATTATTTTCAATATTTGCGTCAGCTGCTATACGGGGACAGTATTTTTAGGTACATTGTAATAATAGGGGAGTGGTATTAGCTGTTCTATGTGTAGCCCCTGCAAGGGGCAAATGTTTACCTGTATCAGCTTTCAGTCAGAACTGTTCAGCAGCAGCTTGGATAGAGACCATGATTCACCGTGTAGTAACCAAACTGTCGGCTGAAAATAGGGGCTATGTCCTTGATTATACAGAGGACCCCACAGGGCCCTACACCTATGCCCTGCTTGAGTGGCAAGACACAATTCCACATTGCTTTCATTCTCAAAAAGTGCTGCTGTCTGATGGGGTGGAAGCCACCATTATAACCCTCGAAGCATATCCCTGTTCCGGGAAATAGGAACAAGCATGCAAACCGCATCTGTGTCTGGAGAGTCTTTACCCAGCAGTGACCCATAGACCAAATTTTTTAATAACTTTGAGAAAATGATGGAGCATTGCTTGAGGATTCCTGTGACCCCCAGCAGTGTATGGATATCATAAGCTATGCTTCTTCTCAGGGAAGACTCCTGTCCCATCTGAGGTGGAAGATTTTGAAACTTGGATGGACCAAGCTTCCCAAGCCTTAGAAGAGTGGGACATCCCAGAGGTTCAAAAGAAACAGAGGATCACCGAAAGCTTACGAGGATCAGCTGCAGAGGTTATCCGGAACCTCAAGTTAGGCAAACCAGACTGTACAGCTTTAATTTACTTCAATGCTGTGCATGCAGTATATAGTAGAGAAGCTATCTGATCTAATGTACAAGTTTGAACACACTCATCAATGTAAAGGAGAGAAACTTTCTGATTACATTGTAAGGATAGGTCCTGCACCAAATTCAGAAGAGAGGAATTGACCCCAGAACTGCTGACAAAGTCAGACTTGGTCAAGTCCTGCAGGGAGCCCAGGGCTGCCATCAGAATTTTCAGGGCCCCTTACTAGGTAAATTACTGGGCCCCAGCCAGCAACCCCCCCCCAACACAGTCATGAATGATGAACCCCAGTCCGGCATTCCCACAAGTCGTCCCCCCAGGCCCCCCTACTCCCTTTACAGCCCCAATATATAACTTATTAGAATTATTAAATAAGTTTCACTGTGACATACATGATTGTGTGCTGTGCAGAGTTCAGATAGATAGATAGAGTTAGTAGAGTAGATGATAGATAGAGGTTAGATAGATAGATGGATAGATAGAGTTAGGATAGATAGATGATAGATGATAGATAGATAGATAGATAGATAGATAGATAGATAGAAGATAGACAGATGATAGATAGATAGATAGATAGATAGATAGATAGATAGATAGATAGATAGATAGATAGACAGATAGATTGAGTTAGATTGATAGATAGATAGATATAGATGATTGATAGATAGAGTTAGATAGATAGATAGATAGATAGATGATGATAGATAATAGATGGTAGATAGATATATAGATAGATAGAGTTAAGTAAATAGAGTTAGATAGATGATAGATAGATAGACGTAGATAGAGGTTAATAGATAGAGTTAGTAGATAGATAGATAGAATAGATAGATAGATAGATAGATAGATGATAGAGAGATAGAGTTGGATTAGATATTAGATAGATTGATAGATGAGTAGATGATAGATAGATTGATAGATTGATAGAATAGATATAGATAGATAGATAGATGATAGATAGATAGATAGATAGATAGAGTTGGATAGATATTTAGATAGATAGATTGATAGATAGATAGAGTTAGATAGATAGATAGATGATTGATAGATAGATGATAGATAGAGTTAGATAGACAGTTAGATAGACAGTTAGATAGATAGATATAGCCAGACACAGAGTGAGAGAAATAGGTAGAGACAGACAGGGAGAAATATAGAATATTTTTTAAAAAACCAACATTACAGTCCCAAACTTCAATTTATTAGTGGAGTTAGACAGTTTCCTTTGGGATAAAAGTAGCATACAGCACAGTAAGTTTTGTATTGTCACTAACCTCCCTCCTGGCAGGCAGCGTGTTCAGCAGAGATCTACCCAGAATGATTTACAGCTCTTCCCCTCCCCTTCCTAACTTGCACAGTACGTGCTGCTGAGAGGCTGTGTCACCTGATTCCCCGATACTTGAAACGGGGCTCAGGCTTGCAGACGTGCCGGCACCAGCTACACAATTATCATACAGGCATCTCGGGACATTCCCGGGGACTGCTTCTTAAAGTCCGGGACTGTCCCGATTAATCCGGGACTGTTTGCATCTATGCTCCGGGCCCCCAGAAGCCTCGGGCCTGGTACAGAAGTATCCCCTGTACCCCCCTGATGGCGGCCCTGAGGGAGCCCGTCCTAACCACCCAATCATACTCAGATACATACTGAAAGGGCACAGAGATGCCCCTACATATCCAGAACTGATGAAAGAGATTAGAGAAGAAAAAGCATTGTTAGAGGAAAAGAACCAAGACCGTGAGACATCTGCAAGGCCAACCCAAAAAAGGGAAAGGGTTCTGACATATTCTGCTAATGTGGGAGAGGCATTTCTTGAAGAAGAGTGCGATGATTTGATTTGAGGGTCAGGGGGAATCAAACATCAACTGACACCTCATTCTGATATGCAAAACTTACTGGTCCAAGTGGTACAAATTAAAGCGGGGATGCAACAATCCCTGACTGATCTACAGAAAACAGTTGTTCAAGTGGTTCAGGCCCAATGGGAGATGCACAAGGCTGTAGTTGCTCTGGCCAACAAAGGGAGAGTGTCAGCAGAAGCTCCTTTGACTAACAAGAAATGTTATAGCTGTGGTGGGACATTTCACAGCCCAGTGTCCAAAGAAAAAACTCCTGGTAGATCCCATGAAAAAAATTGCAAAGACCTTGCAGGAAATACAGAACCAGAAGTTATCGGGAAACTTCAAAGGGCCCTGGTGAAGGAGCCACCTAAGGGCTTGTCTTCTCCAGTTTGCTCCAACTCTGCACCCAGAAAGGATAGATGTATATTATTGACACCATCTTCCCCTGTGTCTAGTTCCATTGCGCATGGAGAACATGCACACCAACTCTTGGGATATCAGGAGAAAAAGCACCATACCTAGAAGAAGGGTAAAATATTGACCCAAGGTCCTTCTGTGATACCCACTGTGCCGGGAACAAAAGAAAAATTCCCTGCAGAGTTGGTAGGACCCTCTCCTGTCATCCCTATTCAAGTTGAAGGAATCTATACCAGAGCCCTCCTTGATTCGGGCGCCCAAGTGACTCTACTGTGTCGAGATTTCTATGATAGACACTTGAAACACCTCCCTTTACAGAAATTGGAAGATCCGGAGATATGGGGCATTGGAGCAGGGAAGTACCCTTATGATGGGTACATACAGATCCAGCTGGTGGTCGACCCAGTAGTTGCTGGATGACGAACACTCAGTTCATAGGAACTAACACTGATCTGGTAAGAAGAGTCTTAACCCCAGTGGTTTCCAACAAACTGGGAAAGTACACCCCATGCTACAGCCAGTTTATCATTGTTTATTTCAGGAACAAAAGGCCCTAGCTGGGGGGTAGGAAGATTGTGGCTATTGGGGAAGGAAGAAAAAGTTTTGCAGCCTCAGGAAGTAGCCTGTCTCAGAGATGAAGTACGACTAAACTGGAAGCAACCAGGACCCTATGTCATTTAAGAGACAATCCCTGGAGGAGAGAAGGAGTCTGGATTAGAGCTGGTACCTGAAATTGTGCCTACAAAAGTTTTAGAGAGATTCAAAGGTAGAATACCTGCAAGTGTTCGAAACACTACAGACTCCGAATGCTCCTGGGACAAGTAAAACCAGCCACCATCTCTGCTGGTTTAGAAGGAAGAATGTCAGATGAAATCCCTGCAGATTATTTCTATCCCAATACCTCTCCCATACCTCCTGAGCAGAAGAAGAGTCTTCAGGCCTTGCTGCTGAAGAAGCGAAATTTGTTCTCCAAGAATGAGTTTAATGTGGGATCTGCAAAGAGCACCCAGCATCGTATCCGTCTTTTGGACGACAAACCCTTTAGAGAGAGGCCCCATCGGATACCATTTGGAGACTTGGAGGATTTGAGAGAACAGCCTGCAGAGTTAAAGGGAACTGGGATCATCAGAGAGTCCAGTAGCCCCTATGCCTCTCCAATTGTGGTGGTTCGAGAAAAAAATATGACTGTGCATTGACTACCGCACTCTAAACCGCCGAACAGCCCCAGACCAATATACCGCTCCCTGGATTGAAGATGCACTGCAGTGCCTGTCAGGAGCCAAATGGTTCAGCGTTCTGGACCTGAGAAGTGGATATCATCAGATTCCTATGCATCCTGAGGGTAGGGAGAAGACTGCATTTATCTGTCCTCTTGGATTCTATGAGTTTAATAGGATGCCTCAAGGTCTGACAGGAGCCCCAGCCACATTCCAGCGACTGATGCAGAGAACAGTGGGTGACATGCATCTTATCGAGGTCTTGGTTTACCTGGATGATTTGATTGTCTTTGGGAAGACACTGGAGGAACATGAACAGTGTCTTGAGAAGGTGCTTAATAGGCTTCAGGAAGAGGGGCTAAAACTATCTCTAGAAAAATGCTAGTTCTGCCTACCTTCTGTCACCTACCTGGGACATGTGGTCTCTGCTGAGGGGGTAGCTACTAACCCCAAGAAGCTGGAAGCAGTGGCCACATGGCCAAGGCCCCAAACTGTTGAAGAGTCAAGATCATTTTTGTTTCTGCTCTTACTATCGGAGGTTTGTGGAGGGATTTTCTAAGATTGCGAAACCCGTAAAGGAACTCCTGAGGAATAGTGGGGATGAGAAAGATCCCAAACAAACGAAAGGGCCTAGGATGTCACGTGAATCAATTCAATCAAAGTAGTCTCCCCACTGTGAACAAGCTTTTCATGTTAAAGTGGAGTTTGACCCATACACCAGTGTAAGCTTATGCTGACCCCACTCGCCCATATGAGCTACATGTGGATGCAAGCAGAGAGGGAATCGGTGGAGTTTTGTACCAGGACCATGATGGACACCTCAGACCAGTAGCCTATGTAAGCCGAAGCCTTTCCCCTTCAGAGAAGATCTACCCCACTCACAAACTGGAAATTTTGGCCTTAAAATGGGCTGTAGTAGACAAGTTGAAAGACTACTTGTATGGAGCCAAATTCGAGGTCAAGACAGACAATAACCCCCCCACTTATGTCCTCACAACTGCCAGATTAGATGCAACAGGACATAGGTGGCTGGCAGCCCTTGCTGGATTCCAGTTCAGCTTGAAGTTCAAACCAGGGGTTAGGAATAAGGATGCTGATGCCCTATCCCATCGGTCTCACAGCACCGGCACCTCTGCAGGGGAGTGGGCTTAGCTAACCCCAGAAGGAATTCAGGCTCTGTGTCAAGGAGTTGAATATCGAGCCAAAGGGGCCATGGAGGCTGAATCTGTTGGTGTTAAAGTTGCTGGGGTCCATAAATGTTGCTGTTATCTGACTCAGGTGAAAAAATGGGTCTGCCCATCCTCACCAAACAGGATTTAAGGAAAGATCAGTCAGATGAGCTGCTCTGACAATTGACCTTAAAGTCTTTGAAAAGTCAGCAACCAGGACTCCTTCAAACTGACACCCTGGAGGGTGCCAAGCTAGTCCACGAGAGTGGAGTAGACTACAGCTACTGTACATGATGATTGATCTACAGGAAGGTCTCTATAGGTGACCTTCAGGAGAAGTGACAGTTGTTCCTTCCAGAAAAACACAGAATGATTGTGCTGGAAGCTCTGCATGATGAGCATGGCCATCTAGGAGAAGAAAGAATCTTCAATTTGGTCAGAGATCGATTTTATTGGCCATGCATGAAAGCAGAAGTAGAAAGTTATTGCCATTCATGTCTGCAGTGTACACAGAGAAAGATCCTACCTTCTCGAGCTGCCCCAATGGGCCATCTGCAGAGCCAAGGTCCCCTGGAGTTGGTGTGCATGGACTTTTTGTGCTTGGAGCATGGACTTTTTGTGCTTGGAGCCTGATACAAGTGGGCAAAGGAGTATCCTTGTGGTTACTGACCACTTTACCCGTTATGCTCAGGCCTTTCCGACAAAAGACCAGAAAGCCGCAATGGTGGCAAAGACTTTAGTGGAGAATTTTTTTGTTCATTATGGCCTGCCTCAAAAATTATATTCTGATCAAGGCAGGGATTTTGAGAGTAAGCTCATCAAAGGCTTGCTTAACTTACTGGATGTAAAAAAGTCGATTTAACCAAACTCTTTTAGATATGTTGGGGACACTATCTACAGAGAGGAAGCAACATTGGAGTCGCCACAAAGCTGCTATAGTTCATGCCTATAACAGCCTTAGGCATGACTCTACAGGATATTCTCCTTACTTGTTATTGTTCGGGAGGCATGGTTACCTGTGGATTTGGCCTTTGGTCTTTCTCCAGATGGAACATCCACCTCTTCTTATAAAGGCTATGTTGATAGACTAAATCTTAAAACTGCCCATGAAAAAGCCCAGGCTGCATCTAGCAGTTGTGAACATGAAAATAAGAGAAATTATGATCTGAAAGTCCGAATCCATGATCTTCAACCTGGTGATCGGGTATTACTGAGAAATCTGGGTCTCCATGGAAAGCACAAACTTGCTGATAGATGGAGTTCACAACCCTACATCATCTGCACTCATCTGCCTGGGCTTCCTGTATATCAAATTCAACCAGAGGGGAAGACCGGGCCATTGAAAACTTGGCATGAAATCATCTCCTACCCTTGAGTGAGGCTGTGCGAGTGCCCACATCTGTTGAGTTACCTCCCCTTGGGCAAGTTCCCACTAGTCAATTACAGCCAACAAATTTAGCTAGAAAAACCGAGAAAGAAGATGATGATGACTGGGAAGAAGGATTTGGGATAGAGTGGTTATAGCCATCAGAAACCATTCCTGTCATCCCTTCAGTAGATACACCTCAGCCTGGATCATTGAGTGTTGGTGCTCCAGTTCGTGCTGGGAGGGTCATGAGCAAGAAGAAAACCCTTTGCACCTGAAGAAGTTTTGAAATCCTCTGAAGAAACATTATCGAGTTCATCTCCTGAAATTGTAGAAGAGTGTCAAGCCCAAGAACCTCCTGAGCTTTCAGGACAAACAGAAGGCGCCCAATTCGACCACCCAGACGATTGACTTATGATTCAAAAACAGTTTTGAGGAAGCCATCACCACTGTCTGCAGACCAGTCAACATCAAAGTGAACCAATCCGCTGTACCAGTGTGTGATCCTACTCACCCTGTGCCCAATATACCTTGGTGGGAAGTTCTCCCCTCTGAGGCCTATGTTAAAACCTGTTATTTGGTTCCATGTGACTGTTAAAGAGTTTGTTTTTTTTTGTTCTTAAACGTTATTCTTTGGGGACCAAAGACATTTAGTGGAGGGAGTGTGTAGCCCCTGCAAGGGGCAAATGTTTACCTGTGTCAGCTTTCAGCCAGAACTGTTCAGCAGCAAGCTCTGTTGCAGGAGGGACTCTTTAGGGAGGGGACAGGGAAAAAAAAGGAAGAGGAAGTCTACAGTGGAGACAGCCCAGAGAGATAGTGATCTGAATGAGTACAGGGAATTGACCAGGAAATTTCTACAGTGCAGCAGGAGCGACTGCCAGGTAATCAGCCAAGCTCCATCACACTTTACACAGAACTGAATAGACTGTGATCTAATCCTGCATCTGATACAACATCTGGAGGGATTATGTGCTGGACATCAGACTGGTGAGCCGTTTAAACCCCCTTACTTGCAGAATTTCATTCCCTTAAAGGGTAACTGTGGTCTCAAATTCTTCCAAACTAGTAATAATTATATAAAATCCATTGTACCTTCAAAATAAAACCTAAATCACATCTCTAGATAAAAGTTATTGCTGGAAAGGTTCAGCAATGTAACTTCCTGGTTGAACGCATCCTGTTTTTAGCCATGTGACCAGCTTGTAGTCATGTGGCCAGCCTGTATGCATTAATAGGCTCCCCTTCTCAACTGTCAATTTTTTCCTCAGGTACTTCCTCATTTCCCCAGCAATAAGCCTTAACTGAGCATGCTTCTCCGCCGGGGGAAAAAGGCTGGCAGAGGTCAGGTGATGTCACTCAACCTACTGGAAGCAGGAAGTTTTAACATTCACCCCAATGTAATTTCTCACAGGCTCCAGCCAGAGATGTGATTGTTGCTCAGTGTAAAGGATATACTGCAGGCTTTCATTTAACCCTAACTTGTTTTGAGACCACAGTTGCCCTTTAATTGAAGATCCCCTTTCTGGAAAATACATTTATTGCCATCTTCTTTTGTATTACAAATACTCCAGTTGAGAGTTGAGCGCTCCACCGAACAATTTAAAGGGCCCCAACGCCGGCTGACTTGGGTCCATAGAACCACTGGCCAGTGGATAGGCTATACAATACCAGGGTTCTAGTTCACCAAATATCTAATATTGTTTATTTGTTAATAGTCTTTGTGATATTTTACTATATTTCTTGGTTATAAGTTTGCACTTCCCCCCCCTAAAATATCTCTTTTACAAGGTATGTGCCTGAGTAAAGGAGTGTTTCTTTTATTAAACCAAAACACTAAATGTGTTCTTAAATTTAACTCTTGGTGAGTGCTTGGGTTCTGTTTTAGGGGTGCGGGATGTCGCCACTGGTACAAAGGAGAAACAAAAATAAGATTCAGCCACCCCTACGGGGGCAAGTGCTACATATGCAAAGCCTCCACAAATGATAGATTAAATACGGCATTTTGTTTTACTATGTCTTTCCGAAAACATATGGGACCGTGCTAGCCATATTCTGGGAGTTAATAATGTAGTAGCTGTAGTAGCTGAATCTCTCTCAGTTCAGGAAGTTTTAGCAGCTAACCCTCTTTGTAGAAACAATCATAACTCCCTGGCCAGAACATATGTGGTATCTGATCCAGCCTTGGTAGTACAATGGGTTTGAAGCCCAATGTTGGCTTCAACTTTGAACAGTTATTTAGCCAGCTGAAATAGGTGGTGCATGTGCTAAATATGTGGCTATTAGTTTTGTTTTGAGCCTCATCCACAATAATCTGACATTGAATAGCATTCATATTATTTATCATAATTCAGAGGTGTCCTTTTTCAGAAGTTACTTGGACATCCCCCAATTAATAGTTACTTTCTTTGCAGACAAGATTAAAAGGTTGTTATTCTCTCCTGATACACATATACCTGTCACTACAGATATTTTGATAAAGCAGTTCAAGCAGTTCAATTTGATTTTTTCACAGCACGTTTATATTAGCATTTTTCGGGCCTTCAGACTAGATGAATTAGGTGCTCTAAATCACTATTCCCAATCAGCTTTACTGGTAGGAGACAATCAATTATTTCATGATAAAATTGGCGTTTCCATACGGCGCTCAAAAATAGATATGGAAGGTCGTTGTAAAACTATTTGGTTGTTCAGGATTTCAGGAGTCACTTATGACACAAACAGGGGAGCCTAAAACACTCAGTAATAAATATATATATACAGTAGTTGCACCTAAGACAAACACTAGTAATTCATCTAGGAAATATGACCTCTGATTGGTCAACCTCCAAAAAGAGGAGGGTTTATCTACCAGATAAAAAGCAAAATGATAAAATTTATCATTTGTGCCTGAAGAAGCCATTGATACATGGTGAAATGTGGAGCAGAAGTTTTTATTCACATGCACAGATACAAAGTTGCTAACACGGCTGAATCACACCACAAAATTGTAAGCATCATCAGCGATGGACCTGCTTGCTGAGTGTGGTGGGGAGGAACTTCAGGACCTGGAATGAACATCTAATCCTCCATTATCAGAGACCATCCTCCTCGAAATAATGAGAAAAGAGTATAAGAGGACAGTTCATTCCACCAGAGTTACCTCCCCCCATCACCCCCAGATATTATTTAAATCCATCTTGGAAGAAATAATCTGGGTTCAGATCTTGGTGGGTTTTCTTACAGGAATGCAGACCTCAAAGGATGTTGTCCAAGACCAAGTATCGCACTTGATATTGGCCTTGATGCTTTCAACGTTAGGCTGAAAAACAAGGTGGAAAGAACCAGGGCACTTGTGGGGGTGCCATTCTTGGCAGAGAAGTCCATCAAGAATGGTGGAAAGGTATAAGGTCACCCGGTTGGGTGAACTAGCATTACTGTATTCAAGTATTCTCAGGCTGTCGTGGCAGGAAATTATGTTATTGGAGTAAAAATGGTCTTTGCATTTATTTAACGATTATTGAAAGTTATAAAGCATTCTTGATAAGCTACTGAATAAACTAGCAGCCTTTCTGTGACTGTAGTCTTCTTAATGTATAAGGTATTGGGCTCGCTTATCACGCACACCAATGTTGTTGTAGAATTCTTTCTCCATTAACAGGTTGGTTACTTTTCTTACTTTAATTATTTAATTACTTAAAGGATATGTACACTCTAAAAACAACTTAAGCTTAGTGTATAGCTGTGGTTTTAGCCAACCTTTACTCCTTGAAAGTTGCTGTCTTCTCCTCTGAAATGGCATCTTGAGCTCCAACCCCACGAGATTTTGAGAAATCTGCAGCAGGTTCCTGTTTCAGGAAAGTCTGAATTGCATGTATGACGTCACAGCACGCACACGTGACATGACATCACTGCACACGTGTGCTGCGGTAATGTTGGCCCTTCCCTACTTTCCCACTCTCACCTCAGACCCATACCCCCACCTACAAAAACATTTGTAAAAACATCTTTTTTTAGGCAGATGCAGAATCAGCAGTTTTAAACATTCTGTGTGATTCTGCCTCTACTTTTCTGTAGGGGGAGGGGTCTGAGGTTCGAGTGGGCGAGGAGCCACCGGCCATGGAGTCCCTGAGTGGGAGGGGCTGTAGATTACCCTAACTTTCCTGCATGTAACTTTATCTCTGCTGCTGTTGACTCCCCTCCACTCTTTCTCTGCCAGAATGAAGCTGCCAGAACCAATCTTTTAAACAGCTGATTGCGTGTATCTTTACTTCGTATGTGCAATCAGCTATTTAAAATCAGCAAGGCGTGGATCTTCTCGGGAGGGGAGGGGGTGAGGGCCTGGCCTCCAATCTCCCTGGGTGTGAGTGGCGATCGCGTCCCTGGAAAAAATGTTTTTCTTTTGCGCTGCCACCTTTCTAATGGACCACAGCCATACACTGTGAATGTTTCAGTTTCCTTCATGGTAAGCACATCCTTTGAAAGACACACTGTGACTGTCACCACCTGCCGCCTCTCTCATTTTAATCTTGGCCGTTGCCCTGAGCATTTTTCTCATGTTGCCTAATTAGATGCCAATGAGCACATGTTTGACATGTGCACCATTCTATCCATACTGTAAGTTTAAGGAGTGCTGTTTTTCTCTATTCATATGAATACATATTGTTCAAATGCAGATATATTGGGACTGACACAAAATACTCTTGGTGTTGAAATAGAAATATTATGTTCTTGGTATAAATAAATACAACTTACCAGAATCTGGGGCATAGTATTGTTCAGCACATGGTAGGCATTGATAACAGCAGCTTATGTAAGAATGTTGTTTGTAATACCCAGAGTCACACTTTTTTGAGCAGTTTAAAAAAGGAACCTGCAAAATTAACATATACATTTATTTAAATAAATCTATATATATATTAAACAGAATCTAAAGTTAGTTATAGAATATTTTTGTATATTAAGGGAAAACTTAACACAAAATATGACCTGGATGAATTGCTGCATTAATATTCCAATGCTGGAGAAGGTGAAGCAGCCAAAATGAAAATAAGCAACAAGAATATTTAAAATAATTAACATTTGGACATTTAAACCTGCAATGTCTAATGTTTGATTGCTGCCTTACTTTATCAAAAAGTTAATATTTTGGGATTTGCTCTTATTTAACATATATTGCTCTTAATATTTGTTATTACTTTATGCTGATATTAATTAAGTAAGGGGAAAGTATTATGGCTGTCAAAATCAAGTAGGTTGTTAAGTATGTGTTAATGCACATTTGAGGGCAATTTTACCTTGATGAATATTTACATTTCTGCAATTAGTTGCTGCTGAAATGATTTAATTGAGATGTTAAAATGTTTTTAAAGGCAATGTTATTTTGCAAAATGTGTTGTTATTATATTTGTCATATACTTTAAAGAATATTTCCCCCCAGAAATCTAAAACAATCACAGTGTAGGGGACCCCCCAACCCTAAACCCACTTTAAGCTGCCCATTCAGCATTTTGTATTTGTTTAAATAAATTCTTCTGAAATACTAACTTCCTGTTTGCAGGAGCCCCAATAGTGTCAGTTATGCTCTAGCCCTGAACTTAGCCTCTGGGCTGATTCAGTTGCTTAGTAGAGATCTGAGCATGTTTGACTCATGCAATAGCTAATCAGTAAAAATAACTGTTAGGACCTTTCCATGCAAGTGTGCATCTTAGTAAGAAGAAGGATTATAACAAAACCTGAATGTCAGCTAATAAAAACAGCAGGGCATAGCAAAGAGTATGAAATCTGCAGATTTTTTTTTTAAATGAAAGAGAATATGTAGAATAACTAGGTATGTGTAATATAAACTAAGAATTTTAAAATAGTATATATACCACTGAAATATCCCTTTAAAATGAATCCAGGATCATGTTTCTAGATGCAATCTATACAAATTAACAGCAGTATAAGGGATGCTGCTTCTGGCTTACAGCCTCTGGCTTGACCATGCCCACTTGAATCTTACTGCTGGGACATCTGCATCATTAGCTGCATCATAAGCCCCGCATCCATACTTCTTAATCATCTTAAAAGCTAGCAGCAGACCTGAAAATATTTTTTTTCTCTCCCTAAGGTGTCCATAGGCAAAGGAAAGCACAGATATTGATTGTAAGTGTAGGGAACTGTAAACTAGTTACCCTTTAGTCTTCTTGTTCTTATACGATTTGGCCAGTAGCCCCTACTGGCCAAATCGTTTCAGAACAAGAAGACATTTGTCTGTGTAAAAGTATAAAAGGGAGTAAAAGGAGAGTTCCCATGTGATCAGCATCTTTTGGATTTCTGGAGTTTCTCCAGAGGAGCCAGGGAACCTAGATAATAGGTAGGCCCAGTTAATGTGAGATTAGATTCTGTTATAGATCACTCCAGGGGTGATAGATAGGAGTAGAGTAGCTAGTAAGCAGCCTGAGCTCCAACAAGGAGATTTAGTAAGGACTAGAGTCCTGGGTATACCACCCAACAATAGGGACATAGTGCCAGACTTAGGGATAGAAGATTCCACTACAGTTATCTGAAAGCTGGAGTGTCATTTACAAGCTGATTGTTATTTATGCTGTTTCTGATTCCTCTGGTTTGTGAGTATTTAGCGGTATGTGATATCTGTGCCATGCTATGTCACCTCTGTCATGCTATTTGTAATGCCATATTAATATTGTTCAGTTAATAAATAAGATAATGTTTAAGTTCAAGAACCACTGGTACCCATTTATTGCATTCTCCTAGAGTGGTAGTTCAGCAACACTCTGCCTCCAACATATGCGAGGGCCCACTCATGATAAATAAGAGTCTTGTGCATAGAATTTGGGTAAGGCTGACAGTGCCTGGAACAAATTTAGTACCCCCATTTTACTATCCCTTTACATAAGCATGTAACTAGCTTAAAAAAAGATTGCTTTTTGGGAGTAGGGCTTATGACACAGCTAATAACACATGTCCATCAACAAGAGAAAGGAGAGTAGGAAGTGAAAATTTACAAGCCTATAATGTTGGATTGACAGCAACTAGATACATCACCCTAGGCTTGTTTGAAAGGTATGAGATAAATAATTTCAGAAGAGGGTACTTGTATTGGAGACCACTGTTCATTTTTAAGTTTTTTCCATTCTTTTAAAGATATTTTTATTTGCTTTATGGTGAGCACAAGGATGTAAAAAAAGAGTTTAAGAGACTTAGGGAAAAACTATCAAGCAAAAAAGGCAATACAGAAAACAGCCTTTAACGATCCCACACATTTATTAGCTACTTTATGGTTTTCTGGTTTTAAGCATTTTTTACTAATAATTTTCATGTGTTAAAGAACACATTAGAGCTCCAAATTAAGATAATTCTGTAGAAAGAAGCAGCACCAGACTTAAGGGGCCATGTACCGAGAGTCACTATCGCTCTCCATTGCCCCCTTTAGGCAATATACTGAGTACTCAGTGCATTATCACTGGAGTTTGCCTTTTGTGAATCTTTAACACCAGATATCTGCTGGCGTTAGAAATTACACCTTAAAGAGTTGTTAATGGCTCAGTACATTGGTTATTGGTTATGTCAGTTACGTGACGCAAATTTTGCGTAACATCGCAAGTGCCATTAGTTGTGTCTTAAAGTCACGTTAACTCTTGATACATTGGTTAACGTGACTTTAAGACAACAAATAGCCGATAACGGCTCTCAGTACATAGCCCTATTAATACATTATACAGTATAATCTTACATTAGAAATCTATATAATAATCTATCCAAACTACAGATTTGCTGATCTAAATGCTCTGTGAGCATGATGGGTAATCGGGGTTGTTTGGAAAATGTCTTTAATTCTACTTTAGTAGCTTTACTTGTATTTGGTATTTTTCATTTTACATTTTCGGCTAAATTGCAAGAATAAGGGCAATAGTATTTTTAAAAAAAAACTTTTATGGTTGTTAATAGCAGGGGATTTTTATTTAAATGTTTTTAGGATTTTTTTATTGATATATGGTACCAAGGTATTACCTCACTTTATTAAAGCTTAGTGAAGTATCACAAACATCAGTTTATCCATTTTTTATTCTTTTATTTTTTTACACTTCGTAGAATAACAAAAAGATAATTTTAGGTTTTCAAAACACTGTTACAAACATAGTAATCTGTTTAGGTTAGGGTTGCGGTTAGGGTTGCACTTTGTCTAACAAAAAATTACCAGCTTTAGTAGGGTCAACTTGAGTGCATGAACTTGTGTATTTAAAGGGACACTATAAATGATAGTTTCTGTCTCCTCCCCCAGTCTGCCTTCCCTCTCAATGATATATGCTCACCTTTGTCATAGTTAGGAGGTGTACCAGGGACAGTGACTGTAGGAGGAGCAAAAAAGCAGTCATTAACAGTTAATGGGCATGTCCACCCCCAAAACTAGAATTCAACCCACTACTGGACCCACTGTGTAATGTAAAAAAATCATTACCATACATCTTTGCTCCAAATGGTTCTCCTGCGGTGCCTATCCAATGTCCAGTAAAGAGAAAAGTAGGAGTGTCAGTGAGTCATCCGGTCCCTGCTGCTTCCTTAACCTCAATCAGGACTGTGACATGCGCAGGGGAGCCCTCCCCCCTCCTCCCTCCCTCCCTTCGGATCCCTTCTGTCTTCTGCATCCCTACCTAGCCAGAAGAGGCTTTTTCAAGCTAGCAGAGAGCCAGGAACAGAGCGTCGGAGGAGCGATGGTCTGTAAGTATCTTTCTGGGCCTTTTTTTTTTTTAGAAAAGTTAATTGGTGGTTAGGGGTAGGATGGGGTGTCCTACACAGAAAAAAAAATTTATTTTATGGCTGGAGATACCCTTTAAAATCATTAACATTGGGAAGTAATATTTTAACTCTTTAACTGATATACAATTTCTAGCTACATGTATGATAGTGAAATACCCAAGTTTGTATGTTTACAAGTACACTTTTCAATGTTAGATCTTACCTGATTATTATTAGTGTTCCACAAAATACGACTCTTGTTTATTTTTAAAACACCATATGGTAAATCATACTGTCCAATATTCTCAAACACAATGTTCGGATTTGTTTTCCAGTTGATGAAATCATATCCAGTCCCCCCATCACCAGATGCATCAAAACGAAATGATTCCTTATTGTAAAAATAATCGCCTTTTTTGAGTTCAATAAGTAGCTACAAAGTAAACAGATCTAGTTACTGACACATAAAAAATGAAATTTTGAAATTCTTAAATGTTGAAACTGTATCTTTTTAAAAAAAGACCAACTAACTCTTTTATACTGTAAATAGGAACAAAGGTGTCATTGCTGGGGCATCAATCTAAGTGATTGTGTTTACAAGGTGGCAGCTGGTAGACTTTTTAAAAGGGACATTTCTTCTCATCAGTAAATATTTAATGAATCTATTTAGCACTCAGGAAGTAACAGTTCAAAGTAAAAAATGTAGGATAATACTGCTGCATGTAGAATGCCTTAAAGGGCATGTCCACCCAAAATCAACTTTTTTCTGTAGTGTAAGGACCCCCCTCCCAACCCTAACCACCATGTTAAAATCTTTAAAAAGTGCAGCTCAGAAACTTCAAGCTTCGTTCCCTCTGCTTCTGCCTCTAAATCTGCTTCTGGCAACAGAGTAGAATTAGGTGCCTAACCGGCAGCAGCACCTGTGATTGGCTGAGAGTCTATTGAGTTAGCCGAATGAACAAATCTTGGTTAGTATGTTTCTGGGCACTTTTTGAAGATTTAAACATGGCAGTTTGGGTTTGAAAGGGGGGAACCTACACTACAGAAAAAAAGCTTATTTTTACACAGTGAGAGAGTTAGGTTCCCCTGCGCATGCCAGAGTCCTCCAGGGAAGGGGCAGAAACCTTTTTACACACAGGCAGGCTCCTACTCTTCAGTTTCCTGGGCTTTAACCAGACACTGCAGGACAATTTATTGGCAATATACAAGAATAAAAAAATATGAATTTGGGTCTTAGACCTGTTGTAGAATCTAGGCTCTGATAATAATAGCCAACTAGAATATTCTGTATATTTTTTTTATGATGACAAACAGAAAAGGAAGTGCCTTACCTGATGTGGAGAAAAATTCAAGGAATCCATACATGTACCATTCTGGCACACAATGTTCCTTATAGCTTGAGCTATGGCTGTAATTGCTAAAGATGTACTGTAGATTTTGTTTTTTTCAATGCTCTCAGCCAAATAATTGTCATTTGCTGCATAAATATCCTCAATTTTGCACGCCAATGGAGATTTATACTGTATGAAATCTCCTCCGTTGCAGGATTCGGAAGATGACTTATTGCAATTCAGGTACTCTCGATATTCATCTGTGCACCCAAATCTCATTTCCTTGTACTGTTTAATCAGACTGTTGTATCCTTGACTTGGCAGTTGAAGGTTTCTCACATAATCTGTAAATCCTGGAACAGAGCCTGCTTTAAAATTAATTCCAATTATGGTCCCTACCTTATCTATATTTTTAGTTCCATAAACTTCATTCGAATATGACCAACTGTCACTTGCAATCCAAGTTCTAGAAATGTTCATACTGATAGCTTTAATAAAAAGTTCTCTCACAATGGGTCCCTTTACAAAAACTATAACAACAGTTAAGTTATTCTTGATTTTATCAATGGCATCATCTAGTTCTTTGTGCAAATTAGCATCTTCTACATAGGAAGGAAGGGTTTTGGAAAATGCAATGCATATGCCTTCTTGCACTAATAACGTATTTAAAGATTTAAGGGCAGAACTTCCATAATCATCATCGTTTGTAATTATTCCAGCCCAGTTCCAGCCAAATTCTTTAATCAGTTTAACTATAGCTCTTGTTTGATGTTCGTCACTTGGGACAGTACGTAGAAATGAAGGAAATCTTAGTTTGTCACTAAGAATGGAAGCTGATGATGCAGGACTTATCTAAGAAAAAACACAAGACATACGGATACAGTAAGTTATGGACACAATTATTGGTAATGCTATTTTTAATAATAACTGAAAATAAGAGGCATCTCTAGCAAGGTAGGACCATGTATAATTTAGACTGACCTATTGCAGATATAGCGGAAACAATCTAATTTAATTTATAAAGAAGTTATTTAAGTTATCCTAAGGTTATAAGTAAGTTATTTAAGGATGCTAAAAGCTACAGCATAACACATTTTATATTTCCTACTTAAATAGGCTTTAGACATCGCAAACCAAGGCTTAAAGTCATGCTCATCGATCCTAAATCAGTAAGCGTGCCTTTAACAGCTGAAAATAGCGCTTCATGGCTGCACGGCTCCCAGGTAAATGAAGCCATATATGTTTTACCCTGACAGCCTGTGAGTCTGTACACTAACTAAAAGTAAGCAACAAGGCTGGGGCCCTACTAGAGGGTAGAATCATTAATGCATAATCAAAAACTGCTAATGTTTTTCTTAGCAAAAGTCTTTACTAAAGCTCCCTTACTCAGTCTTAGGGAAAAGATAAATTCTTGGTAATTCCATGTTTCTATGGCAGCCATTTAGAAAATGCCTTGCAAGCAAAGTTTCTGTAAAGTTGATGACTAAAAGGAAAATGGAACATTGAGCTGATTAAAAAAACTATCCTACACTACTATTTTATTTTATTTGTTTTACCCAAACAAAAGGGCATAATAATTTTATGCTATGGACCAAAACATGTCAAGTTATATAGAAATGAAATGAAATGTAAAGGATGGTTTATATGATCACAAATAATAAATGTCTCCTACTGTATAAAAATACATAAATATGGTTAAGTATACAAGTACAGAATAATCTCACTCCTTAATCTGCAGTGGGTTACGTAGGTCTCACACTACAATGTGTGTTTGTTCTTTTGTAAAATAAATTGCTACAGTAGGATTGTTGTTATCAATTGCTCAGTAGAAATAGAGATTGCTGTATAATATACTGTTTATACTGTTAGTTTTATTTGTAACTGCTGCTTCTTTATAATTGCCATTATTCAATGTTCTCACAGCAAAAAAAAATGCCGAGCCAATACTATGCCCTGGAAAACACCAGTAGATGGCACTGAAACAACAAATTATACAGTGATGATCCGTTCCTCTCTGATTTCTAGGAAAAAGCCTTTTCAGTACTTCTTAACCTACCGGCTTGAAGCACTAGGTAAATCAAAACATCACAGCAAGGTGAAGACACCAACTGTTATGCAGGGTTCATGTGTAGGTTAAAAAGTTTGGACTAGATGGACATATTTCTTTATTCAACCTCCAATATTATGCAACTATCTAACCACTGAGAAGGGCTTAAATACTCAGTAGTGTACTGGGGTCAAAATAGACTTGGTTCGATTAGACCACATAATCAGGAGGTGGCAATAATGAACTGCGTTTGAATTCTCGAAAATATGAAGACAAACTGTCAACTATGACAGGAAATTTTGTCAATATTCAAATTTATGTTGTTGGCTGTATAATTGACCTTAACCGCTACTGTAGATCCTCACCCCTGTGTTATGGTCAATCACCAGGAGTACTTACTTTTAATTTTCCCTTGCAGGTCTGGTCTAGCATCATCCTTTCTTTGTTCTGGCATCTAACCAAAATTAATATATGCTTCTTGCATAGTGTTTATTCCCATAAGCCAAAAGACATAAATATAGTTCTTCTTTAAGAGAGAAAGGGGCTGATAACATCTGACAAACTTTTGTATCTTTTATTGCATTAGCCTTTATCTTGTATTGCAATGACCTTTAAAATAAGGGTCAACTTTTTAAAATGCTAAATTTAAAGCTGCTAACATTTTTACTTTTAGCATGACATCAAAAATACATTTTCATTAATCAATACATTTTTATTGCCATGGCTGTAAGCATTGTCATGCCTTTAAGTTTGACCCATTCCAGCAGATTGAACTGTTGCTAGATCTTACCTGTGGTATAAAATAAGAGCTCAAAATCCTTGACATAGACACAGAGAACTCAGAATACTTTTCTCCAACAACAACTTTGATGACAGGTATTTTATCTTGCGTGTTGCAGCTGTCAGAATTGTTTTTTGCAATAATTTCTGGAAATAATTGTAGTGTGTTCTGAATTGCTTTAAGAGCACTGGAACATGAATCGTAAATCTCATAGCCCAATTTAATTCCTGGTAGAAGAGTTGAATTATTAATTTGCTCTGTTGTATAGATCATAGACAGGGCTTCATTAAGGACATTTAGTTGCAACCTAGAAAACAATTTAGAAGAATACAAATTATTTTTGTTAAACTAAAAATGCAACTTACTGCACATTGAGAATTGCACTATGCATAAAATTAATATTTATTTAACCACATTAACAACCCATTGCTTTTTCTACAAAAAATTGAAGGTTCCTTAAAAAAAATTGTTTTCAGGATTGAATTTTGTCTTATTTTACTTTCTGAGCCAAATATTCTCACACACACACACACACACACACACACACACACATACTGCGTTTACACTGCAGTCACTCATGTCAGAGGGAAATCTGTCTGCTGCTCAACATCACCGGGAAGTTAGACAGGCGCCGAGTAGTGACATCCGACGGGAGATGCAGAGTGAGCGGCATTTGGATTCCCCTCTGAGATAAGCGGCTGGATTTCACACTAAGCGGATACTGATGTACCTTACCTCGATTGAAGACTGACCAGGTAAGGTACCATAATACTGAACTGGGGGGGGTGACAGTAATCCCATACAGTAACCCCTAATTCCTTGCAACTGCAGATATTTGAAAACTAAACTAAAGCATGCCAAGAGTTACAGTATTGGAATACTGTCCATTTAAACTAATGCAACAAAAAATTACAGAATCAGGAGGATGGTATCTATTGTTAAAAATATTGCCTTCTGATTCTGTATTTTAGTTGCCCTTTAAATGGACAGCAAAATTTGCATACAGTAATTTACTGTATTTACCTATTTCTGTATGGGACAACTGTAAGGGCAACTAAAGCCTCAGAACAATACAGAATCAGAAGGCAGTAGTGGTCATAATTTCAACCCTCGTCTTATACTCGAGTCAATCATGTTTTCCTAATTTTTCAGGCAAAAATAGCTACCTCCACTTGTACTCGGGTCGACTTATACTAGAGTACATATGGTAATCACCATTTTGTTGGCTAAAAGTAAGAAAAATTGTGTTTTAGCCTTAGCATCTGCTTTAAACTTTTAGGTATAGTTTTAATGCAAACAGGGAGAATCAAGGTATCAGCCCTTATTAATAATGTTAACAGTATGAAAGCCCAGGGAAGAAACTGTTTATTGAAGGTGGCCTGAAATGTGAATAAGTGGATAAAAGTAAAGGCACAAATGAAATGTAAGCTAGGTGTGTTTGTTTCTTTCATGGGAAAATTTGCAAAACAGGTTTTTGTTATGTTCTGTTTTACCTTTTTCTCTAAGAAAACAGAGAAAGCGATATAGTATAGGTTGTGGAGACTTAATAATAATAAAACATCCATTACAGTTTATTTTTAGATTAATTTTTAATTATTGTTTATTAGCAAGCCTCCATATAACCAGCAAACCAATTTTTTTAAAATAAACTTTAAATATAAAAAATACTTACATGGTACAATTAAAGTCGGATGAATATGCTCGATTTGTTACATTCAGAATCCCTTTGTGAATAGAGAAGATTCCTCCAATCATAATGTCCCCTGATTGTCGAGCTACTGCACTGGTGCCACAGGATTCAACTGAATAAGCACATAAATAAAAATATAAAATAAAAATCTTGATAACCTTCAGCATTTCTTGTTCTTTTTTGGAGTTTATTTAAATTGAAAGTTACTGCTGCTGAACTTTCAGTGTGTGATCTCTTTCCTCACAAGATGTGTACTGGGTAAAATGGTTTATTTGTGCTAGTTTTATTTTGTGTTAGTCCTATTGTGCAAAGTGAATGCCACGTGTAGCAAGAAGGAATTTCCTAAAATAAAATATTTAAAAATGTTTAAGTATTTTTGCCTTGGGTCTTTATGCATTGTCTACTGCTCCTTTTTATTATAACCTGCACTTTGTGTCATTCTGTGTAAAGACAGATTAAATGGAAGGGGAAATCCAGGTGCAGTTTCTGAGTTACAAGCAACAAATAAACCAATAATAGCAAACTACTGTAATTGAACCTTCATATAATACCGTGCCACTATTATACAATCTTATGTGGTTTCAATGGATAAAAGAAACAGAAAAGTATTTTTTGCGCATAGAAACAATAGAGGTTACAACTTAAATCTAGGCTACTTTAGCCTGTTTCTTTCCTCTCTGATTGGATGGGGGTGTAGCTAATTGATTTGAATTACCTGAGCATTGTAGTGTTTTTGGTTTTGAAACTCACATATAAGTCCTGCTTGTAGAAGCATTATTAGCTTAGGAGCATTAAGGACTGTGAATAAGAGGGTGGAGTAAGGAGATGAGGTTTGGGTTTTTAGAGAACAGTCTCTTTAGTAGAGATAGACCACCTCAATGATGATTTCGCAGCTGTTTTGGGGGAGAAGATGGCTAGAGGGTTGGAGGAGATTTTAAACTAGGTATGGGGGATACATTGGACTACACAGGGATTAGGGATCAGGGGGCTAATAAGATAATGGAGGGAGGAAATGGGGAGGGGGCATAGAGCATTAGGAGGCATGTACTTAAAAGTATGAAAGTAAATTGAATAAAAATGTATGTTTACAATTGCAAGAAGTCTGCCTGGAAAAACTGGGGAACTAGAACAAATTGCTTTAAAGGAAAGGCATGATGTGATCGATATAGCAGAATCATGGCTAAATTATTCACATGACTAGACAGTAAATATTAAAGGATACTCCTTATTTATACATGACAGAGTTAATAAGAAAGAAGGGGGAGTATGTATGTATGTTAAACAAGAATTGAAGCCAAATTTAAAAGATGAGAAAGATGTGGGTATAAATGATAAGGCAAAAACAATATGAGTGGAGCTGTGTACAGGAAGCAAGAAGGTGGGAAAATTTATTGTTGGTGTATGTTATAAGCCACCAAATGCCAGTGAGGACTTGGAAATTATTCTCTATATGCAGTTGGCAACATAGTAACATAATAATTGAGGTTGAATAAAGACATCAAGTCCAACCTATTCACCCTCTTTTTTTTTAAATATTTTTTTTTAACCCTACCTAACAGTTGATCCAGAGGAAGGCAAAAAAAAGCAAAAAAAGATGGGGGGGGGATTCCTTTCTGACTCCAAACAGCAATCGGAAAGTATCCCTGGATCAACCAGATATATATGTATTAATACCAGTAATTCTCAATATTTTTTAGTTTTAGAAACTTATCCAGGCCTTTTTTAAAGCTATTTAATGAACTTGCCATTACCACATCTGCTGGAAGACAGTTCCACAGTTTCACCGTTCTCACTGTAAAGAAACCTTTCCTAACCTGAAGATGATACTTCTTTTCTTCCATCCTTAACGGATGTCCACGAGTCCTCTTATATGACCTATTAGTGAACAATGCACCAGAGAGTTCATTGTATGGCCCATTAATATATTTGTATAAGGTTATCATATCCCCATGCAAACATTGCTTCTCCAATGTAAACAGCCCTAACTTGTCTAATCTGCCTGCATATTCAAGCTCCTCCATTCCCTTTATTAATTTAGTTGCCCTTCTCTGAACTGCTTCCATTTCCAAGATGTCCCTTTTGTATATGGGATTCCAAAACTGCATGGCATGTTCTGGTTTTAGGGGACTTCAGTAACTCTGGCATAGATTGGAGTAAGGGAACTGCCAGCACCTTAAAAAGTATCAAGTTCTTTCATTTTCTAGATGAGCATTTTCTTTCACAGATGGTAGAAGGTCCTACTAGATAGGATGCGTTGTTGGATCTAGTGATATCTAATAACCATGATTGTGAAGGTTCTCATTCATCCAGGTCATGGAATATCTGTTGTATTCAATTAGATCATATGGACTTGAAGTTTAGTTCTTGAAGACGTTTCGCTAGTCATCCGACTGGCTTTCTCAATTCAGAATGACTTGTACAAGAATCTTTGGCTATTATGTACCCTGGAAAATCCCAATTAGCATATCACAGCCAAGTGTTAAGGGCGTGATTGGATAGTGGCTAAGAGGTGTTATCAATGAGAACCTTCACAAGCATATTTCAAATCATTTTGGGGAGAAAACCCTCAAACTTGTACGGCAATATGAAAAGACAGCAAGGAAATTGGCAGACTACAGAAACCACCTGCGATTTAACCTCCAATGCAGACAACAAAGGCTAGTACCATGCAGCATACATCTGGATTCCACAGTTAAAGGCATCAGAGCGAAACAGATACTGCAAAAGGCTCAAACACAGCTCCTAAATGAACGGGTACGACAGACACATTTTACAGTCGATGCTTTAATGCACAACATTAGTCAGCTAGAACAGAACCCAGCCTCACAGCTGCCTGTGGCCATCTGGGAAAAAGAGATGGAGTTCACCAACAGCACAGCTTTCTCACACTGTAAGGGCAAACAAAGGCAAACAACAAGTTCTCTATTCTGTCATCCCAGAACACCCCAAAGGAGAACAACTACCTTGGATACAAAAGGAGGGAAATGTCACTTCATCAAACAAGGAGGAATGGGTGAGAAACTTGTCTAACAGGACCCTGACCCAGCCAGAAACTAAGTCAATTCACAATAATAAGGTACCACAGAGTGAGGCACAACTTCGCCTTAAGATCTGCAGCCTTAGCCAGTGCTAAAACTCCTTCATCTAACCTGACCACACAGGAAAGAAGAGCCTTAACATCCCTCAAGAAAGATTCCAGTATCACCATTCTACCGCAGACAAGGGAAGATGCACAGTGGTACTCAACACCTCAGACTACTATGAAGGTGCCATGATCCTGGCCGATAACAACACTATGAGGCTTTAACAAGGGATCCCACCAGCCGTTACAAGAAAAGCGTCATAGACTTACTACAACAGCTTCAAAAGGATAAAGCCATTGATCGAGCAATGTATCTCGTCTCTACCCTGGTGAGGCACATCCATGCATTTGGACTCCCAAAGATATAAGGAAGGGGCACCACTAAGACCTATAGTCAGCAGCATCAACTCTATAACATACGAGGTAGCAAAATACCTAGCCAACATCTTAGGACCATTGGTGGGAAGTTCTAGCATCACATCCAGAACTCTCAGGATTTCACCAACAGATTGAAGATATAGTACTTGGTGCAGAAGAACTATGGTGTCCTATGATGTGACATCTCTCTACGCCTTTATACCCACCAAGGAGGCTGTTGACATGGTGAGAAAACAGCTAGGCCAAGAGTGCACTCTTACCAGCAGAACTGATCTCAACCCAGAACAGGTTCCTTACTGGACTTGTGCCTGAATACCACCTATTTCAAATACAGGGATAAGTTCTATAAGCAAAACACGGATGTGCTATGGGATCTCCAGTTTCACCTATTGTGGCCAACCTTTACATGGAGGAGGTAGAAAAACAGGCACTTATACCTTTAAGGGCATAGCACCGCCACTGTTCAGATATGTGGATGACACCTGGGTTAAAATCCACCAGAAGGAAGTACAAGCTTTCACAGAACACATCAATGCGGTAGACCAAAACATCAAATTTACAAGGGAAGAAGTACAAAACAACAAACTGGCTTTCTTAGACTGCTTGGTAGAAGTTAAGAAAAATGGAAAACTGGAAGTAGAGGTTTACAGAAAACCAACACACACAGATCATTATTTGATGATTGACTCCCACCCCCCTTTAGATCACAAGCTGGGTGTCATCAGAACCCTGCAACACATAGCTGAGAACATCCCCACTAGCACAGAGGCGAAGGCTAAAGAAATGAAACATCTCAGAGGGCCTTAAAACTTGTGATATCCAGACTGGGCCTTTGTCAAAAGTAGAAGGAAAGAAAAGAACACGAATACCAACAGTGAAGGAGAAAACAAGACTGGAGAAAGAACATGGTCATCCCATATGCTACCATATGTAGCAGGGGTCTCCAAGAAATTAATTTTCAAAAAACACCATATACCTGTCTGCTTTAAACCGAACAACACACTGAGGCAGCAATTGGTACATCCAAAAGACCCAATAACGAAACACAAGAAAAGCGACATCATATACGCAGTGCAGTGCAGTGAAGAGTGTTCTGATTTGTATGTGCACAGCAACTGCATCAACGTATGGCCCAGCACAGAAGAGTCAATTCCTCGGGACAGGACTCAGCCGTGTACCTGCATCTTAAGGATAAAGGACATACCTTTGAATGTAATGTTAACATATTGGCAAAGGAATGTGACTGGTTCAAGAGAGGTGTTAAGGAGGCCATTTATGTGAAAATAAAGAAACCAAGCCTAATAGAGGTGGGGGGGCTCGACACCAACTGTCTGCCATGTACAATGCTGTTTTGACACCTTACTCTGGGCGTTCCTATAACACCTCTTAGCCACTATCCAATCACGCCCTTAACACTTGGCTGTGATATGCTAATTGGGATTTTCCAGGGTACATAATTGCCAAAGATTCTTGTACAAGTCATTCTGAATTGAGAAAGCCAGTCGGATGACTAGCGAAACGTGTTCAAGAACTAAATTTCAAGTCCAGTTGATCTAATTGAATACAACAGATATCTAATAGCCATGAGTTTATTTTGGAGATGAAGGTAATAGGAAGCTTAGGGAATAGTGATCATGATATAGTGTCATTTAATATAGGTTGCAAAAAACAAAAATGCACTGGGTTAACGAAAACTTTTAACTTTAGGAAAGCTTATTTTATGTTGTTAAAGGAATCACTCCTGCTTATAGACTGGGGGGATTTATTCCTAGGAAAAGATAGTAACTTTTAAATGAGTATTAATCTATTACATTTCTAAATGTATACCTTTAGGGAACAAATGTAAAAATATTAGGCCCTCTCCTGCCTGGCCCAGGTAAAAAGGGAAATGGGGGGGAAAAGGCTTTTAAAATTTAGAAATTTTGAAGGAACAGATCAGGTTTACAGGGAGGATAAAAGGTGTAACTAGAAAGTGAAAGTTTAAGTATAAACTTTGAATTTGGCTTGAATTGCTGTATTTTGTAAGGGAATGTGTGTGTTTGTGCTGCAAATTTTAAAGGGCATGTCCACCCTTTATATAAACTTTTAATAAATTATAGCTCATGTTTCCCCATCCCCAACCACTATAATTATAGTCTCAGAAAGTCCCCCGATCATTACTTACCTTCCCTCTCTCCTTCGCCGCAATGCCCTGGCCTCTGCTTCCACGGAACTGCAAGCAGGGGGCGGGACCGGCAGCCGCGTCTGTGATTGGCTGAGAGGCAGCCAATCATGGACGCGGCTGCCGGCTGCTCAGAACAGCGAAGGAGAGAGGTAAGGTAAGTAATAATGGAGGGACTTTCTGAGACTATAATTATAGTGTTTGTGGGCTGGGGGAACATGGGCTATAATATACTAAAAGGGATTTATGCTAGGGGGAGGGAGACCAAAGCGGGTGGGAGAGGTAGGGAGAGGGAGGGGGAGAAGGGCTGCAGGAAGCGGAGTCCTATATGGAGTTTGCTATCCTCCTGGTGGCCAGTTTTTGGGACTTTGGGGGGATACTACAGGATAACCATTTGGAGCTGGGATGTAAGGTAAGGATTTTATTATATTACAGAGTGGGGCCAGTAGTGGGGGGGGATATAGTTTTGGGGGTTGACATGCCCTTTAAAACTCAATAATGCCAATGAGGACATTGTTGTTTTTTACTTACCCTTTACATATGGCTGTCACGTGAATTAAAGGTAGGTCAGTTGGTGTGTGTACTCGTGTCTGGTTGGGGAATAAAAGCAGGGGCGTACCTGCAGGGGCCTGCCCCTCCACTCCTAACCCCTCCTCCCTCTAAGCTGTCGCGTATGAATGAAACATATGCATGATCAGCTGTTCCGGATCAGTTCGGACCCGAACTTCTGGAACTGAACCGGATATTCGAGTCTGGTCTTTTAAACAGCTGATCGCGCATATGAATGAAGCGTACGCGCGATCAGCTGTTTAAAAAGGCTGATCGTGCAAGACAGCTTGGGCTTGTGGTGGGCCCTACTACCGTCCGGGCCCCCCGAGGTCGTGGGGGTGGTGGGGGCAGTAGTTACGCCACTGGATAAAAGACTATCAGGTAGATTCAATAAAAGTTCTTATCGTTTAAAATGGTTCTAATTTTGCCCCAACCAATCAGATGTTATTTAACATTTGAAAGCTAAAATCTGATTGGTTGGGGCAAAGTTTGCACTATTTTAAACAATAAGAACTTTTATTGAATAACTGTAACTGTTTTGATGATTGGTCAAAATGTGTTTTTTTTACTATACTTACCCTTTATATATGGCTGCCACATGAATGAATGGGTAGTTCAGTTTGTCTATGTACCTGTGTCAGGTTGGGGTGGGGGGTTCGACACCAACTGTCTGCCATGTACAATTCTGTTTTGACACCTTACCCTGGGTGTTCCTATAACACCTCTTAGCCACAATGCAATCACGCCTTGCATTCACAATGTCCTTAACACCTGGCTGTGAGATGCTAATTGGGACTTTTCAGGGTACATAATTGCCAACAGATTCTTGTACAAGTCATTCTGAATTGAGAAAGCCAGTCGGATGACTAGCGAAATGTCTTCAAGAACAAAACTTGTCCAGTCCAGTTGATCTAACTAAATGCAACAGATATTGGTCAAAAATATATTTTTTTTTTACTTTAGTTACCCTTTAAGTATGGTTGCCACAGTAATGAAGGGGTAGGTCAGTAGGTGTGTGTACCTGTGCCATGTTGGGGGTTAAAAAAAACTAACTTTTTTGATTATTGGTCAAAACTATAGTTACACTTTAAGTATGCTGCATTGGAAATGGTCAGTCTTTAAGTAAGGCTGACACAGGAATGGAAGAGTAGGTCAGTAGGTGTGTGTACCCATGTCTTTTTTTGTTTTTACCATCATAAAACTAACTTTTATTGAGGATAAATCAAAATGATTTTTTTAAACTTTATCTACCCTTTAAGTATGGCTGCCACAGTAATGGATAAGTAGATCAGTAGGTGTGTGTACCTGTGTCGGGTTGGGTTTTTTTTTTTGATTGGTCAAAATTAGTTTTTTTTAAATTAATTACCCTTTAAGTATGACTGCAACAGTAATGGAGGGGTAAGTCAGTAGGTGTGTGTACCTGTGCCACGTGGGGTTAAAAATACACTTTTTTGATTATTGATTAAAATTAGTTTTTTTACTTAAGTTACCCTTTACATATGGCTGCCACAGTAATGGATAAGTAGATCAGTAGTTGTGTGTACCTGTGTTGGGTTGGGGGTTAAAAAAACAAACTTTTTTGATGATTAGTCACAATTGTTTGTTTTTTTTACTATAGTTACTCTAAATATGGCTGCCATGAAAATGGAAGGGTAGGTGAGTAAGCGTGTGTACCTGGACTAGGTTTAAAAAAACAAACTTGTGATGATTGGTCAAAATTAGTTTTTTTGAACTTAGTTACCTTTTAAGTATGACTGCAACAGTAATGGAGGGTTAGATCAGTAAGTGTGTGTACCTGTGCCACGTGGGGGTTAAAAAAACAAACTTTTTTGATGATTGGTCAAAATTTGTTTTTTTTACTTTAGTTGACCTTTTAAGTATGGCTGCCACAGTAATGAAAGGGTAGACCAGTAGGTGTGTGTACACGTGTGAGGTTGGGGCTATGTGTTTTTGCATGTATGACCATAAAACTTTTATTCATGATTGATCAAAATGATTTTTTTGACTATAGTTACCCTTTAAGTATGGCTCCCATGGGGAATGGAAAGGTAGGTCATTAGGTGGGTGTACCTGTGTCTGTGTGGGGGGGTTGGGGTATCACCATTTGTGTTTATGACCATGAAACAATCTGTTTTGAAATATAAACATTTGAGGATTGTTACCATTAGTAATTAGTAAGTTAGTGGTCCTGATATTCGCAGATAACACCGTCATTTTTTCACGGATTCCTTAGCTAGGTAATAGCACACTTCTCCTATATGCCCCACATGTCTGTACTGAATTTCATGTCTCTATCTCAAAAACAGTGAGAGGAGATTCAGTCCAAAAAGAGGAAGAATAAAACGGAAGAAGAAGAAATAGAAAGAACAGTAATGTGGCTCTTCAAGCCAAATTAATGAAACCATTTAAAATAGAAAATGAAATATGGATAGCAGAACAAAGCAAGTTTAGCCCCAAAATGATTTTTAAGTAGTAAAAAGATGAGGACTGAGAATGTGGGACCATTAATTAATGGGTCTGAGATTGTTGTAGAGGATGCTAAAAAGGCTAATGTGCTAAATGTTTTTTTTTTACCTCTGTATTTATTGTAAAGAATCCTAGTCCTTATAGCAGGGACAGTAAGAATATGAAGGGTATAAAATGAGGAATATTCACTCTGGCTGATAGAGGATATGGTACGGAAACAATTAGACAAAGTTAAAGGGGAACCATGGTCCTCCATTTTGTATGTGTATTATGGAAGCTGCCATTGAATCCTCTCCTACTAAAGTGGGCAGATCCATGTCCCTTATGTATGCAGTCTATGTAGATGTTCACCAATCAGAATGGTTCTGCATAATAACCTACCCATGTGGCAAGTTTTTCTGACTTTTCAAGATTTTAGCCACAAAAAATAGATCTTTGTCCATTTATAGTTTAGTATCTGTTAACAACCAGGATTTTTACATTAACCCTTTCCCCTTCTGCAGCCATATCTGGTTTCAATTTATTATGTTAGCTGGGTGTGTATAAGTAGCATATTTATCAATATAAATACACATCAGTCTGTTTTTTAACACAGTGATTTTGCATTTGCTAGTGGATATTCTTAGCCTTTTTTATCTTATATATCAGAATATATTTGTACCATGACCTGTCTAAACTGTTAGGGAAAAAAATACATGATCTGGTGATATCAGAACACAGGGGCATATTTAAAAACCTGTGGTATCGCAAAATTATACGATCGTGGGGGAAATGTACGAAACGTCTGTGTGTATAATACCACGTGTAACCAAAATACCACAATTGTATAGTATGGGCTAGTGTAAATCTTAGATCAAGGCAACAAGCATTAATGGCACGGTATCACAAAATAATGAAACTGCGCCTTTAGAAATATGGCCCACAATAATAAAAGGAGGGCAGCACTTATCACAAATGGGTTGCTTGTTCTCTGTAGGTTTTGTGACTCAGCTTTGCTGCATGATTACACTGTTGTTCTCTCTAAAACATTGTTTCAGGAAAAATGATGGAAGGAGATTCCAATTATATTCTTCATAGCTAGAGATGGACTAAAACTTGAACCCGAGTTCGAGCCGAACTATTCGCGTTCGAACGGTCTCAGACTTCTCAAACTATCCCGGACCTGGATTTATCAGACTTTCGATATTTTCTGGACATTCGATAATTATCGAATGTTCAATACGCAAATAAATATCGAATCCGTGATTAAAATGTCTATTATACCTATACGCGAGTATGGAATCCACGAGTAAAATGTCAATTATACCTATTTGCGAGTAAATATCGAATCCACATGTAAAATGTCTATTATATCTATACGCAAGTATAATATCTATTATGCCTATATGCGAGTATCGAATCCACAAGTAAAATGTTTATTATACCTATTCGCAAGTAAATATCGAATCTGCAAGTAAAATGTCTATTATACCTATACGCGAGTATCGAATCGATTTTTCAAAAGTCCTGGATATTCGAACATGTTCCTCAGACCTTTCTAGGTCCCACAGCCATTAACATTAAGTTACCATTTATATTTTAATTGTATTTCATTTGAACTTTTCGAACTATTTGACTCCCATTGACTTTAAAGAGTATGTCCACCCTGAAATAAAATTTTTAGTATGTTCTTCCTCCTGGGCTCCCAGCCCCAACCGCATTATTTATTTTTTTAGAAAGCCCCCCAAACTCTACTTACCTCCCCTCTTTCCTGCGCCGTGCTCCCGGCCCTCTGCTTGCGAGGAAATGCAAGCAGAGGGGCGGGACCGGCAGCCGCGTCTGTGATTGGCTGAGCGGCAGCCAATCACGGACGCGGCTGCCGCGCTCACTTCCGCATAGGAAAGCGGAGAGGTAAGTAAAGATTGGGGAGCTTTCTAAAAATAAAATTTATGCGGTTGGGCTGGGACATGGGGGAAGGCTGCCATGAAGGGGTTTTATGTTAGGGGGAGGATAGCAGAACGGGAGGAGAGGGAGGGAAGGGAGGGGAGGAGGGGGAGAGGCTGCAGTACGCATGGCAGTGATCTCTGGGAGGCCAGGTAGCAGGCAGTGTCCTATATGGACCTGCTAGCCTCCTGGTGGGCAGTTTTTGGGACTTTGGGGGGACTAAACAGGAGAACCCTATGGATCTGGGATGTGAGGTAAGGATTAAACTACACTACATGATGGGGCCAGTAGTTGGGGGGATTATAGTTTTGGGGGTGGACATGCCCTTTAATGGGTCCGTTTTTCGAACTTTTGAACTTTCCATATAGTTTGAAAGTTCAAAGACGGACTGATCTTTCAAAAGTTCGGCCATCTCTATTCATAGAGTACTAATGATCAATTGTTTAGCTGGAGGCAAATAATCATACATTTCAGGGAAGGGGAAATGTGTAGTATTTTTCTTTTCTTACAGATAACCAAATACTGTGCATTGAATTAGAAGCCACCAGAACTGAAGGTTGAAAATTCAATCAACTCAGCCAAACTTCCTTCTCAACACAAACCTGAGCTCAAACATAAAACATTCCAGACCAAATTCTAACTGAAACTAGCACTCCCTAACATTCACTATTTGTAGTGTATCCTAACCCCACCCTTAAATCTGATTGGTCCAATACCAAAGATCCAATCAGATTTAAGATTTAAATTAGACCAATCATATTTTGGAAAGGTGTGTTTGGGAGACACTATAAAATGCAAGAGACCTGAATTGCAGCTCAGTGTTAATTTAGCAACTACACTGATAAGTTGTAGTCTTGTATTTAGATATAAGGTCTACAACAGTTAGCAGTTAGTCTAGTATACACCTGGCTAAGTAGGCTTGATGAGCTGCCTTCAGTTCTAGCGCTGCTAGGGCTCTGAAGAAAAGCATGGGTAAAGGGATTTCATTTTAACCACTGGCTGTTTGAAAGCCCCTTAGAGTTGAATGCTGGGTCGTTCTCTGTGTTCTTTTGGAGCAGGCCATTTTAAAAAAAAACTTTGTTTCTTACCTTTTTTAATTACTGAGCAAAAAAATCTAATTTTGTTTTTTTCTGGTCAAACACCTTGCAACATTTTTTAACAGAAAAAAAAAAAAAAAAAAAAAAAAAAAAAAAAACATTTTACAAAGACCATCAAAAATATTGCATACCATTGAATATATTTATTTTTGGTACGTATTTGTTAACAGACAGCTTCTGTGTATTCTGGGCTCAGAGTCAAACAGTTAGGGAGAGTTTCCCCACAACTTCCTTTCTCATTATGCAAATATGGGGAAAAGAGACTTCTGGGTAATTATAATGTTGATTTTTGCATTTGTGGTATGTTAATTTGATTTTCTCAAGAGTAAAAACAGCAGTGAGCATGCTCCAACCCTAAACCCAGGGGGTGGTGCAGATGATCTGGTGATCAATGGCAGCCTCCATAATATACATACAAAATGGAGGACCACAGTTCCTCTTTAATAGCAATAAAGCCCCAGGACCAGATGGAATACAGTACATCCTCGATCTTAAGAGAGCTTAGTCCAGTTTTATCTAGACCACTGTTTCTTATCTAGGGAAGGTGCTGGAAACTTTGTTACGGGATCATATCCTTGACTTTGTCTCCATAGCTGATCTTATTAGTAATAGAGATGTCCGAACTTTGCAAAATCCGGTCCGCTCGAGGATCCGCAAACGGACCCGTTAAAATGTAATATATTCTCAAAATTACGAGATTTCTCGTATCTCGTATTTTCGAAAATTTTTGAAAACGGATTTTTCGAAAATACGAGTATTCCTCATAATTTCGAAAATTTTTGAAAATACGTATTGACGAAAATACGAGAAATCTCGTAATTTCGAAAATTTACGAAAATACAAGAAATCCGCGGTTCAGAAGTTCAAAGGCGGAAAATCCGGAAAAATCCGCCGTTCTCGAACGGGATAAATCCGCGGCGGATCCAGGTTCGGATCCGCAAACCAGCCATCCCTAATTAGTAGTAATCAGCGTGGATTTACAGTATGAGAAAGAGATTGTTGCAGACAAATGTAATTGGTTTTTATAAAGAAGTGAGTAAGAATTAAGATTCAGATATAGCAGTGGATGTAGTATACTTGGATTTTGCTAAAGCTTTTGATACTGTGCCCCATGAGGACTGTTAGCCTAGAAAAAAACATTTGTATATAGATAAAGAATTGGTTATATGATCACAAACAGAGTGGTGGTCAATAGAGTTACATCTATCTGGGCTAAAGTTCTAAGTGGAGTGCCTCAGGGCTTTTTACATAGGGGACGCAATGTTTGCGTGGGGATATGATCACTTTACACCAGACCTGAGCAAAGTAAGGCCCAGGGGCCACATGTGGCCCATTAGCAGCCTGACTGGTCCCTAAATCCTAGTACCCCCCCAAAAAAAACTTAATATTAGTTGATTGTCTCAGGCTGGGTAATTGATTTATTTTTATTAAGTTTATTTTCTTTAAATAAAATGATCTGATCAATTGATTTATTGAATTTGATGGGATGGATTTAAATATTTACACATCTTCTTTTGAAAATTGCCGCTAATAAAAATAAATACAATGAACCATGTGCACTAATTTAATCTTTTTATAAAATCCACTTTTGCAATCTCTATAATGATAATTGCATTGAACCAATCGGTCGGCCCTTCATGACAATCCAAGTTTCTTATGTGGCCCCCGGTGAAATTTAATTGCCCACGCCTGCTTTATATAAATATATTAATGGGCCATACACAGTGTCATAACTAGGAATCACTGGGGCCCCCAGCCAAACTATGATGGGGCCCCTATCTGTGCTTCATCCACAGTGGTTTTCTGGGAGGAGGATGCTATATCTGCTCATAGGAAAAATAAGAAGATGGGTTCCCCATGGCTCCCAGGCCCCCCTGCAGTTGCTTCCCCTGCTTCCCTGTAGTTATGCCCCTGGCCATACAATAAATTCTCTGGTACATTGTTCACTAATAGGTATATCGAGGGACATGGGACATCCTTTAAGGTTGGAAGAAAAGAAGTTTCATCTTCAGGTTAGGAAAGGTTTCTTTGCAGTGAGAATGGTGAAACTGTGGAAAAGTCTTCCGGCAGATGTAATGGCAGTACATTGAATAGCTTTCAAAGTGGGTAAGATAAGTTTCTAAAACTAAAAAATAGTGAGAATTACTGGTATTAATACATATACTGCAGTTCTGGTTAATTCAAGGATACTTTCCAATTGCCTTTTGGAGTCAGGAAGGAATTTTTCCCAATCCCCCCCCCCCCCCGTTTTTGTGCCTTCCTCTGGATCAACTGTTAGGTAGGGTTATAAAGGGGGACAAAGGGTTGGACTTGATGGACGTATGTCTTTACTATGTAAAACTAATAGAGCAAAAACAATTGCCTTAAATGGCAATTATACTGTAGAAATGAATATGTCCCATCTTAAAGGGTATGTCCACCCTTAATTAACATTTTTAGTATATAATAGTAAATGTGCCCCCAGCCATAACCGCTATAATAATTTTCTTAGAAAGTCCCCAGATAGTTACTTACCATACCTCGCTCCTTTGCTGCACTCCCTGGCCCTCTGCTTGCACGGAAATGCAAGTAGGGGGCGGGACCGGCAGACGCGTACGTGATTGGCTGCGAGGCAGCCAATCACGGACGCGGCTTCTCAGTGCGACGAAGGAGCGAGGCATGGTGAGTAACTATCTGGGGACTTTCTAAGAAAATTATCATAGCGGTTGGGGCTGGGGGCACATTTACTATTATATAAATAAAGGGATTTACGCTAGGGGGAGTGAGACCAGAGTGGGTGGGGAGGGAGGGAGAGGGAGGGGGGAAGGGGGGGAGGGCTGCACTGCACATGGCAAAATTCTCCCGGAGGGGAGACAGGAGGCAGAGTCCTATATGGACTCTGCTCTCCTCCTGGTGGGAAGTTTTTTGGACTTTGGGGGGGATTACTGGAGAACCACTTCAAGCTGGGATGTAAGGTAAGGATTTTATTGCACTACACACTGGGGCCAGTAGTGGGGGGGATTATAGGTCTGGGGGTGGACATGCCCTTTAATCTAAAAAATAAATACATGTACCGTAAGTAGCCCTTACTCTAAAGGTGTGTTGTATGCTGTTGCATGCCTTCAATCCAGTACTTGTTTTACTCATGCTTAGTATCCCCCCATCCACTCCTACTAACTGTCACTATAGTTACAGCAAAGCCCCACACAACAGAAGAGTTTTGCTAACAAGGCACCTGAATGACAGCTGAAACTTAAAGGGTATTTATACTGAAAAAAATGTCCAAACCCAGTTCCAAGGCGAATTTCCAAGATCCGCAGATTGCGGATTTTAGGAATTTCCATGCAGGAAAAGGTGGTTTACGTGTTAGCCAGTCAAAATGTTTACAGGTTAACCCTTTGAAATAAAAAATAACAAAAGTGTTATAAAGGTGATACCTTTATCGGCTAACTAAAATATCATAGCAAGTTTTCAGAACATTTTAGTTCCTTTTTCAGCTTGAAAAGGAACTAAAATGTTTAGAAAGCTTGCTATGATTATTATAGGTTTAATAATCAATGCAGATTTTTCTGGACTGCATTTGAAAGTTTTTTAAAAATTTGAGGATTTTCAGAATATTCAAAAATTCTAGGATTTTAAAATTTTTGGTTTTTTCGTGAATTTTTGAAAATGATTTAGCCATATGTCCCAAATTCAGCAATGGCAGCTATTTTTATCAGCGCCAACCCCCTGGGTATAAAAGGCAGCTCAACAGGTGTCATTTTGTCAGTGTGTTGGGGGTTTAGCGGAAACCTGACATTGTAGGAGTTGGAGAGTGGGTGTTTTTTTGTGTGTGCTTTTCCATTTCTAAGATTGATCAAGAGTTTATTTTTTACTTTAGTTGCCTTTTAAAAGGGGCTGCCTTAGAAATAGAAGGGTGGGTAAGTAGGTGTGTTTGCCTGTGTCTGTGTGGGTATCATTATGCATTTAAAAGTGTAAAAATTATTTTATTATGATTATTTAAAGTTTTATTTTTTTAATTTAATTGCCCTTGATATAGGGCTGCCATGGAAATGGAAGGTTGGGTCAATAAGTTTGTTTACCTGTGTATGTGTGGGTATCATGTTGCATTTATGGGTTTTAGCATTAATTTTTAATGATTAAATGTTTGCCTTTAGTTACCCTTTAAATAGGGCTGTTATAGAATAATTTAATAAGATAAGAATAAGATTAACCCTTTATCGTTAATGAGTGTAGTGCATTTCTGAGTGCTCCCAAGGCCAAAAAACGTTCTGTGCCGGCATCACAATCGTTTGGAAATGTTCGTAAATTTCCCTTGGCCCCGGTTGTCTCCCTGTATTTAAAATATAGGGAGTAGAGAAGGGCCCAAATCTGAACCCAAACTTGGTTCTGATCCTCGGGACTTTGTGGATTTGTTGAATTTTTCTGAGCCGCAGAACTATTTTCCAAAAGAAATTTCTGAAATTTTGGTTTTTCGTAAATTCCAATTTAGTATATATTCGAAGTATTTGTTCCTCCTTTTCAAATTCTGCTAGATCCACAGATTTTCAAAACTGTCTGTTTAGCTTTGAAACCCTGTTCCTTTTAATTACAGGTTAACAAAGCTGCTCAGACTTTTCTAACAGCGAGTTTCAGAAAATTACATTACTGTAGCTGAAAATGAAAGTTCACTGGTAAATGATTTTAAAGGGCAACTCCATCCCCAAACTAAATTTTACTATCCTGCAGGGCATTGCTATAAACCTCGACCTTGCAAGGTTTATTGCACTCACTGCCATCCTAAAATGTACTTACCAGCCTTCGTTCCCCCACTGCCTTCTGCTTAACTTCCATGCTTTTTCCGTGCTCGGAAGTCAAACAGGAAGGGCTCGACAGGCCCTGTGAAGGCTTCGAGGAGAACATTGTTTTTTATAATCTCAAAACTGCTTATTGATCCTCAGGTTAAGCAAGCAATGTGTAAACCTGGAATATGCCATACATTACACTTCTTAAGCGAGATAGTGCCTTTAGTGGCTCTGAAATGACTGAATCTCCTAGAACTATATAAGCATATTCTGTTCTGATCTACACATTTTGTACTGCATACTGTAGATAGGTGTTGTTGGGTTTTAAATGGAAGGGTAGATCTTGATAGAATTGGGTCTTTTTTCAACCCAACTAAATTACATATAGTAACTATGTTATTACAGTATACTAGTAACAGAGCAACATTTAAAACATGTAGTATCATCATAGTAATGAAGAGTATGCAAGTCTAGGCATGTAGACAATCTTCAAATAATCCATTGTCTTCACTGTCTATCTAGAAATCTAGCTACAGAGAATGTAACTTTTAAATATGTAGCAGCAATGTAAATATGCTAATTTTGTGCCTATTGATAGAGAAGGTGTATACTCTAGAGGGTCTCTTTAAGGCTCGTACACACGTGCGATCGCGAGTCCCGACAACGCACGTTGTGTACATACAAAAGTTTTGGTCGATAATCGGCCCGTGTGTAGGCACTTTATCAGCCAAAATGGTCGTTCGTTCGAAGATCCACCAAGTAGGTCATTCGACGATCCCCGGACAAACAACCGTTTTGGGGGCGATAAAGCGCCTACACATGGGCCGATTATCAGCCGAAACATTCATTCATACACATTGTGCCGCGCAGGTTGGGACCCACAAGTGTACGAGCCTTTAGTCTGGACGCAAAAATCCCAATATGTACAGTATACATACAGTAGGGGGGGGAAATTAGTCTCTTATTATCTGCTGCTCATGTGTGTGCCAAAGAGCAGACAGCATAGTGGTAAAGTTCTGCTCATGCCCAAGAAATGGAGAGTGTAAACATGACTAGCCAGCAGTCAAGGACATAAGAAAATACATCTAATGTACGAACTCAAACAATCCGAACTACGAACTAGTTTGCTTTTTTCGAACTCGCAGACTTATTTTCGATAAATTTCAAATTTTCGAATCAGTAACCCTCAAATATTGCATTTGATTTCGATAACCCTCGAATGTAGCCTTCAATTTCGGTAACCCAGTAATGTACTCAAGGAAAACTTCAAAAGGAGTAAGACTAAACCCTGCTTGTATACCAAGAAATTGAATGATAAATTAATTTTTCTGCTTATATATATGAATCATCTACTAGTCTGCTTCAAGCAAGAAGGGAATTACTAGCTTGAAACAATAGACTTTGAAACAATAGATCTGGGTGATATAAAACAGTATCTCAGAATTCAGATTGAGAGAGAAGAAGTCAATCAAGGGAACCACAAGCGTGGTACAGAGAAGTAGCCAGAAACAGGGTCATGTACAGAGCCAAGGTCAAACATTTGAGACTACCAGCCAAATGAAGTATCAAGGATAAAGAGAGAACCATAGTCAGTAAACGAGCAGAGGTCTGGACAGGTGGCAAAAATCAACATCAGGGAACAAGCAGAAGTCATAACACAAATAAATTGATCCAAAAAACACCCCAAGTACTAGGGACGAACCAAAGGCCATAACTGGCAAAGAGGAAGAAGAAACAGGAATTTAAGTAGGCAAAAGAGCCAACGAGAAGAAGAGAAGGACAAGCAGGGACCAGTAATGGCTGAAGGAGATTCAAATCTGCGGCCCAAAAGACCAGAACCAATATAATTGCGGTAATTCTGAGGATAGCAAAGAGCCAAACATTGAATATACCCCAAAATACAAAGAATCCTGAAAAGTCAAAGAAGCAGACAGAAAGTCCCGAACTTAAACCAAAAGAAGAAGCGAGGCAGGAGCGGAGCGAAGTTAACTGGCGTCTGATAACTATACACCCAAGTTGTTTAAATGATGAAATACATTTTAGATGCTTGCAACAAGTAAATTCAACAAAAAATCAAGAACAAGAGAACAAAATACATTTTTAAATAAAGTTTATGAATTAATATTTACTAAGAGATATTAAAATTGAGATGAAAGAATTTAAACCCGCAGCAAAAATGTATGTATTTTAAATTTTAAATTCCACAATTCTTAATGATGTTTATGCTCCTTAACCATTGATAACCTAAAAGAAAAAGAAAAAAAAAGGGGGGGGGGGGGGAACTATAAGGAGCATTAAGTATCCAATACTGAAAAAAGGAAACAAGACTTGTGCAATAATTGTAGCTAAAGTGTGAACAGTTCACACAGTATTAGAAAGGGCATGTCCCCCCCTTTTTATAAATTTTGGGGTATAGTATGTCTCCCTCCCCCAGCCCCAACCGCTATAATAGTTTTTACAGAAACTTCCCTCTTTCCTCCGACATACTGTCCCAGCCCTCTGCTTGCATGAAACTGCAAGCAGGGGGCCGGACCGGCTGCCGCGTCCGTGATTGGCTGAGAGGCAGTCAATCACGGACGTGGGTGCCGGCAGTGGATAACACCGGGGGAGAGAGGTTAGGTAAGTAGAGTTCGGGGGTGTTCCTGTAAAATCTATTATAGCGGTTGAGGTTGGGGGAGGGCGCACTACTATACCCCAAAAGGGTTACACACTAGGGGGAGGGAGAGCAAAATGGGTGGGAGAGGGAGGGAGAGAGAGTGGGGGAGGGCTGCAGTGCGCATGGCAAAATTCTCCTGGAGGAGAGACAGAAGGCTATATGGAGTCCTATATGGACTCTGACAGGCTCCTGGTGGCCAGTTTTCTGGACTTTGGAGGGGCATAGCAGGGCAGCCATTTGAAGCAGGGATGTAAGGTAAGAATTTAATTACACTACACAGTGGGGCCAGTAGTGGGTTAAATTAAAGTTTTAGGGGTGGACATGCCCTTTAAGCAAAGAACACGTTACTAGTAGAGATGTTCGAAACTGTTTTGTTCCATTTTCGAACTTTCGAAAAGTTCTTTCGAAAGTTCGAATTCAGACCCATTCAAGTCTATGGGAGAGTGATAGTTTGAAAAGTCAGAGTGATTTACAGCTGTCACTAAAACTTGTTAAAACACTTCCTGAAATCAGGCGGGCAATTGACGGGTTTGCGCAAAGATTCGATGATACATTCCAAGATTATCGAACAAACATTCAAACCTTCCTGTGTTAGCGAACGGCACATTCGAGGATTATCAATCGAACAAACGATCTTTGCTGTGTTAGCGAATGGATTATCGAACAAAAGAACAATCCTTCCTGGGTAAGTAAACGGTACATTCAAGGGTTAGTTTGGCTCAGACTATATGGTTATTATATGGTTATTATATTACTGGGTTATTATATGAATAGATTATTATATGGTTATTATATTACTAGGTTATTATATGGTTATTATATGACTAGGTTATTATATGGTTATTATATTACTAGGTTATTTTATAGTTATTATATGGTTATTATATGACTAGGTTATTATATAGTTATTATATGACTAGGTTATTATATGGTTATTATATTACTAGGTTATTTTATGGTTATTATATGACTAGGTTATTATATGACGAGGTTATTATATGGTTATAATATTACTAGGTTATTATATGGTTATTACATTACTAGGTTATTTTATGGTTATTATATGGTTATTATATGACTAGGTTATTATATGACTAGGTTATTATATGGTTATTATATTACTAGGTTATTTTATGGTTATTTTATGGTTATTATATGACTAGGTTATTATATGTTTATTTTATGGTAATAACCTAGTCACATAATAACCATATAATAACCTAGTCATATAATAACCAGCTTAAATAATTTAAATAATTTAAATAATTAAACTAAATACACAGTAACCCCCTGAAATAAAATAGATTAATTAATACATACCAGATTGACTTGTTAGTAGAAATCATTTTGGCAGCCTTTTCTCAGGAATTCCTGGCTCCCTTTTCATTTTGTGTTCCTTCCCCTTTAAAAAACACTTTCCCTGTCAATCCCTGCAATAAAAAACATTAATATAAGACACCGACATTTACTGGTCGTAAATTCCTTATCTGAGTCCTTCGTTTTAAAATCCCTCTCACCCGGTAACTTGTTAAATCCTTTCAGCCGTGACACAAACTCCTGGAGTCCTGCGGAAGATGTTAAGCAGAGCGTGTAGGGGAAGTTATCAGTACGCTGACATGCACGCTCTGCTTAACGTCATCCGCAGGGCTGCAGGAGTTTGTGTCACGGCTGAAAGGTTTTAACAAGTTACCGGGTGAGAGGGATTTTAAAACGAAGGACTCAGATAAGGAATTTTCAAACAGTAAAGGTCAGTGTGCTATAGCGATGTTTTTTAATTGCAGGGTTTGACGGGGAACGGGCTGAAGGAGGGACGGCAAATGTATGGGGAGCAGCAGTGGTATATATTCTTATAAAAATCCCTCAACTACGTAGTTGAGTGATTTTTATAAGGATATAATCCACTGTTGCTCCCATTAAAAACCAGGCCACTTATATATTATAACCATATAATAACCTTGTCATATAATAACCATTAAATAACCTAGTCATATAATAACCATATAATAACCTAGTCATACAGTATAATAACCATATAATAACCTAGTAATATCATAACCATATAATAACCTAGTCATATAATAACCTAGTTATATCATAATCATATAATAACCTAGTCATATAATAACCATATTATAACCTAGTCATAAAATAACCAAATAATAACCTAGTCATATAATAACCATATAATAACCAGGTTATTATATGGTTATTATATTACTAGGTTATTATATTGTTATTATATTACTAGGTTATTATATGGTTATTATATAACTAGGTTATTATATGGTTATTATATTACTAGGGTTAGCGAATGGTACATTCAAAGGCTTGCGAAAATGAACGAACAATCCTTCCTACGGTTAGTGAATGGTACATTTGAGGATTATCGAACGAACGATCCTTCCTGGCTTAGCGAATGGTACATTTGAAGATTATTGAACGAACGATCCTTCCTAGGGTTAGCGAATGGTACATTCGAAGATTATCAAACGAACGAACGATCCTTCCTAGGGTTAGCGAACAGTACATTCGAAGGCTTGCAAAAATGAATGATTGAAAGATCCTTCCTAGGGTTAGCGAACAGTACATTCGAGGATTATCGAACGAACGAACAATCCTTCCTAGCTTAGCGAACGGTACATCCAAGGGTTCGCGAAAACGAATAGTACATTCGAGGGTTAGCGGCCGGTAAATTCGATAATTATCGAATATTTAATAAAAATCGAAAACTCGAAAAATTTGTGTTTTGTGATATCCGGGAGTTCCGAAAGTTTTGTCGGGACTTCGAAAACTCTTGGATTTGTTTCGAAACTGGGTTCTATTCGAACCCACAGTACATCTCTAGTTACTAGTGAGAAAATACGTTCATGGAGATTCAAATAAAAGTTCTTATCATTTAAAATGGTGCTTATTTTGCACCAACCAATCAGATGTTAGCTATTAAATGTTGAATAAGATCTGATTGGTTAGGGCAAAATTAGTACCATTTTTAACGATAAGAAATTTTATTGAATCTCCCTGATAGTATAAAAAATGTACAGCACTTTATATCCAATATTAATGTATTTTTTAAAATATAATGCATTATTTTTAACTATATGCACATAAGCACATATTAATACCTAAAAGTTGTTAAATATATACAACTGGCAAAGATGTGCATTTGTTAAATTGTTAAGTAATACAGATGATGTACTAAACCTCTCCCATTCCTGGGAGGAGGTAAGGTACTTAACCAGTCACAGGTATGTTGTTTTATTGCACGTGGCGAATGGGACCACCCCAAAACGTGAACATATCTTGTCACAATAAAAGTCACATAAAAAAGTCGTGAGTGCATCCCTCATTATACACAGATTGGATATGATACTGAAGTTGTTTGTGGTTAGCAGCCTTGAGGGTGCAGCACCAATATTAGGAGTGCAAGTTGACGCCAAAATTGAAAAAACTGTGACAAAACTTTTCTTTTTTTTTTTTTTTCCTTTTTTGTTTATTTTATCTATCTCAGTGTGCCAGGGGACACTAGTGTGACTTCAACGAGCCAGAGGTGTGACTCAGAGTTTTGGTAGTGGGACTATTTTCACCAGTATATTTTTACTCAAAAATATATATTATAAAATTTCAATACAGCTTTGTCTTTACACCACATTGATCTAAATACAATTGTAAAGTGTATAAAATAAGGCAAATTACAACTTAAATTCTCTATATGTATGTATATGTAGAAAAATATTACAAAACAATGCATAAAGGGAGGGGGATTTTTTTTTTTTGCTTTCTCTTACTTAGTTGTCCATTTGGTAACTGTTTGAGGTAACTCCGGCTCAATTCCTTCCCTATAGCTCCATCCCTTCAGAAAATTCCCAGGCCAATCAGCTCTAATGGCCCCCATACATGCACCAATGCTGGCAATATTATATCCACATATTTTGATATCATACAATCGTCGATGCATGCATGGCTGATCGTGCGATCGTTATAAAAAAAATGTTATTATTGGGCCAATGGGAAAATTTTTATTGTATGCTCTGCCGATGGTACGATCGGGATTGGTTCGTCTATGGGCCCCATTACTTCTATTACAAATGCTCCTGACCATCCTTTTCCCATTGGCCCATTGTGACTGTTGGCAGGTTGTCATGGCCTCTAATTGGCAAAACCTTAAGGCCTATGAAGAACCCCACCCCCTTCCTCCCTTATTTTACCTTAAAATAAAACACAGACAATTCAACTGGGGGTTTAAAAAAGCCACAGCTTTATAAAAACCTTTTAATAAATTAAAACATTATGCCAGCTGTCACAACCATGCAACAGGCACGAATGCTAAAACTAGAGTCTCAAAAAAACGCCAGGGATGAACCCACACTGTGAGCTTTGAGGTTCCCCCTTTTTGGTGGTTACAACTACCCAAGTTAAACCAGATCTGTGTGACTTGGCTAAATGCTTACTAAGCAATAGGACTGCTACACCAGCATAACAAGGGCAGCCACGGTACCTCCTTGCAAATGTGCATTCAGAATGCCTTGTATTGGATTGAGATGAATGCCATTTTTTTTCTAAGCAAATGACGAATTTCTATACCCCCTCCTCACAAATGCAGATGCTGTCACGTTTAATTTACAATTCTCTATGACCTTTATAGATTGAATTTATATGTCTGTTCAGTTGACCAATTTAGATCATTTAACATTGCAAAAGAGACTGGGGATCTATCATCCTCCTATGAACAATTTTTTTTAATGGCAAATTCCTTTGATGCATTCTGCCATCGAAAGAGACAAAATAAAAAAGATTAAAATTGCCGGATTTAGACAGAAATTACTTCTTCATGATTAATATTAGCACGTAAGACCATTTTGGCCCTTAAAGGGTCGCTATACTCACTCAAACAACTTTGAGAGAAGTAAAATGGTGGTACTCACAAATTATTCTGTGCTTGTTTGTCATTAAATTATTAATGTTTAGTGAGTGCTACTGATTGCCCCCACCCCCCTTACTCACTGCCTTCTTGTGTCTGCTATACTTGTAAGTTCTGCACAGCCTCACCATGGACACTGCTCTGCTTTCACATCTCCCCCTCCCTCCCCCTTATTTCTTTTCTCTTAAATGTTACAGCCAAAGATCCTAGTAGGGTTCAGGGATGAGACATATCATTTCTGCTGCTGGAGTAAAAGGTCTGCAAATGCTGTGATTTCAAATTATGATTTCTCTGAATTTACACCTCAGATTTAAAATTTCGAAAAAATGTTTTGGAGCAGTGGGATCATGGGTATTAACACCTGAATACCACCTTCAGCATCAGCTACACCACTCACACCATACCATATAAAGACAATGTAGAAGAAAAAAACTGAGGCAGCAATCAACTTGGTCAACATTTTGAAACAAGGGCCTCTGGTACCATTTTCTCAACTGCTTCATACTGAAATCAAGAAAGAGCATCAGCTAAATGATTCTCTACCCCAGAACATGTTTTGCTGTAAACTGTGCATGTTGCATTGCACACAGAGTAACACTAACTCCCTAAGTAAATTCACAATTGAAATATTGTTGCATCAAAAACGATTTCCTTCTTTTTCATTTCTGAGCTCCACAATGACACCTCAACTACTATTAGAAATAACTGCAGGTAAGATAATATCTCATGCAAACCATTCTTGAGGTCAATTTTTAGCACACCAATGATTTTTAATATATGCACTTAAGCCTGTAATACCAGCAGTTGAGTAAACAGTAGCAAATCAATATTAGAACTTGTGACGGGGGAATTGTAATAGAAATCTCTGACACACCTCCAAATCCTGTGCTTTGTGGCTCTAACATAATGATGTGATTATTATCCCCCCTGGTAGCTAATGATAATCTCCTACAAAAAAACTCTAGATGGGAATGAATCTGCACACAAACACAATCAGGCAGATGCAATATCCCGCGCTAACCAGAAAATAAGTGCTAAAATCAGGATAACCCATGTACTAACATGTTAGCGAAGGTTTTGCACGGCCTGCACCATGTTGCAATTTTTTTTTCTTTGCGAAACCCAAAGCGATGCATTAAATATTGTGCCACTTTTCTTGAGAAAGGATCATAACAGATCTGAAACATGTTGCGATAAAATGGAATCATTTGCAGGATTATCTGCGGAAGTGTCTTGTCTCTAATTTATGGTATTAAATGGACTTGTCATTGCTGTAATAGCGGGAGCAGTGGGGACGGAGTGCTAGTAATTTGAATTCATGCATTGCAATATACTAGTGGGAACCTTAGTTGATTTGTATAACTGATGTGTTCCAAACTATAAAGCTGGGTATACACCATGGGATCCTTCGTCCTGACCGACCGTTCAATATCAGCAACCAGTCGACCACAATGAAAGACTGTCATAGCTGCAGACAACAGTTCGCCGCGACCAAGCATGCGGTGCACAGAGGTCTGATTCAGATGAATGATTGGTCGGACACTGGTCCTGGGCCACCGCAAAGCCATGCAATTTTTTCGGCCTGATCGACCAATACACTAAAATATTGCATGGTGTGTACATAGCCTAACATTACAAAACAATTTAGACTGAAACAATTCAGGCAAAAAGGTGAAAATACCACAAGTGCTCCTGGGGTTTACAGCCGTAAAGTACACTTCTCATGGTAAATGCCTTTGATTCCGGTTGAAGGTGTTCTACTAAAAATAATCTAACTTAGGGCATGGCCACACTGCGCCGCAAACACGATCACACATGCAATCGCACGCATGCTATTCCGTTGCATTTGCGCATGCGATTTCTTCGTTTGAGATGCGATTGCTTATCGCAAACGGAAACGCAATTGCATGTGTTGCCGAGATGCTGTGTTAGAAAAAATTGCATGCGCAATTGCAAAAAAAGCGTGATAGTGGGGCCTAGCCCTTGCAAACAGTAAAAAGAAAAAATGCTGTCTAAATAGGGGAGTTTTTAGAATGGAAAGGAAAACGTGACAATAATAATAAGTGGGATTTTTTTTCCGCTCAAGAACTAACACTAATCCATAATTAAAAAATAATTGGTAACTACTATACCCAGAGGATTAGTAAAGTAGGTTTCATCTCACATTCTTCATAATAATAGAACAGGTTTTGCTTCATTTTTATAGGAGTGTAGACAGCTAATTCATTTCTCTGTGTTAAAAAACACACACTATGTAATTTTAATTTTTCTGGCATATATTATTAATTCATTAATACATAAAGTAAATTGGGTGGTTTCTATAGTTCCCCCTTCTCCACAAAAAAATAGGCCTACAGTAATACGTTTATTTTACATTTATATGTACGTATGTATTTTATTTCTTATATAGCGCTACATATTCATATACAAGTGCTTTACAATTATTTACTCAATTCACATCAGGCCCTGCCCCGAAGAGCTTACAAACTAATCACTTTATATACACATTCATCCTATCAGTATGTCTTTATAATTGTGGGGGAAACTGGAGTGCCAGGAGGAAACCCACGCAAGCACGGGGAGAACATACAAACTCCTTGCAGATGTGTCCAAAGGTGTAATCGAATTTAGGACCTCAGCGCCACCGTGCTGCCCTATATATCTTAAAGAGTAACTGTGGTCTCAAATTCTTTCAAACTAATAAGAATGATATGAAAAGCCTTCCATCACACCTTCAAAATAAAACCTAAATCACATCTCTAGATAAAATTTGTGAGAAGTTATTGCTGGAAAAATTCAGCAATGTAACTTCCTGGTTGAACTCTTCCTGCTTTTAGCCATGTGACCAGCTTGTACTCATGTGACCAGCCTCTGTCTGCATTAATAGGCTCCCCTTCTCAACTGTCAATTTTTTCCTCAGGTACTTCCTGATTTCCCCAGCAATAAGTCTTAACTGAGCATGCTTCTCCCCCGGGGGAAAAGGGCCGTCAGAAGTCAGGTGATGTCACTCCAATGTAATTTCTCACAGGCTCCAACCAGAGATGTGATTGTTGGCTCAGTGTAAAGGAAATACTGCAGGCTTTCATTTAACCTAACTTGTTTTGAGACCACAGTTGCCCTTTAATGTAAATCTAAAAGTCTGTATATTAAGCTGAGGCCACACTATATTGCTTGTGCATGTTGCCGTGTGCTTGTGCTGTGCAATGTTGTGCAATAGGATCACACAAGTTTTTTGAAACATAGTGACATAGTATTGAATCAAGAAGGCTGCAGACCTCCATTCAAATAGCCATAACAGAATCCCAAGGGTCAAGACACCAGTTCTGGCAGCCAGAACGGTGTCTCAATGTGCACACATTCCAGCAGCTAGAATGGAGTTTTAAGGGTGTATACCCCCCTTCCGGCAGCCAAATCAAGGTACCAAGGGTCCAGAACCCCTTTTCAGCAACCAGAATAGTTTCCAGGAGGAAAACCTTCATTTCAACTGTAAGAACAACTATTTCTAGTGACTATTACAAATTGATACAATTTTTCTGACTATGCAAATGCTTCACCTTCTAAAAGGAATGTTTTGGGTATAATGTACTGTATCTGTATTTCTGCATTCCTTGCCATCTCTTTATTCCTGTGTCAGATCTCTATCTTTCAGCCCCTCTCTGCAATATTTTGCTCTTTTTCTGCAATGTTAAGAGTCCAGGCACTTCGCAAGCTTACATATTCTTCTCTTATGCCATTCACCACTGGCTGCTGCCTACTACTACCTTGAAACTCTAGATCAGTGTTTCTCAACCTTTTTATCCATGGGGACCCCTTAAAAAATTTTCGTGTCTTGGGGACCCCCTACATAAAATTATGATTATATATTATTTTTCTTTGTCATCAAATGATCAAAAACTTAATTTATACAAATATAATTGATAGATCTATAAATACATCTATATTGAAAAAAATGCACTCAAATTCACATCAGGGTGGGAACCCTTACATTAAAACATTAGTTATTTTTATTTATATCTCAGACATCAACACCAAACACATAATTCATACAGAACATAAAACACAGAATGATAAATATATAGAAAAATATATCTGTTTTTGTCAAAATGCTGGATCCATAAATTTATGGCAATCTCTAGAGGACCCCCATGCAACCTCTCAGGGACCCCTAGGGGTCCCCGGACCCCTGGTTGAGAAACACTGCTCTAGATGTGTTTGGAGTTGTACTTTGGGGATCAGATCTGGCGTAGAATACTGCATAGTGTCATGCACCCAAGGTTTACCAAGGTTTACCAGATTTGCGGCTCTGCTTATCCATAGTAAGTTGGAATGGGTCAGGTTTGGTTAGAAAGCTGCGGGTGCGGGTCTGTTGAATTTCGGATACAGGTTCCAGTCGGATCTTTAAAAAAACTGGGCAATGCCAGGCACTCTGCTAGTATACACACACAGTTTACTTTAAAAAAAAAAAAAAAAAGTTCAGATTGCTGGTTAAGTCCTTCACATAGTTAATGAGAGCCCTGCAATAAGCGATTCCCCCCATTGGACTAAACCAGCACTGTGATCCAAATGTTGAAGCTATGTCATGTGGGATTTAGTGCAAATCCCGGAGTGAAGAATAAGTAGTTTAGGTCCTTACCCTGATGCCATTAGAGGAGGGAGTGTAGTTTTGGGCAGTATAGTTGCGCTTTAATAAAAAGGCTGTATTCTCATAAACTGTACAACAAGGGTAACATTCAACAAACAGTTGACACGTGCCCTTTTCTGCTCTAGAGCAGTTGAAATAATTATAGGTTGTTATTATTTACTAAACTAGGGCAAGAGACATCATTTTTAGTATGCTTAAACTTCACTCACAAAATACTATAAATAGTGCAAGTCTTCCTTAGAACCTTATTTGATATAAAATGTCCTAGATTATAAAATTTATCTGCTGTAAAATTATGTTTACAGAGCAATTTTTATCTATAAATTATCTAGATCTTTTACTAAGGTTGTGCTTCTGTTTTCTCTTCTACTGTAACTTGTGGGCAGTCACTAACCACTATCCATTTTTCAACTTAATAATGATACACTAATAGAGAACTTTATGAGTTTGGATGAACTTGAACTATTCAAACTAGTTTGTACTCGAACTAATTTGACTTTCTGGACTCGTGGGATTTTTTTTGAAAATCCTTGAACGTTCAAGGATTTTCGAACGTTGGATAAAACTCGAACGGCGATTCCAAAAATCCCCGAACGGCCAGGGATTCTGAAATCGTCCGCTCTAGTATTGCCAAACAGCAGAAAATCCCGCAGACAGACGTTTGGGGGTCCCACAACTCAAAACTAGGACACCCCCGGCACTTTTAAGTGCCCTTGAGACCCTGACAAGGGCCCTTTGGGGCTTAAGGGGTCATGCAGCTCGAACCGGGACCCTACCTCCCGGCACTTATAAGTGACTTTGCGGCACTAAGAAGTGCCCTTGTGGCCCTACCAGGTTAATTTGACATATTGCATCTAAGGCTGCTATTTTAACGTTAATAACTTTTAACGTATTGGATGCAAGATATTTTTGAAGACCTGATAACCAAAATAACAGAAAAGTTAAGAGGTACACAAGGTTTGCCAAAATTGAAAACACCAGTTCTGAATAGTGTCCCAAACTCTGTGATAGGTTTTTAAAGTTCCTTCTCTTCTACTGCATTATTCATCATCTATCTTTCAGATTCCTGCACCTGTGTGAGTACAATCTTTCCTTGAAGTAGATGGTCCTGGCAAACTGGAAGAGACCAAGAGGGCCTGATCGATTGTTTGCCTTGGCCATGCTGGGGCTATCAGGATTACACCAACCCAGATATGTAAGCACATGTAGAGTGAAAGAAATGTTGGTTTCCAATCTGTTTTTTGATTCTGCTGTGAGTAACCAATCGTCAGTGCGGCACCACTGTAACTCCCTGTTGCCTCAGATAGGCAGTTACTGGAGCTAGCACTTTCATAAATACCCTTGGAGTGGTAGAAAGGCCGAAGAGGAGAGCCACAAACTGGTAATGCTCTATCTTGCTTCTGCTGTTGATGGCAATTTTTAATTACATCTTCTTGTTGGTACATGAAGATACATATTCTTGGGCTCTAAAGTGACAAGAAAATTGCCTGGCATTTCTTTATTGGCTGCTAATGTAACAGACTCCATTTTGAAATGTTGTTTCTTTAGAAATGAATTTAGGTACGTCTATTATACGTCAGAAGGAAGTACCCAGTTTTGGTACCAGAAAAGGGCTTGAATAGAGGCCTTTGGATTCCTGATTCTTTGAAACTTTTGCAAGAACATCTTTTTTCACAAATTTCAGTACTGGTATTATTAAAGCTTTCTGATAGGAAGAGTCTTCTTGGGTGAAGGACATTAAGCACCTTTCCTGGGGGAAAGTTAAAAACTCTAGGCTGCAACCTTCTTTTCTCATCTATAACACACATTTGTCTGATGTTATCTGTTGCCACTAAAGAAAAAGTAATTAATTGACAAGTGTCCCAAGTGTAATCAATATTGATTACCGACCTAAAGAGCACTAATTACCCACCTATTGATTGCTATGAGCTGTATCAGGTTTTAAAACCCACAGCACATGTAGGCACTCACAATAACAGAGCTTTGTGCAGCTTTTTAAGCCAAATTCCAAGTTTATACTTAAACTTTCCCTTTCTAATTAAAATAGATTTTATCACTGCTCTAACTTGCACAGAGAGATTAGAAAGAGATCAACAATATTTACATGTAAGTTTTGGCAGGGGAGAGAGAAAAGAAATCCCTAAACCTAAATATTATAGGTTTTATCACATCTTTGATTGGTGAGGACAATGCTAACAGGCATTTCATTGAATTAAATAAAAGCCGTATGCATAAATATTCGGATTAAAATATAAATAAAAGTGTTATTGTATATTTTTTATTATCTATCGTATCACTTTTTGGGATATAATTGTTTTAAAAAAATAAATTACAGGTTTATCTAGTATGGAGACTATTTTTATTGAAATAAAAGTAAAAAGTACATCTTACCATTAATTATGGTTACTGCATAAGAAAGTAGTTTAAGTGTTTCCTGCTAATATCAGGTTCATCTATTCATCTCTGTGTTATTTGTGTAATAAGCAAATATAATACATTGATTACTTTTGAAACAATTTCTGGATGTACAACAAAACAAGGTCAAGGTAAAACCCAGACAATGAATCTTCCATAATGTAATTATGTAATTCATGGAAACAACATAGCAACATAAAAACATTTTTGTTTTACACAGTTCTTAACTTACATGACAATCTCTCTGATTGTTAAAAAACACTTTTTTCCGATTGTGTGTATCTTTACTGAGGACGCCCGATCAGCTGTTTAAAAACAGCAGATTTACGGGCTTCCTTGGTCAAGACTGCTGTGGCCATACATATACACCATATTACTTTCCCGACCGAGAGCTTACGCGAAGTTCGAGCAATCCTGCAGGAACCAATTTTCCCGACCTTATATACAACTGACATGTGATCGCAAAATGAATGGGATTTTGAGATCACATGTCAGTCGCATATAAGAACGGGAGAGGCGGTTCCTGCAGGATTGCTCGAACGTCGCGTAAGCGATCGGTCGGGTAAGTATTATTGTGTATATGTATGGCTACCTTTACTGTAGATCTAAGGTAAGCCCAGAGGTGAGGACCTAGTGTTTCACCCTGGGTTCTTTCAGGTGTAAAGGTGTAAAGGCTTTAATTATACTTTAGAAGCAAAGGATGTTGAAGGATAATTAAAGCATTAATACTTACCCTGCTCCCAATGAAAGTACCAATGGTGAGGACCTAACAGGCTAGGTTCTCATCCCTGGGCTAACCTAAGAGCTAAACATCTAACAGGTAAATATAATTCTTACCCTCCTTGCTCCTCTTCCTTCCGTGAGTAGCTGCCTTGCAGGAAGCCAGAAGGTAAGGGTATCGTCTCAATAAAGGCATTTTTTTTTTAAAGCTAACTTGTGCAAACACGTTCAGGGTTTTGAATTTGGTGTATTAATGCATCTCTATATTAACATAATTATTGTTTTGTATTGCAAACAGTTTTATAGGGTAACAATATTTTTGTTATAGCAGATCAGTTCTGATTGCACAGTAAACAACATGCACTTATACTATACCAGTGACGTAATTACCGCCACCGCCGGGACCCGGACGGTAATGGGACCCGCCACAACCTCCGCCATCAGCTTTTTTTAAACAGCTTATTGCATGTATAAAGGAAGCATACACACGATCACCTGTTGTAAAAGACCAGACCCGAACCGGAAGTTTGAGTCCAGTCTTTTAAACAGCTGGTTTGCAGAGAGTGTCATGGACCCAGGTTAATTTCTGCACAATCTCAATGAATTATCTACCCCTTGCCAGACTTGTCAAATAACCACCAAGTGACCTGCTTGGTGTTTGTGAAATTCCAAAAAACTTGTGATTTCCCCACAATGCTGCCAATATCAGAGGTGAAAGTTACAGCTAGTTAGGGATTAAAGAATCCATTCAGACTCATGTATACTTTTTTGTTAGTTTTCCTTTAAAATAAACTGCAGCTAACAGCTCTTGTGTCGCCTTCTGACAAATATTACACTTTTTAAGCTGCTTTTCATTGTTTGTGGACAAAGTTTGCTATTTGTTAATGAAAGTGAAGGTACATTGGCCATATTCCTGGATTGTGCTGATATAGAATATATGAATATCTGTTTCCTGGATAACCCTGGGAATTTGTTCATATTTTTCTCACTTTTCATGTGTTTTTGTTTAAATAAAATGATATAACATGCTGGTAAAAACTGACATGCTATAACACCATAGATTGAAGCCAATATAGCAACTACTTGCACAGCCGACTGATACATGTAACTGGTATTAATATAAATGGGAATAAATATAATCCATACTAACATGAAAAAGAGCATACTGAATGTGATAAACCGAGCCTCATTGTATCTCCCTTGTAGTTTCCTACCCTTGTAGGCAAGAAAAAAACACATAAGGGAAAGAAACCCATGATATCCCAACATGATACCAAAAGCTACATAGGATCCCTCATCACACTGCAGAATAAGGATCTGGGCTATAATATCAATTTCTCTGACAAAGGGAGATTTCAAAATAAGCCATAGTATGCAAACACAAATTTGAAAACCAGTTAAAAAAAAAACAATTGCAACTGACTGGGCAGACGATATATTTTTGAGGTGGCCACTTTGGGCTGACCAAAAGGCTAAGAAAATATGTAAGGATTGTACTAAAATACAGGATAAACATATGGTAAAAGAAATACCATAGAGAGGTTGTCTGATGTTGCAGAAAACATTTGATGGTTGTCCAATTAAAAACCCAGTGCTTACTAAGCAGAGTGATAATGATACAGTCATTAAATAACTGTAATTCCCTCCAGACGCTTTAACAGCTGATGTATCATTGTGCTTTATGAACAGGATTCCAATTACCAGGATGAGTAAAAAGGCAAAAACTGCAAAACTCATTAACACAATAGCAAATGGATTATTCCAATGAAAAAATTCAGTTTTCTTTTCTTCACATCTGGAGCTTCCATTGTTTGACCATTGCCTTTGATTACATTTAGTACATTCATCCACATCTACAGGAAAAAAAAGGTTGGAAAATTAAGTGCAGATGAAGATTTTAATGTATTATTCCTCTTGTAAAGATTCTAGTGCCGGAGAACAAAAGTTGTTAAGCATAATATCAAAGGCCTGATGCTACACATAATTGTGTGTAATTAAAGGGCATGTCCACCCCCAAAACTAAAATTTAACCCCTTACTGCCACATCAAGTAGTTTAAAACAATCCTTACCTTACATTCCTGCTCAAAATTGTTCCCCTGCTGTGCCCCTCCAAAGTCCAGGAAACTGCTGTGTAGGAGCAGTGTGTGACTCATGCTGTGCCTGAGACTTCCTCAACCTCATCAAGGTTGAGGCATGCTCAGTGCAGCCCTCCCTACCTCTCAGCCAATCACGGACGCGGCTGCCGGTCCCGCCCCCTGCTTTCAATTCCATGCAAGCAGAGGGCCTGAACACTGCAGCAGGGGAGAGAGGGCAGGTAAGTAAGAATCGGGGGACTTTCTAACAATTATATTAATGCGGTTGGGGCTGGGGGAGCATGCCCTACCACATATCAAAAGTTAAATTTTGGGGTGGACATGCCCTTTAACCCCTTTTGTAAAAAAAAAAGGTGATTAATGTCCATAAAAAAGTGAAAGGTTTGATCACAGATTCTCTATCATACTCGAGTATAAGCCGAGGCACCCATTTTAGCCTCCAAAATCAGAAAACCATGATTGACTCGAGTATAAGCCGAGGGTAGATAGTTGCCCTTTAAATGTACAGTAATCCCATACAGTAAACCTAATACCTTTCCACTGTAGATGTTTGGAAACTACAACTCCCAGAATGCTTTCGTTGCTGGGAGTTGTAGTTTCCAAACACCTATAGTAGAAAGGTATTGGGTGTTACTGTATGGCATACTGTCCCCCACCCTAGAGCCCCCCCAGTTCACTTACCGTACCTGGCCAGTCTTCAGTCTTCATCTCTCCGCCAGCTGCCGCTCGCTCTGTGCAGAGCCGGCAGTTCCCAGTACTGCTTCGCGGCTGTGCAATGATGTCATCATAGCGCACCCGCGAAGAACTACTGGGAACTGCCGGCTTTCCTTCCTGACTCGCGGCTGCATCTGGAATTAAGGTAAGTTTTCTCTTGACTCGAGTATAAGCCGAGGCAAGGTTTTTAGGTTGATTTTTAAACCTAAAAACCTCGGCTTATACTCGAGTATATATTTAAACTGTGGTCTCCATATAAGTTGGTTTCTGAATGAATGGCCAGTTTCCTACCTTTAATACGAACCATCAACCACCTCTCTACATGCTCAAAAGCCCAAGATATAAAGAAATTACTGACCAGAAAGTTAATGGGTGGGAGGATGACATGTGACATCCTAAGGCTGATCCTCCCCCTTGCCGCCGGCGAGCACAGCCTCAGACTTCAGTGACAGGACAGGAGACCGGAAGTGTGTGTCCCCCCCCCCCCCCACTCTGCCTGAAAAGGCTGTTTTCACACAGTTTTCTGTAGGGGGGTGTCTGAGTAGTCCACGGCACCCACGGGTGGCCGGGGCTAAGGCACCCACGAGTGGGCAGGGCTAAGGCTCCTATGAGTGGGTGGTGCCACATGGTGCTGTAAGGGAAGGGGCCAAGGGGAGCCTGCAAATGGAGGGTCCACGGGGTCCCAATATTGTGCTAGCATCAAGAAAACTGCTTCGGCCAGGCATTTTTGTAAGTATCTTTAATACAGTAAGGCCCAGGACACATTACTGATGAAAATACAGTAAGACAGGGTACACATGAGGGTACACATGATGGGATCCTTTACCCCGACCGACCGTTCCACACTTGTGACTGGTCAGCTAGGACGAAGGACTGCTAGTGAGGGAAAAAGTAGCTGTGGCCGACAGTTGCCTGCGACAGAGTGTATGGGCCATAGAGGACCGTATGATCGGGCATGGTTTTCTGACCCGTCTGACTCAGACAAATTAACATTCGGACATTGATCACTGCCATAAAAAAAAACATCCAATATTTCAGGCCAATCAACCATTATACTTAAATGTTGGTCCAAAATATTGGAAATGTTGGTCCAAAATATTGGATAGTGTGTACCCAGCTTAAGACCCAGGACACAATACAGGTGAAAACTGTATGCGTTGGCTCTCCTCAACAAAATAATATTAGTAGGTAGGAATAAATAATCCTACCTTCATGCCTCAGATATTTTTCATTTTAATAAGTTCACTTTTACAGTGTAGTGGTTCTTTAAGATGTGTGTGTCTGGGTTGCTCTAGTGAAAATATTTCCTGGCATTGCACTGCTGGATCTGTGTGATACAATAGAGAATGCTACATATCTTTTATAGGTCTCTTCAAGAACTAAACTAAAGGTTCATACACACATGCGACCCGCAGATGCACAATGTGTATGAACAGCCATTTCAGCCGATAATCGTGCCGTGTATGGCCACTTTATCGGCTGAAATGGCTGTTCAGTCAAGGATCGTTGCCTGACCTGCCAGGCAGATCTCCTAATGAGCGACCGTCTTGGCTGATAAAGTACCCATACAAGGCACGATTATCAGCTGAAATGGCTGTTCATACACATTGTGCGTCGGGGGTCAGCAGTCCCAGCGGTCGGCAGCGATCGCACGTGTGTACGAACCTTAAGTCCAGTTGATCTAACTGAATACAACACCATGAGCTGGATGAATGAGAACCTTTACAAGAACAGAGAATTCTGCGTTTCAATATAATAGATAAGATATGGTTTATTTGTGCGCAAACAAGACCTGTTTGATGTAAGATACTATCTATTCACCTAACTTGGTTATATTGAATAGATGATTCCATTATTTTACAGCTATGTCCTGTGTTTTATTCTCAAGAAAAATCATGTTTGTGTATTTTTTGTTTGTGAAAAGATAAGTAGGTTATTGAATAAATTACTTAACGTGACATTATAGTTGGCAGTTATCTACATTAGCCCTTCACCATATTTACCGATTCCTGAGGAAAAGTATCCTTCTGGACAAGGAACACATTGGTAACAACAACTAATCAGGGAATGCTTCTTGTAATATCCAGGAAGACATGGCTTGGAACAGTTGGAAAATGGGATCTGCAAATACATTCAATCATAATAGTATTTTTCCAAAACATTTAAACATAAAAATATTTTACTGTAGGTTTTATTGGAAATGTACATTTTAGCTTCAGTTTAATCTGCCCTTTACAGTCCAAGATCAGAGGTTGGCAATATCAATAGTTTTATAGGTGGATTTCCCATAAGGCTTGGGAAACAAAGAAGATAGAACTTCCAAGACTGAAACTAACCATGTAAAATCTGCTGGTTGGTATGTTCCACACCTATACAATCTCTTAAACTACTGCGACATTCATAACATTTGGAGGCTTGTGTAGTATCTAAACCCTAACTGTGCACAACTGTCTGCTGCTTTTCTTTACAGCTCTAGAGTTTGCAAACTACCTACCTGTGCCTTGGTGTATTTCTTTATTTGTTGCTGATGTATTTAGGTTTTTGACTTCCTATGACTGGGAGAAAACAGGGACTGGAAGCAGAAGAGAATTATAGTGAGTGGGTTTTTGTCAGTGTAACTGCCTGAATGACTGGTGGGGCTCTGGCTCCTTATGCCAACATAAGTAGACGTGACTCTGGGCACAGAGCACTAATGATTATTACATAAGAATACACTGATCCATAAAGGAAGGAAACACATGTATACTGACTTATAACCAATAAACTGCTTATTAAAGGAACACTTAACCAATTTTATGTACATCATTAAGTACATGAAATAGGTATCTATCATTCACAGACAGGTAAGATCACTTATTCCCACCTCCCTGTGAATAATAGAACACCTGGGTAACAGAGATAAATTTACCTTTCAGTACTCCACTCGTGGTTTTTCCACACCAGGTGGCAATGTGTTCCAACTGAGCTCCTATCTTTTGCACGTGCCAATATAAAAGATAGGAGAGTATCGGGACAGCACATCTTTCATTTGGGGAGGAGACACATGTGGAGCGCCAGTAGGTAAGTGTATCTCTGTAATTTGGGTGTTCTATTAGTCACAGAATGGTCTCACCTCCCTGTGAATAATAGATACCAATTTCATGTACTTAATAAAATCAGTTTAGTGTCCCTTTAAATTGATATATCATATGTCTTTTTTAGTTATAACTAACAAAAGTCTGTCTGTGTGAAAAACATCTAATATTTCCCTCACCCCACCTTAGATAGCCATACACATGGCGATATTAACAACACTTGTCAGATCCAACAGGATTTGCTGAATATCAGACATGTGTATGGAAATAACCAAAATGATACATCCCGATGCCAACAAACTATCGCAGTCAATGACTGGAACTTTTAGACCACATGGAAAATATCCCTTGAATTATTATATGATCTGAGACTGTAAGTACAATGGTTATAGGGTTTGGAGGGGGGTTCTACCAAATAAACAAAAATGTATCTCACAAATAGAGATGGCCAAAACTGAAGGATTTCATTTCATTTTCAGGTTTTCGGATCTTGAATGTTCGATAATCCTCGAAAATACAATCGGAAACTATTTTCGAGTTTCCGACCGTATTTTTAGGGATTGTCGAACATTCAAGGCTATTTTTGAGAAATTTCAAAAGCAGCTCGAAAACATGCTCCAAAGTCCCGAAATACGAACAATACGTCCGGTTTCTGACGGAACTTTTGGGCTTTTGAACTGGGGGGTTCCCTGTCGGATCCGGGTCCGAGTCAGACCTGTATCCCATCTCTACTCACAAAAAATCTGCAATATCCAAGTAAGTGATATACTGTTTTATAGCAATACAAATCCTTAAATAGCAATAATACAGTAGAGATATTTTACAACAGACATTATATAATATTACCGTAACCTTGTAATTATGTTGCCCCAAGTGGTAATACTTTGGAGTTTATATTAAAACTTAAAAAGGACCTATAAATGTTTTAAATGTTTGCCATAGTTATCATCTCAATTTGCCAATACTAATTTACTATACTAATATATTTGTTATATTTTATCTCAAAATTATTAACAAAGTATTACTCTGTAGCTAAAGTAATCGGGGATAATAACTGCTAGGGTCTGCCATTGTTTTTGTGTGTGTCTGCCAGAGAGCTTGTGTGTGTGAAAATGGGTGTGGATGATAGTAGGAGTAAACCTCCACCTAGGGCATGGATCCTCAACTATGGCCCTCCTTTAAAACTACAAACCCCAGCATTCTCTGGCTTCCCACTGTAGTTAAGGAATGCTGGAAGGAATAGATTTTTTTTTAACTTCTGGAGGGCCATACAGTAGTTTGAAGATTCCTGACCTAGGTTTTAAGAAGCCTAATCAAGACTCAACCTAGGGTTCATATTGCCCTCTAGGGTTTATGAAAAATGTTTTGTTGTTTAGTACTTACCATGTTGTCTTTTGTGTTCCAAAAGAGAAGCTTTTCATCTACTCTTATTTCAGACAATGAAATATTATACTCTCCCACAGCTTTAAATTCAGGGTATTTTCCCTTTGTATGCCAGTTGATGATGTCATACCCACTTAGGAAGTCCCCATCTTTATCAAAGGAATACATTTTAGAATTGAAGGAAAAATTAACTCTTCTTATTTCTTTCAGTAGCTGTGAAGAATATTTTTTAAGCATCTTATTACTAATTGTATTTGGTTGTGATAATAAGCTAGTCAATTAATTTTACAGTACAATAATGTCTTTATGAGAACATGTGGTAGGTATAAAAATATTGTAATTGTATAAGCTTATTCAATAGGTAATAACAAAAAGTTTATGTTTCAACAGGCATGATAGAGTACACTGACATTAATGTGTGGTCAGGATTTGAATAAGGGTTAAAGAGATAAAGAGTTCAATTGTAACAGAACAGATGCAGGGGAGGCATACACATAACGTTTTTAGAAGCGTTATGCAGGCTACACTTATTTCAGTGTAGCCATACAACATGTATTTAATGCAATGGCACTGCAGCATGTAGATTTTTTTCTTATGGGGTCTTAAAGGTAAAGGTGACAACTCTGGAGAATTCTGGATCTGGAGAATTCAACCTCCTAAGTGTAGGGTTGTACTGTAAGGGAGACTCTAGGGACATCAGAGGACCTTCTCCTTCACTAGGGTCTTTCCTTAGGCTTCCCCCTACACTGCCCTTGTCCAGGGCCCCGGCAGTTTCATTTCTGTTTTTTTTTCCAATTTGCTTTTGACAACTTTCTGGTGTCCTAGGCCTCAGTATGAATATCTTGTGTTTTAATTACAACTGTGTCTGGGTAAGTGTAGTAAACTGATTGTAAAGTTTGGTGTGAAATGGTTATAATTTATAATGGTTGTGATATATATAAGAAGGTTAATGTAGGGAAATCTCTAGGGTCTGAGAATATCAGAGGCACTTTTGGGCACTCAATGTGCCAAGCTTAAAAATGTTAGGCCATGCCCCCTTAACCATACCAATTAAGCCACACCCACTAGAGATGGAAAGACAAACATAGACAACCCGAAAGATAGATACAAAGCCAGAAAGTGATAAATAGATGGACAGAAAGATGAGAGATAGACAGACAAAGATAAGGGATAGACAGAGATGCACACATTAATGTCACAGAGGCACAATTCTGCATTATACTGGTAGCAAACTGTGAATTTCAGTATATACTGGTAGCAAACTGGCATTTTCATAATATACTGGTAGCTACTGGAAATGTCATTATATACTGGGAGCCACGGGAAATGCCTGGAAACTCTGACACAAACAGAGAGATAGATACACAGCCAGAAAGGAATAACAAACTGGGTATTCTATGATACTGGTAGCAAACTGGGAATTTCATTACATACTTGTAGCAAACTGGGAATTTCATTATATACTGGTAGCAAACTGGGGATTTCATTATATACTTGTAGCAAACAGGGGATTTCATTACATACTGGTAGCAAACTGGCAATTGAATGAATACTGGTAGAAAACTGGCAATTTAATTAACTACTGGTAGCAACCTGGGAATTCTATTAAATACAGGTAACAAACTGGGAATTATATTATATACTGGTAGCAAACTGTCAACTTAATGAAATATTGGTAGCAAACTGGCAATTTACTTAAATACTGGTAGCAACCTGGAAATTCCATTAAATACTGTTAGCAAACTGTGAATTTCATTAAATGGCATTTCTATCCCCAAAACTAAAAATTAACCCACTACTGGCCCCACTGTATAGTGTTAAAATTCTTACCTTACTTCTTAGCTTCAAATGGTTCTCAAAATGGTTCATGCAGTGAAGAATAGGAGCTGTCAGTGAGTGATCCGGTCCCTGCTACCTCTCTGTCCTCTGAGAGGTTTCAGGCATGTGCAGTGGAGCCCTTTCCCACCATTCTCTATGCCAGCAGCCGCGTCTGTGATTGGCTGTCTCTCAGCTAATAACAGACGTGACTGCTGGTCCGGCCCCCTGCTTGCAGTTCCTGCAAGCATTGGGTCTGGATCATAGCACCATGGAATCGAAGGACTGTAAATAGAGTTCTGCTTCTTTTTTAACTAAAGATACATGGTGGTTGGGGGTGGCCTAGGGTGCCCTACATTACTAAAAAAACATTTTTTAGGGTGGAGATACCATTTAAATACTGGTAGCAAACTGGCAATTTAATGAAATACTGGTAGAAAACTGGCAATTTGATTAAATACTGGTAGCGACCTAGTAATTTCATTAAATACTGGTAGCAAACTGGGAATTTCATTATATACTCGTAGCAAACTGACAATTTCATTACATACTGGTAGCAATTTAATGAAATACTGGTAGCAATCTGGCAATTTAATTATAATACTGGTAGCAACCTGGGAATTTCATTAAATGCTGGTTGCAAACTAGGAATTTCATTTTATACTGGTAGCAAACTGACAATTTCATTACATACTGGTAGCAATTTAATGAAATACTGGTAGCAATCTGGCAATTTAATGAAATACTAGTAGCAGCCTGGGAATTTCATTAAATACTGGTAGCAAATTGGGAATTTCATTATATATTGGTAGAAAACTGGCAAATTAAATAAATACTGGTAGCAATCTTGGAATTCCATTAAGTACTGGTAGCAAACTGGGAATTTCACAATGTACTGTGGAAGGCTATTACTAACCCCATGTGCAGGGCAATCCATTCATTATAACAGGCAGTGTCAGCACTTAGAAATGTAAAATCACTAGGGCAGAAAGGAAATATTTTAGAATTTTATGGAGGCAAGAGTATAATAATACCAGATGCTGCCACTACCTGCCTTAAAATAGTGAGTCATTGACCTGCACATGGGGAAGGTAAAATCCCAATGGGGCTATTTGGCTATTACTTACCCATGTAGTTAGTGGAGTAGCTGGAGGAGAGAATCAATGAGTTCTAGTGCAGAGGTAGAGCAGGGGCATGTTTTCCCAGTAGTACACTACGTCTTCGCAATGATGTCATTGTGCAGGTGTGGAATACTACTGGGAAAAACTATTCAGGGCACTATCATTAGGTATGTTTGTTAAAACATTTGGGGCATTTGCCCCGAATGTTTTAACATAGCGGTGCCACTGGTAAATGTGATACAATTATGTACAACATTGTACAATACCTTTATTGCAGATTGATAGCCATAAGTGATAAATCTGGCTTTGTGATCATAGAATTCCCTATACAGGTATAAATGAACTGCTGCTGGTCACCTGGGTGATATTTAAAAAATATATTTTATGCAGGCTCAACCATATTGTGTTGCAAAAATGTAAATAAGAGTTCATCAACAGTAATACAGCAATCCTCATTGCCTTACCTCTGATGGTGAAAAATACAAATCCTTTACACATGTTCCATTTCTGCAAAGAATATTGTGAAGAGACTGAGCAATTGCAGTCACTGCGAGCCCAGTTCTGTAGGGTGTACTCCAATCAATATTCTGCACCAAATAGTTATCGTTTGCAAGGGAAACATTCTTTATCATACATGCCAAAGGAGATTTTTCAATGATTAGATTAGACAGGGAACAGTTTAGGGAGTATGAATTGTCACATTCCAAATACTCGTCTTTTTTGTAGCAGCCAAAATGTAATTGTTTATATTCTTCCAAAAAAACATTCATAGCTCCATTGTCTGGAGGATAGAGATTTTGCAAAAACTCTACTAATCCAAAAACAGGCTGAGCTTTGAACATTAACCCTATAATTGTACCGACCTTGCCAATATTATCCATTTTCAGTACTTCTGTAGAGGTTGACCAAATATCACTTGCAATCCAAGTTTTTGACATATTCATTCTTACAGCTTCTTGAAACAATTTAATGACAATGGGCCATTTTGCTATTATTACAACAACATTTACAGAATTGTCCTTAAGTTTTCCAATTATATAATTAATGTCCTCCTCTATAGAAGGATGTGTCACATAAGTAGGAAGGTTCTTATAAAATGCAGGGCATATCATTTCCTCTTCAAAATACGAATTTAATAATTCAGTGGCAGAGCGTCCATAATCATCATCAGTGTAAATTATTCCAACCCAATTCCATTGAAATTTCCTGATCATCTTTGCAATTGCCCTTGCTTGGTGTTTATCGCTTGGAACTGTTCGTAGGAATGACGGGAACCTTAATTTGTCACTCAAATTAGGAGCAGAGGATACTGCACTTATCTGTGTGATTGAAAAAATAAAGTGAAATAATGTTATTTTTTTATTAAAGATTAACTTGGTAACATGATAATGGCTCAGTATCGTAAAATAGCGATACCACACCTTTAAAAATATGGCCCGTAGTATAGAGTGGTAAGATTGCAGAATGGTGAGGTAGGCAGGAGGTAGCTAGCTGGGTTACAATTAAAAGGTCTGGGAAGGAGAGAAGTGGAAGAGGATTGGTGATCCAATAATTACTCATCCAGACCAATTTGCCAGGTTGTTTGAAGAGGGTGTATTTGGGAACATAGATATAGTTGTTCCAATTCTAGATTTGTCTGATCTCTCTAACAGCCTAGAAAAACCAGGGTTGGTCATAAGGGATGCTATTATTAGGAAGACAGACAAGGTAATTTATTGAAAAGATAGCTTAATTCTATCTGCCTGGGGCTAGGGTTTGGCATGTGGTCATTACATATCAGTTTTAACCCCAATGTGATAGTGTCAGGTCATGCGCTTAATGAGAGCAGGTGAAGTCTCATTCATCCAAGTCATGGTATATTCGTGGTATTCAGTTAGATCAACTGAAGTTGAAGTTTAGTTTTGAAGACGTTTCGCTTGTCATCCAACTAGCACAATTCAGAATGACTTTTACAAGAGTCTGTTGGCAATAAATACCTTAGAATATGTCCCAATCAGCATATAACAACAAGTAGAGATGGACTAGAACTCGAACCCGACTTCGAGCCGAACTATTCGAGTTCGAACGGACTCAGACTTCTCGAACTATCCGGACCCGGATTTTCGATCTTTTCCGGTCTTTCGATAATTATCGAATGTTCGAACATTCGAACATGCGAGTAAAATGTCTATTAAACTTATACGCGAGTAAATATCGAATTTTTGAATCCGCGAGAGCTTGAAATTAGTGCAAGCGAGAGTAAAATAGAGTTTTCGAAAGTCCTGGTCAACCAGGTTATTATATGGTTATTATATGACTAGGTTATTATATGGTTATTATATGACTAGGTTATTATATGGTTATTAGTACGGTTAGCCAGTCAAAAATGGTTTACAGGTTAAACCCTTTGAAATAAAAAAAACAAAGTGTTATAAAGGTGATACCTTTATCGCTAACTAAAATATATAGCAAGTTTCAGAACATTGTAGTTCGTTTTCCGCTTGAAACGGAAACTTAAAAGGTTTAGAAAGCTTGTATGATTATTATAGGTTAGTAATCAATGCAGATTTTCGAAATCGCATTTGAAAGTTTGTAAAAATTTGAGGATGTCAGAATATTCAAAATTCTAGGATTTTCAATTTTTGGTTTTTTCGTGAATTTTTGAAAATGATTTAGCCATGTCCCAAAGTCAGCAATGGAGCTATTTATCAGCGCCAACCCCGTGGGTATAAAAGGCAGCTCAACAGGTGTCTTTTGTCAGTGTGTTGGGGAGTTTTTTAGCTGAAAACCTGACATTGTAGGAGTGGGGAGTGGGTTTTTTTCTTGTTGGTGTGCTTTTTCCATTTCAAGATTGATAAGAGTTTATTTTGTATTTTGTTGCCTTTTAAAAGGGGCTGCCTTGAAATGAGGGTGGGTAAGTAGGTGTGTTGGCCTGTGTCTGTTGGGGGATCATTTATGCATTTAAAAGTGTAAAAATTATTTTTTATGAGATTATTTAAAGTTGTATTTTTTTATTTAATGCCCTAGATATAGGGCTGCCATGAAAGGGAAGGTTGGGTCAATAAGTTTGTTTACCGTGTAATCGTGGGTTATCATGTTGCAGTATGGGTTTTAGCGATTAATTTTAATGATTAAATGTTTGACTTAGTTACCCTTTAAATAGGGCTGTTATAGATAATGTTAATAAGAGAAGAATAAGATGAACCCTTTATCGTTAATGAGTTGTAGTGCATTCTTGAGTGCTCCAAGCAAAAAACGTTCTGTGCCGGCTCACAATCGTCTTGGAACTGTTCGTAAACCCTGGCCCCGGTGTGTCTCCCTGTATTTAAAATATGGAAGTAGAGAAGGGCCCAAATCTGACCCCAAAACTTGGTCTGATCCTCGGGACTTTGTGGATTTGTTGAACTTTTCTGAGCCGCAGAAACTATTTTCCAAAAGAAATTTCGAAATTTTGGTTTTTCGTAATTCCAATTTAGTATAATTCGAAAGTAATTGTTCACTCCTTTTCAAATATGCTAGATCCACAGATTTTCAAAACTGTTGTTTAGCTTTGAAAACCCTGTTTCCTTTTAAGTACAGGTTAACAAAGTGCTTCAGGACTTTTCTAACCAGCGAAGTTTCCAGAAATTACATTACGTAGCGAAAATGAAAGTTCACTGGGAAATGATTGTTAAAGGGCAACTCCATACCCAAACTAAATTTTAATATCCTGCAGGGCATTGACTATAAACCGACCTTGCAAGGTTTATTGCCACTCATGCCAACTAAAATGTACTTACCAGCATTCGTTCCCCCACTGCATTGCTAACTTCCATGCTTTTTTCCTGCTCGGAAGTTAAAACAGGAAGGCTCGACAGGCCCTGTGGAAGGCTTCGAGGACGAACTTGTTTGTTTTGTATAATCTCAAAATGCTTTTATGATCCTCGGTTAAGCAACAATGTGTAAACCTGGAATATGCCATTTAAATTACACTTTTAAGGAGGGATAGTGCTTTCGTGGCTCTGAAATGACTGAATCTCTAGAAACCTAATAAGAATATGTCTGTTCTGATTACACATTTTGTACTGCATACTGTAGATAGGGGTTGTGGTTGTGAAATGGAAGGGTAGATCTTAGATAGAATTGGGCTTGTTTTCAACCCAATAAAGTACTAATAGCTAGTAAAAAAAAACAACAAACAAAACTATTTATTAAAGATACTAGTTAACAGAGCAAAATTTAAAACATGTAGTATCCTCATAGTAATGAAGGTATGCAGTATAGGAGGAGACAATCTTTCAAATAATCCTTGTCTCGTCCACGTCTATCTAGAAATCTAGCTACAGAGAAATGTAACTTTAAATATGTCGCAGCATGAAATAGCTAATTTTGTGCTATGATAGAGAAGGTGAGACTCTAGAGTGTCTCTTTAAGGTCGTACACACGCGCGACGCGAGTCCCGGAAACGACGTTGTGTAATACAAAAGTTTTGGTTCGATAATCGGCCCGTGTGTAGGCACTTTATCAGCCAAATATGGTCGTTCGTTCGAAGATCACACCAAGTAGGTCATTCGACGATCCCAGGAAAACAAACGTTTGGGCGGGCGATAAAGCGCCCTACAACATGGGGATTAGCAGCCGAAACATTCATTCATACACAATGGTGCCGCGAGGTTGGGACCCATAAGGTTTACGAGCCTTGAGTTGGACGCAAAAAATCCCAATATGTACAGTATTACATTTAAGTAGGGGGGGGGGACCAATTAGTCTCTTATTATCTCCTGCCTCATGTGGTGCCAACGAGCAGACAGCATAGGGGTAAAGTTTGCTCATGACAAGAAATGGAGAGTGTAAACATGGGACTAGACGCAGTCAAGGGACAAAGAAAAAACATCGAATGTACGAACTCAAAACAATCCGACTACGAACTAGTTGCTTTTTCGAAACGTGACAGACTTATTTTCATAAATTTCAAATTTTCGAATCGTAACCTCAAATATTGCATTTGAGTCGATAAACCCTCGAATGTAGCCTTCACTTCGGTAACCCAGTAATTGTACTCAAGGAAAACTTCAAAAGGAGTAAGAATTAAACCCTGCTTGTATTACCCAGAAAATTGAATGATAAAATTAATTTTCTGCTTATCTATATGAACATCTTACTAGTCTGCTTCAAGCAAGAAGGGGAGTAATAGCTTGAAACAATAGACTTTATGAAACATAGATATGGGTGATATAAAAACATTATTCAGAATTCAGATTGAGAGAGAGAAGTCACTCAAGGGAAACCACAAGCGTTTGGTCAGAGAAAGTAGCAGAAAAGGGTCGGTCATGTACAGAGGCCAAGGTAAACATTTGAGACTACCATGCCAATTGAAAGTATAAGGATAAAGGAGAGACAATAGTCAAAGTAAAGAGCAGAGGTATGGACAGGTGGCAAAATCAACATCAGGGAACAAGAGAAGTTCATACACAAATAAATTGATCCAAAAAACACCCCAAGTATAGGGACCGAAAACCAAAGCCCAAACTGGCAAAGAGGAAAGGAGAAACAGGAATTTAAGTAGAAAGAGCCAACGAAAAGAAGAGAAGGACAAGCAGGGACAGTAATGCTGAAGGAGATTAAATCTGCGGGCCCAAAAAGACCGAAACAATATAATTGCCCGCCGGTTGGTAATTCTGAGGATAGCAAGAGCAAAACCATGAATATACCCCATAATAACAAAGAATCCGAAAAGTCAAAGAAGCAGGACAGACAAAGTACCGAATTAAACCCAAAGACGAAGGAGGCAAGCGCCCCAGGGAGCGAGGTTAACTGCGGATAACTATACACCCAATGTGTTCTAATGATGAAATACATTTTAGATGACTGCAACAAGTAAATCAACAAAAAATCAAAACAAGGAGAACAAAAATCACATTTTTAAATAAAGTTTATGAATTAATATTTATAGAGATATTAAAATTGGTAAAGCGAAAGAATTTAAACCCGCAGCAAAAAATGTAGTATTTTAAATTTTTAAATTCCACAATTCGTAATGATGTTTATGCTCCCTACCATGAAAACCTAAAAGAAAAAGAAAATAAAAAGGGGGGGGGGGGGAGGGAACTCGGAAGGAGCATAAGTATCCAATACTGGAAAAAAGGAGGAAACAAGGACTGTGAATAATGTAGCTAAGTGTGAACAGTTCACCACAGTATAAAGGCATGCCCCACCTTTTTATAAATTTTGGGGTATAGTATGTCTCCCTCCCCCAGCCCCAACCGCTTATAATGTTTTTACAAAGGCAAATTCCCTCTTTCTCCGCATATGTCCCAGCCCTCTGCTTGCATGAACTGCAAGCAGGGGCCGGACACGGCTGCCGCGTCCGTGATTGGCTGAGAGCAGTCAATCACGGACGGGGGTGCGGCAGTGGATAACACCGGGGGAGAGAGGTTAGGTAAGTAGAGTTCGGGGGTTGTTCCTGTAAAATCTATTATAGCGGTGTGAGGCTGGGGGAGGGCGCCACTACTATCCCCCAAAAAGGGTAACACACTAGGGGGGAGGGGAGGAGAGCAAATGGGGGAGAGTGAGGGAGAGAGGAGAGAGAGTGGGGGAGGGCTGCAGTGGCGCATGGACAAAATTGCTCCTGGAGGAGAGACAGAAGGGCTATATGGAGTCCTATATGACTATCGGACAGGCTCCTGGTGGCCAGAGTTTTTCTGGGACTTTGGAGGGGCATAGCAGCGGGCAGCCATTGAAGCAGGGAGTAGTAATTGTAAGAATTTAATTACACTACACAGTGGGGCCAGTAGTGGGTGTAAAATTAAGTTTAGGGGTCGGACATGCCCTTAGCAAAGAAACAGTTACTAGTAGACGATGTTCGAAACTGTTTTGTTCATTTTCGAACTTTCGAAAAGTCTTTCGAAAAGTTCGAATTTCAGACCATTCACGTCTATGGGAGAGTGATAGTTTGAAAAAAGCGAGTGAAGTGTTTTTTACGTGTTTAATTATTTTTTTTTTTTTTACTTTTTTACAGGCAACTGTACAAAAATCTTGTTAAAAACACTTCCTGAAATTCAGGCGGGCAATTGGCGGGTTTGCGCAAGCTAATTCGATGATACATTCCAAGATTATCGAACAAACATTCAACCTTCCCTGTGTTAGCGAACGGCATTCGAGATTATCAATCGAACAAAAGATCTTTGTGTGTTAGCGAATGGATTATCGAACAAAAGAACAATCCTCCCTGGGTAAGTAAACGGTACATTCAAGGGTTGTTGGCTAGACTATATGGTATTAATGTATTATATACGGGTTATTATATGAAGGTTATTATATGGTTATTATATTACTAGGTTATTATATGGTTATTATAGACTAGTATATAGGTATTATATACTAGGTTATTTTTAAGTTATTATATGGTATATATGACTAGGTTATTATATAGTTATATTATGACTAGTTATATATGGTTATTATATTACTAGGTTATTTATGGTATTATATGACTAGGTTATTATATGACGAGGTTATTATATGGTTATAATATTACTAGGTTATTATATGGTTATTACATTACTAGGGTATTATATGGTTATTATATGGTTATTATATGACTAGGTTATTATATGACTAGGTTATTATATGGTATTATATTACTAGGTTATTTTATGGTTATTTATGGTTATTTATGACTAGGTTATTATATGTTTATTTATGGTAATAACCTAGTCATCATAATAACCATATAATAAACCTAGTTATATAATACCAGCTTAAATAAGTTAAATAATTTAAATAATAAAATAAATACACAGTAACCCCCTGAATAAAATAGATTATTAATACATACCAGATTGACTGGTTAGTAGAAATCATTTTGGCAGCCTTTTCTCAGGAATTCCTGGCTCCCTTTTCATTTTGTGTTCCTTCCCTTTAAAAAACACTTTCCCTGTTCAACCACTGCAATAAAAAATATTAATATAAGACACCCGACATTTACGGTCGTAAATTCCTTATCTGAGTCCTTCGTTTTAAAATCCCTCCACCCGGTAACTTGTTAAATCCTTTCAGCCGTGACACAAAACCTCCTGGAGTCCTGAGAGATGTTAAGCAGAGCGTGTAGGGGAAGTTATCAGTACGCTGACATGCACCGCTCTGCTTAACGTCATCGCAGGGCTGCAGGAGTTTGTGTCACGGCTGAAAGGTTTAACAAGTTACCGGGTGAGAGGGATTTTAAAACGAAGGACTCAGATAAGGAATTTTTCAAACAGTAAGGGTCATGTTGCTATGCGAGTGTTTTTAATTGCAGGGTTTGACGGGGAACGGGCTGAAGGAGGACGGCAAATGTATGGGGAGCAGCAGTGGTATATATTCTTATAAAAATCCTCTAACTACGAGTGTTGAGTGATTTTATAAGGATATAATCCACTGTTGCTCCATTAAAAAACCAAGGCCACTTAATATTATAACCATATAATAACCTTGTCATATAATAACCATTAATAACCTAGTCATAATAACCATATAATAACCTGAGTCATACAGTATAATAACCATATAATAACCTAGTAATATCATAAACCATATAATAACCTAGTCATATAATAACCTAGTTATATCATAATCATATAATAACCTAGTCATATAAAACCATATTAGAACCTAGTATAAAATAACCAAATAATAACCTTAGTCATTATAATAAACATATATAACCAGGTTATTATATGGTTTTATTATCAGGTTATTTATTGTTTATTATTACCTAGGTTATTATATGGTTATTATATACTAGGTTATTATATGGTTATTATAATTACTAGGTTAGCGAATGGTACATTCAAAGCTTGCGAAAATGAACGAACAATCCTTTCCTACGGTTAGTGGAATGGTCATTGAGGATTATCGGAACGACGATCCTTCCTGGCTTAGCGAATGGTACATTTGAAGATATTGAGACGAACGATCCTTCCTAGGGTTAGCGAATGGTACATGCGAAGATTATCAAACGAACGAAACGATCTTCCTAGGGTTAGCGAACGTACATTCGAAGGCTTGCAAAAATGAATGATTGACAGACCTTCCTAGGGTGAGGAACAGTACATCGAGGATATCGAACGAACGAACAATCCTTCCTAGCTTAGCGAACGGTACATCCAAAGGGTTCGCGAAAACGAATAGTACATTCGAGGTTAGCGGCCGGTAAATCGATAATATCGAATATTTAATAAAAAATCGAAAACTCGAAAAATTTGTGTTTTGTGATATCCGGGAGTTCGAAAGTTTTGTCGGGACTTCGAAAACTCTTGGATTTGTTTCGAAACTGGGTTCTATTCGAACCCACAGTACATCTCTAGTTACTCTGTGAGATAAATACGTTCATGGAGATTCAAATAAAAGTTCTTATCATTTAAAATGGTGCTTATTTGCACCAACCATCAGTGTTAGCTATTAAATGTTGAATAAGATCTGATGGTTAGGGCAAAATTAGTACCATTTTTAACGATAAGCATAGAAATTTATTGAATCTCCCTGATAGTATAAAAAAATGTACAGCACTTTATATCCAATATTAATGTATTTTTTAAAATATAATGATTATTTTTAACTATATGCACATAAGCACATATTAATACCTAAAAGTTGTAAATATTTATACAACTGGCAAAGATGTGCATTTTTAATTGTAAGTAATACAGATGATGTACTAAACCTATCCCATCCGGGAGGAGGTAAGGTACTTACAGCGTCACAGGTATGTTGTTTTATTGCAGGTGGCGAATGGGACCACCCCAAAACGTGAACATATCTTGTCACAATAAAAGTCACATAAAAAAAGTCGTGAGTGCATCCCTCATTATACACAGATTGGATATGATACTGAAGTTGTTTGTGGTTAGCAGCCTTGAGGGTGCAGCACCAATATGGAGGTAGTGCAAGTTGACGCCAAAATTGGAAAAAACTGTGACAAAATTTTCTTTTTTTTTTTTTTTTTGTTTTTGGTTATCTATCTCAGTGTGCCAGGGGACACTAGTGTGACTTCAACGAGCCAGAGGTGTGACTCAGAGTTTGTTGGTAGTGGGACTATTTTCACCAGTATATTTTTACTCAAAAATATATATTTAAAATTTCAATACAGCTTTGTCTTTACACCACATTGATCTAAATACAATGTGAAAGTGATATAAAATAAGGCAAATTACAACTTAAATTCTCTATATGTATGTATATGTAAAAAATATTACAAAAACATCAAAGGAGGAGGGATTTTTTTTTTTTGCTTTCTCTTACTTAGTTGTCCATTTGGTAACTGTTTGAGGTAACCCGGCTCATTCCTTCCTATAGCTCCATCCCTTCAGAAAAATTCCCAGGCCACTAGCTCTAATGGCCCCCATACATGCAACAATCTGGCAATATTATATCCACATATTTAATCAATACAATCGTCGATGATGCATGGCTGACGTGGCGATCGTTATAAAAAAAATGTTTATATTGGGCCAATGGGAAAATTTTTATTGTATGCTCTGCCGGATGGTACGATCGGGATTGGTTCGTCTATGGGCCCCATTACTTCTTATTACACAATTGCTCACTGACCATCCTTTTCCCATTGGGCCCATTGTGACTGTTGGCAGGGTTGTCATGGATCTCTATTGGCAAAACCTTAAGGCCTATGAGAACCCCACCCCTTCCTCCCTTATTTTTACCTTAAAATAAAAACACGACAATTCAAACTGGGGGTTTAAAAAAAGCCACAGCTTTATAAAAACCTTTTAATAAATTAAAACATTATGCCAGCTGTTACAAACCATGCAAAGGCACGAATGCTAAACTAGAGTCTCAAAAAAACGCCAGGGATGAACCCACACTGTGAGCTTTGAGGTTCCCCTTTTTGGTGGTTACAACTACCCAAGTTAAACCAGATCTGTTGTGACTTGGCTAAATGATTACTAAGCAATAGGACTGCTCACACCAGCATAACAAGGGAGCCATGGTACCTCCTTGCAAAGTGCATTCAGAATGCCTTGTATTGGATTGAGATGAATGCCATTTTTTTTCTAAGCAAATGACGAATTCTATACCCCTCCTCACAAATGCAGATGCTGTCACGTTTTATTTACAATTCTCTATGACCTTATAGATTGAATTTATATGTCTGTTCAGTTGACCATTTAGATCATTTAACATTGCAAAAGAGACTGGGATCTATCATCCTCCTATGAACAATTTTTAATGGCAAATCTTTGATGCATTTCTGCCATCGAAAGAGACCAAATAAAAGATTAAAATGCCGGATTTAGACAGAAATTACTTCTTCATGATTAATATAGCACGTAAGACCATTTGTGGCCCTTTAAAGGGTCGCTATACCATCAAACAACTTTGAGAGAAGTAAAATGGTGGTACTCACAAATTATTCTGTGCTGTTTGTCATTAAATTATTAATGTTTAGTGAGTGCTAAGATTGCCCCACCCCCCTTACTCACTGCCTTCTGTGTGTCTGCTATACTTGTAAGTTCTGCACAGCTCACCATGGACCACTGCTCTGCGTTTCACATCTCCCCCCTCCCTCCCCTTTTCTTTCTCTTAATGTTACAGCCAAAGATCCTAGTAGGGTCAGGGATGAGATATCATTTCTGCTGCTGGAGTAAAAGGGTCTGCAAATGCTGTGATTGCAAAATTATGATTCTCTGAATACACCTCAGATTTAAAATTTCGAAAAAATGTTTTGGAGCAGTGGGATCAGGGGTATTAACACTGATACCACCTTCAGCATCAGCTACACCACATCACACCATACCTATAAAGACAATGTAGAAGAAAAAAAACTGAGGCAGCAATCACTTGGTCAACATTTTGAAAACAAGGGCCTCTGGTACATTTTCTCAACTGCTTATACTGAAATCAAGAGAAGAGCATCAGCTAAATGATTCTCTACCCCAGAACATTGTTTTGCTGGTAAACTGTGCATGTTGCATTGCACCAAGAGTAACACTAACTCCCTAAGTAAATTCACAATTGAAATATTGTTGCATCAAAAACGATTTCCTTCTTTTTCATCTGAGCTCCACAATGACACCTCAACTACATTAGAAATAAATGCAGGTAAGATAATCTATCATGCAAACCATCTTGAGGTCAATTTTTAGCACACCAACGATTTTTAATATATGCACTTAAGCCTGTAATACCAGCAGTTGAGTAAAAACAGTAGCAAATCAATATTAGAACTTGTGACGGGGGAATTGTAAAGAAAATCTTGACACACCTCCAATCCTGTGCTTTGTGGCTCTAACAAATGATGTGATATTATCCCCTGGTAGCTAATGATAATCTCCTACAAAAAAACTCTAGATGGGAATGAATCTGCACACAAACACAATCAGGCAGATTGCAAATCCCGCGCTAACCAGAAAATAAGTGCTAAATCAGGATAAACCCATGTACTAACATGTTAGCGAAGGTTTTGCACGGCCTGCCACCATGTTGCAATTTTTTTTCTTTGCGAAACCCAAAGCGATGATTAAATATTGTGCCACTTTTCTTGGAAGGATCAAACAGATCTGAAACATGTTGCGATAAAATGGAATCATTTGCAGGATTATCTGGGAAGTGTCTGTCTCTAATTTATGGTATTAAATGGACATTGTCATTGCTGTAATAGCGGGAGCAGTGGGGACGGAGTGCTAGTAATTTGAATTCATGCATTGCAATATACTAGTGGAACCTTAGTTGATTTGTATAACTGATGTGTTCCAAACTATAAAGCTGGGTATACACCATGGGATCCTCGTCCGACCGACCGTACTCAATATCGCAACCAGTCGACACAATGAAGACTGTCATAGCTGCAGACAACAGTTCGCCGCGACCAAGATGCGGTGCACAAGGTCTGTTCAGATGAATGATTGGTCGGACATGGTCCTGGGCCACCGCAAAGCCATGCAATTTTTTCGCCTGATCGACCAATACACTAAAATATTGCATTGTGTGACATAGCCTAACATTACAAAAACATTTAGACTGAAACAATTCAGCAAAAAGGGGAAATACCACAAAGTGCTCTGGGGTTTACAGCCGTAAAGTACACTTCTCATGGTAATGCCTTTGATTCCGGTTGAAGGTGTTCTACTAAAAATAATCTACTTAGGGCATGGCCACACTGGCCGCAAACACGATCACACATGCAATCGCAGCATGCTATTCCGTTGCATTTGCGCATGGCGATTTTCGTTTGAGATGCGATGCTTAGCGCAAACGGAAAACGCAATTGCATGTGTTGCCGAGATGTGGTTGTTAAAAATTGCATGCGCAATTGCAAAAAAAGCGTGATAGTGGGGCCTAGCCCTTGCAAACAGTAAAAAGAAAAAATGCTGTCTAAATAGGGGAGTTTTTAGAATGGAAAGGAAAACGTGACCAATAATAATAAGTGGGATTTTTTTTCCGCTCACGAACAAACACTAATCATAATTAAAAATAATGGTAAATACTATACCAGAGGATAGTAAAGTAGGTTTCATCTCACATTCTTCTAATAATAGAACAGGTTTTGCTTCATTTTTATAGGAGTGTAGACAGCTAATTCATTTCTTGTGTTAAAAACACACACTATGTAATTTTAATTTTTCTGGCATATATATTAATTCATTAATACATAAAGTAAATTGGGTGGGGTTCTATAGTTCCCCCTTCTCCACAAAAAAATAGGCCTACATAATACGTTTATTTTACATTTATATGTACGTATGTATTTTATTTCTTATATAGCGCTACATATTCATTACAAGTGCTTTACAATTTATTATCAATTCACATCAGGCCCTGCCCCGAAGAGCTTACAAACTAATCACTTTATATAACATTCATCATATCAGTATGTCTTTTAATTGTGGGGGTAAACTGGAGTGCCAGGAGGAAAACCCACGCAAGCACGGGGAGAACATACAAACTCCTTGCAGATGTGTCCAAGGTGTAATCGAATTTAGGACCTCAGCGCCACCGTGCTGCCCATATCTTAAAGAGTAACTGTGGTCTCAAATTCTTTCAACTAATAGAATGATATGAAAAGCCTTCATCACACCTTCAAATAAAACCTAAATCACACTCTCTAGATAATTGTGAGAAGTTATTGCTGGAAAAATCAGCAAGTAACCCTGGTTGAAATCTTCGTTTTAGCCATGTGACCAGCTTGTACTCATGTGACCAGCCTCTGTCTGCATTAATAGGCTCCCCTTCTCAACGTTCAATTTTTTCCTCAGTACTTCCTGATTTCCCAGCATAAGTCTTAACTGAGCATGCTTCTCCCCGGGGGAAAAGGGCCGTCAGAAGTCAGGTGAGTCACTCCAATGTAATTTCTCACAGGCTCCAACCAGAGATGTGATTGTTGGTCAGTGTAAAGGAATACTGCAGGCTTCATTAACCTAACTTGTTTTGAGACCACAGTTGCCCTTAATGTAAATCTAAAAGTCTGTATATTAAGCTGAGGCCACCACTTATTGCTTGTGCATGTTGCGTGTGCTTGTGCTGTGCAATGTTGTGCAATAGGATCACACAAGTTTTTTGAAACATAGTGACATAGATTGAATCAAGAAGGCTGCAGACCTCCATTCAAATAGCCATAACAGAATCCCAAGGGTCAGACAACCAGTTCTGGCAGCCAGAACGGTTTGCTCAATGTGCACACATTCCAGCAGCTAGAGGAGTTTTAGGGGTATCCCCCCTTCCGGCAGCCAAATCAAGGTACCAAGGGTCCAGAACCCCTTTTCAGCAACCAGAATAGTTTCCAGGAGGAAAACCTTCATTTCAACTGTAAGAACAACTATTTCTAGTGACTATTACAAAATTGATACAATTTTTTGACTATGCAATGCTTCACCTCTAAAAGGAATGTTTTGGGTATAATGTACTGTATCTGTATTTTGCCATTCCTTGCCATCTCTTTATTCCTGTGTCAGATCTCTATCTTCAGCCCCTCTCTGCAATATTTTGCTCTTTTTTCTGCAATGTTAAGAGTCCAGGCACTTCGCAAGCTTACATATTCTTCTTTAGCCATTCACCACTGGTGCTGCCTACTACTACCTTGAAACTTAGATCAGTGTTTCTCAACCTTTTATCCATGGGGACCCCTTAAAAAATTTGTGTTTGGGGACCCCACCTAATAAATTATGATTATATATTTTTTTCTTTGTCATCAAATGTCAAAAAATTAATTTATACAAATATATTATAGATCTATAAATACATCTATATTGAAAAAAATGCACTCAAATTCACATCAGGGTGGAACCCTTACATTAAAACATTAGTTATTTTTATTTATATCCAGACATCAACACCAAAACACATAATTCATACAGAACATAAAACACAGAATGATAAATATATAGAAAAATATATCGTTTTTGTCAAAATGCTGGATCCATAAATTTATGGCAATCTCTAGAGGACCCCCATGCAACCTTCAGGGACCCCTAGGGGTCCCCGGACCCCTGGTTGAGAAACACTGCTCTAGATGTGTTGGAGTTGTCTTGGGGACAGATCTGGCGTAGATACTGCATAGTGTCATGCACCAAGGTTTACCAAGGTTTACCAGATTTGCGGCTCTGCTTATCCAAGTAAGTTGGAATGGGTCAGGTTTGGTTAGAAAGCTGCGGGTGCGGGTTGTGAATTTCGGATACAGGTTCCAGTCGGATCTTTAAAAAAAACTGGGCAATGCCAGGCACTCTGCTAGTATACACACACAGTTTACTTTAAAAAAAAAAAAAAAAAAGTTCAGATTGCTGGTTAAGTCCTTCACATAGTAATGAGAGCCCTGCCATAAGCGATTCCCCCCATTGGACTAAACCAGCACTTGATCCAAATGTTGAAGCAATGTCATGTGGGATTTAGTGCAAATCCCGGAGTGAAGAATAAGTAGTTTAGGGCCTTACCCTGATGCCATTAGAGGAGGGAGTGTAGTTTTGGGCAGTATAGTTGCGCTTTAATAAAAAGGTGTATTCTCATAAACTGTACAACAAGGGTAACATTCAACAAACAGTTGACACGTGCCCTTTTGCTCTAGCCGTTGAAATAATTATAGGTTGTTATTATTTACTAAACTAGGGCAAGAGACATCATTTTTAGTATGCTTAAACTTCACTCACAAAATACTATAAATAGTGCAAGTCTTCCTTAGAACCTTATTTGAGATAAAATGTCTAGATTATAATTTATCTGCTGTAAAATTATGTTTACAGAGCAATTTTATCTATAAATTATCTAGATCTTTTACTAGGTGTGTGCTTCTGTTTTCTCTTCTACTGTAACTTGTGGCAGTCACTACCAATATCCATTTTTCAACTTAATAATGATACATAATAGAGAACTTATGAGTTTGGATGAACTTGAACTATTCAAACTAGTTTGTACTCGAACTAATTTGACTTTCTGGACTCGTGGGATTTTTTTTGAAAATCCTTGAACGTTCAAGGATTTTCGAACGTTGATAAACTCGAACGGCGATTCCAAAATCCCCGAACGGCCAGGGATTCTGAAATCGTCCGCTCTAGTATTGCCAAACAGCAGAAAATCCGCAGACAGACGTTTGGGGGTCTCCACAACTCAACAAAACTAGGACACCCCCCGGCACTTTTAAGTGCCCTTGAGACCCTGACAAGGGCCCTTTGGGGCTAAGGGGTCATGCGCTCGAACCGGGACCCTACCTCCCGGCACTTATAAGTGACTTTGCGGCATAAGAAGTGCCCTTGTGGCCCTACACAGGTTTATTTGACATATTGCATCTAAGGCTGCTATTTTAACGTTAATAACTTTTAACGTATTGGATGCAAGATATTTTTGAAGACCTGATAACCAAAATAACAGAAAAGTTAAGAGGTACACAAGGTTTGCCAAAATTGAAAACACCAGTTCTGAATAGGTCCCAAACTCTGTGATAGGTTTTTTAAAGTTCCTTCTCTTCTACTGCATATTCATCATCTATCTTTCAGTTCCTGCACCTGTGTGAGTACAATCTTTCCTTGAAGTAGATGGTCCTGGCAAACTGGAAGAGACAAGAGGGCCTGATCGATTGTTTGCCTTGGCCATGCTGGGGCTATCAGGATTACACCAACCCAGATATGTAAGCACATGTGAGTGAAAGAAATGTTGGTTTCCAATCTGTTTTTTGATTCTGCTGTGAGTAACCAATGTCAGTGCGGCACCACTGTAACTCCTGTTGCCTCAGATAGGCAGTTACTGGAGCTAGCACTTTCATAAATACCCTTGGAGTGGTAGAAAGGCCGAAGAGGAGAGCCACAAACTGGTAATGCTACTATTGCTTCTGCTGTTGATGGCAATTTTTAATTACATCTTTGTTGGTATGAAGATACATATTCTTGGGCTCTAAAGTGACAAGAAAATTGCCTGGCATTTCTTTATTGGCTGCTAATGAACAGACTCCATTTTGAAATGTGTTTCTTTAGAAATGAATTTAGGTACGTCTATTATCGTCAGAAGGAAGATACCCAGTTTTGGTACCAGAAAAGGGCTTGAATAGAGGCCTTTGGATTCCTGATTCTTTGAAACTTTTGCAAGAACATCTTTTTTCACAAATTTCAGTACTGGTATTATTAAAGCTTTCTGATAGGAAGAGTCTTCTTGGGTGAAGGACATTAAGCACCTTTCCTGGGGGAAAGTTAAAAACTCTAGGCTGCAACCTTCTTTTCTCATCTATAACACATTTGTCTGATGTTATCTGTTGCCACTAAGAAAAAGTAATTAATTGACAAGTGTCCCAAGTGTAATCAATATTGATTACCGACCTAAAGAGCACTAATTACCCCCCTATTGATTGCTATGAGCTGTATCAGGTTTTAAAACCACCACACATGTAGGCACTCACAATAACAGAGCTTTGTGAGCTTTTTAAGCCAAATTCCAAGTTTATACTTAAACTTTCCCTTTCTAATTAAAATAGATTTTATCACTGCTCTAACTTGCACAGAGAGATTAGAAAGAGATCAACAATATTACATGTAAGTTTTGGCAGGGGAGAGAGAAAAGAAATCCCTAAACCTAAATATATAGGTTTTACAATCTTTGATTGGTGAGGACAATGCTAACAGGCATTTCATTGAATTAAATAAAAGCCGTATGCATAAATATTCGGATTAAAATATAAATAAAAGTGTTTATTGTATATTTTTATTATCATCGTATCACTTTTGGGATATAATTGTTTAAAAAAATAAATTACAGGTTTATCTAGTTAGGAGACTATTTTATTGAAATAAAAGTAAAAAGTACATCTTACCATTAATTATGGTACTGCATAAGAAAGTAGTTTAAGTGTTTCCTGCTAATATCAGGTTCATCTATTCATCTCGTGTTATTTGTGTAATAAGCAAAATTAATCATTGATTACTTTTGAACAATTTCTGGATGTACAACAAAACAAGGTCAAGGTAAAACCCAGACAATGAATCTTCCATAATGTAATTATGTAATTCATGGAAACAACATAGCAACATAAAAAAATTTATGTTTTACACAGTTCTTTTAACTTACAGACAATCTCTCTGATTGTTAAAAAACACTTTTTTCCGTTGTGTGTATCTTACTGAGGACGCCCGATCAGCTGTTTAAAAACAGCAGATTTACGGGCTTCCTTGGTCAAGACTGCTGTGGCCATACATATACACCATATTACTTTCCCGACCGAGAGCTTACGCGAAGTTCGAGCAATCCTGCAGGAACCAATTTTCCGACCTTATATACAAATGACATGTGATCGCAAATGAATGGGATTTTGAGATCACATGTCAGTCGCATATAAGAACGGGAGGCGGTTCTGCAGGATTGCTCGAACGTCGCGTAAGCGATCGGTCGGGTAAGTATATTGTGTATATGTAGGCTACCTTTACTGTAGATCTAAGGTAAGCCCAGAGGTGAGGACCTAGTGTTTCACCTGGGTTCTTTCAGGTGTAAAGGTGTAAAGGCTTTAATTATACTTTAGAAGCAAAGGATGTTGAAGGATAATTAAAGCATTAATACTTACCCTGCTCCCAATGAAAGTACCAATGGTGAGGACCTAACATGCTAGGTTCTCATCCCTGGGCTAACCTAAGAGCTAAACATCTAAAAGGTAAATATAATTCTTACCCTCCTTGTCCTCTTCTTCCGTGAGTAGCTGCCTTGCAGGAAGCCAGAAGGTAAGGGTATCGTCTCAATAAAGGCATTTTTTTTTAAAGCTAACTTGTGCAAACACGTTCAGGGTTTTGAATTTGGTGTATATGAATCTCTATATTAACAATTATTGTTTTGTATTGCAAACAGTTTTATAGGTAACAATATTTTTGTTATAGCAGATCAGTTCTGATTGCACAGTAACAAACATGACTTATACTATACCAGTGACGTAATTACCGCCACTCCGGGACCCGGACGGTATGGGACCCGCCACAACCTCCGCCATCAGCTTTTTTTAAACAGCTTATTGCATGTATAAAGGAAGCATACACAGATCACCTGTTGTAAAAGACCAGACCCGAACCGGAAGTTTGAGTCAGTCTTTTAAACAGCTGGTTTGCAGAGAGTGTCATGGACCCAGGTTATTTCTGCACAATCTCAATGAATTATCTACCCCTTGCCAGATTGTCAAATAACCACCAAGTGACCTGCTTGGTGTTTGTGAAATTCCAAAAAACTTGTGATTTCCCCACAATGCTGCCAATATCAGAGGTGATGAAAGTACAGCTAGTTAGGGATTAAAGAATCCATTCAGACTCATGTATACTTTTTTGTTAGTTTTCCTTTAAAATAAACTGCAGCTAACAGCTCTTGTGTCGCCTTCTGACAAATATTACACTTTTTAAGCTGCTTTCATTGTTTGTGGACAAAGTTTGCTATTTGTTAATGAAAGTGAAGGTACATTGGCCATATTCCTGGATTGTGCTGATATAGAATATATGAATATCTGTTTCCTGGATAACCTGGGAATTTGTTCATATTTTTCTCATTTTCATGTGTTTTTGTTAAATAAAATGTATAACATGCTGGTAAAAACTGACATGCTATAACACCATAGATTGAAGCCAATATAGCAACTACTTGCACAGCCGACTGACATGTAACTGGGTATTAATATAAATGGGAATAAATATAATCCATACTAACATGAAAAGAGCATACTGAATGTGATAAACCGAGCCTCATTGTATCTCCCTTGTAGTTTCCTACCCTGTAGCAAGAAAAAAACACTAAGGGAAAGAAACCCATGATATCCCAACATGATACCAAAAGCTACATAGGATCCCTCATCACACTGCAGAATAAGGATCTGGGCTATAATATCAATTTCTCTGACAAAGGGAGATTTCAAAATAAGCCATAGTATGCAAACACAAATTTGAAAACCAGTTAAAAAAAAAACAATGCAACTGACTGGGCAGACGATATATTTTTGAGGTGGCCACTTTGGGCTGACCAAAAGGCTAAGAAAATATGTAAGGATTGTACTAAAATACAGGATAAACATATGGAAAAGAAATACCATAGAGAGGTTGTCTGATGTTGCAGAAAACATTTGATGGTTGTCCAATTAAAAACCCAGTGCTTACTAAGCAGAGTGATAATGATACAGTCATTAAATAACTGTAATTCCCTCCAGACGCTTTAACAGCTGATGTATCATTGTGCTTATGAACAGGATTCCAATTACCAGGATGGTAAAAAGGCAAAAACTGCAAAACTCATTAACACAATAGCAAATGGATTATTCCAATGAAAAAATTCAGTTTTCTTTCTTCACATCTGGAGCTTCCATTGTTTGACCATTGCCTTTGATTACATTTAGTACATTCATCCACATCTACAGAAAAAAAAAGGTTGGAAAAATAAGTGCAGATGAAGATTTTAATGTATTATTCCTCTTGTAAAGATTCTAGTGCGGAGAACAAAAGTTGTTAAGCATAATATCAAAGGCCTGATGCTACACATAATTGTGTGTAATTAAAATGTCACCCCAAAACTAAAATTAACCCCTATGCCACCAAGTAGTTTAAAACAATCCTTACCTTACATTCCTGCTCAAAAATGTTTCCCTGCTGTGCCCCTCAAAGTCCAGGAAACTGCGTGTGGAGCAGTGTGTGACTCATGCTGTGCTGAGACTCCTACTCATCAAGGTTGAGGCATGCTCAGTGCAGCCCTCCTACCTCTCAGCCAATCAGGACGCGGCTGCGGTCCCGCCCCTGCTTTCAATTCCATGCAAGCAGAGGGCCTGAACACTGGCAGGAGGGGAGAGGGCGGTAAGTAAGAATCGGGGGACTTTCTAACAATTATATTAGCGGTGGGCTGGGGGAGCATGCCCTACAAATATCAAAAGTTAAATTTTGGTGGACATGCCTTTAACCCCTTGTAAAAAAAAAGGTGATTAATGTCATAAAAAAGTGAAAGGTTTGATCACGATTCTCTTCATACTCGAGTATAAGCGAGGCCCCATTAGCCTCCAAATCAGAAAACCATGATTGACTCGAGTATAAGCCGAGGGTAGATAGTTGCCCTTTAATGTACAGTAATCCCTACAGTAAACCTAATACCTTTCCACTGTAGATGTTTGGAAACTACAACTCCCAGAATGCTTTCGTTGCTGGGAGTTGTAGTTTCCAAACACCTATAGTAGAAAGGTATATGGGTGTTACTGTATGGCATACTGTCCCCCACCCTAGAGCCCCCCCAGTTCACTTACCGTACCTGGCCAGTCTTCAGTCTTCATCTCTCCGCCAGCTTGCCGCTCGCTTTGTGCAGAGCCGGCAGTTCCCAGATACTGCTTGCGGGCTGTGCAATGGTGTCATCATAGCGCACCGCGAAGAACTACTGGGAACTGCCGGCTTCCTTCCTGACTCGCGGCTGCATCTGGAATTAAGGTAAGTTTTCTCTTGACTCGAGTATAAGCCGAGGCAAGGTTTTTAGGTTGATTTTTAAACCTAAAAACCTCGGCTTATACTCGAGTATATATTTAAACTGTGGTCTCCATATAAGTTTGGTTTCTGAATGAATGGCCAGTTTCCTACCTTTAATAGAACCATCAACCACCTCTCTACATGCTCAAAGCCCAAGATATAAAGAAATACTGACCAGAAAGTTAATGGGTGGGAGGATGCATGTGACATCCAAGGCTGATCTCCCCCTTGCCGCCGGCGAGCACAGCCTCAGACTTCAGTGACAGGACAGGAGACCGGAAGTGTGTGTCCCCCCCCCCCCCCCACTCTGCCTGAAAAGGCTGTTTTCACACATGTTTTGTAGGGGGGTGTCTGAGTAGTCCACGGCACCCACGGTGGCCGGGGGGGCTAAGGCACCCACGAGTGGGCAGGGCTAAGGTCCTATGAGTGGGTGGTGCCACATGGTGCTGTAAGGAAGGGCCAAGGGGAGCCTGCAAATGGAGGGTCACGGGGTCCCAATATTGTGCTAGCATCAAGGAAACTGCTTCGGCCAGGCATTTTTGTAAGTATCTTTAATACAGTAAGGCCCAGGACACATTACTGATGAAAATACAGTAAGACAGGTACACATGAGGGTACAAATGATGGGATCCTTTACCCCGACCGACCGTTCCACACTTGTGACTGGTCAGCTGGACGGAGGCTAGTGAGGGAAAAAGTAGCTGTGGCGACAGTTGCCTGCGACAGGTGTATGGGCCATAGAGGACCGTATGATCGGGCATGGTTTTCTGACCCGTTCTGACTCAGAAAAATAACATTCGGACATTGATCACTGCCATAAAAAAAAAACATCAATATTTCAGGCCAATCAACCATTATACTTAAATGTTGGTCAAAATATTGGAAATGTTGGTCCAAAATATTGGATAGTGGGTGTACCCAGCTTAAGACCCAGGACACAATACAGGTGAAAACTGTATGCGTTGGCTCTCCTCAACAAAATAATATTAGTAGGTAGGATAAATATCCTACCTATGCCTCAGATATTTTTCATTTTAATAAGTTCACTTTTACAGTGTAGTGGTTCTTTAAGAGTGTGTGTCTGGGTTGCTCTAGTGAAAATATTTCCTGGCATTGCACTGCTGGATCTGTGTGATACAATAGAGAATGCTACATATCTTTTATAGGTCTCTTCAAGAACTAAAACAAAGGTTATACACACATGCGACCCGCAGATGCACAATGTGTATGAACAGCCATTTCAGCCGATAATCGTGCCGTGTATGGCCACTTTATCGGCTGAAATGGCTGTTCAGTCAAGGATCGTTGCCTGACTGCCAGGCAGATCTCCCTAATGAGCGACCGTCTTGGCTGATAAAGTACCCATACAAGGCACGATTATCAGCTGAAATGGCTGTTCATCACACATTGTGCGTCGGGGGTCAGCAGCGTCCAGCGGTCGGCAGCGATCGCACGTGTGTACGAACCTTAAGTCCAGTTGATCTAACTGAATACAACACCATGAGCTGGATGAATGAGAACCTAAAGAACAGAGAATTCTGCGTTTCAATATAATAGATAAGATATGGTTTATTTGTGCGCAAACAAGACCTGTTTGATGTAAGATACTATCTATTCACCTAACTTGGTTATATTGAATAGATGATTCCATTATTTACAGCTATGTCCTGTGTTTTATCTCAAGAAAAATCATGTTTGTGTATTTTTTGTTTGTGAAAAGATAAGTAGGTTATTGAATAAATTACTAACGTGACATTATAGTTGGCAGTTATCTACATTAGCCCTCACCATATTTACCGATTCCTGAGGAAAAGTATCCTTTGGACAAGGAACACATTGGTAACAACAACTAATCAGGGAATGCTTTTGTAATATCCAGGAAGACATGGCTTGGAACAGTTGGAAAATGGGATCTGCAAATACATTCAATCATAATAGTATTTTTCCAAAACATTTAAACATAAAATATTTTACTGTAGTTTTATTGGAAATGTACATTTAGCTTCAGTTAATCTGCCCTTTACAGTCCAAGATCAGAGGTTGGCAATATCAATAGTTTTATGGTGGATTTCCATAAGGTTGGGAAACAAAGAAGATAGAACTTCCAAGACTGAAACAACCATGTAAAATCTGCTGGTTGGTATGTTCCACACCTATACAATCTCTTAAACTACTGCGACATTCATAACATTTGGAGGCTGTTGTAGTATCTAACCCTAACTGTGCACACTGTCTGCTGCTTTTCTTTACAGCTCTAGAGTTTGCAAACTACCTACCTGTGCCTTGGTGTATTTCTTTATGTTGCTGATGTATTAGGTTTTTGACTTCCTATGAACTGGGAGAAAACAGGGACTGGAAGCAGAAGAGAATTATAGTGAGTGGGTTTTTGTCAGTGTAACTGCCTGAATGACTGGTGGGGCTTGGCTCCTTATGCCAACATAAGTAGACGTGACTCTGGGCACAGAGCACTAATGATTATTACATAAGAATACACTGATCCATAAAGGAAGGAAACACATGTATACTGACTTATACCAATAAACTGCTTATTAAAGGAACACTTACACAATTTTATGTACATCATTAAGTACATGAAATAGGTATCTATCATTCACAGACAGGTAAGATCACTTATTCCCACCTCCCTGTGAATAATAGAACACCTGGGTAACAGAGATAAATTTACCTTTCAGTACTCCACTCGTGGTTTTTCCACACCAGGTGGCAATGTGTTCCAACTGAGCTCCTATCTTTTGCACGTGCCAATATAAAAGATAGGAGAGTATCGGGACAGCACATCTTTCATTTGGGGAGGAGACACATGTGGAGCGCCAGTAGGTAAGTGTATCTCTGTAATTTGGGTGTTCTATTAGTCACAGAAGGTCTCACCTCCCTGTGAATAATAGATACCAATTTCATTGTACTTAATAAAACAGTTTAGTGTCCCTTAAATTGATATATCATATGTCTTTTTTAGTTATAACTAACAAAAGTCTGTCTGTGTGAAAAACATCTAATATTTCCCTCACCCCACCTTAGATAGCCATACATGGCGATATTAACAACCTTGTCCGATCCAACGGATTTGCTGAATATCAGACATGTGTATGGAAATAACCAAAATGATACATCCCGATGCCAACAACTATCGCAGTCAATGACTGGAACTTTTAGACCACATGGAAAATATCCCTTGAATTTATATGTCTGAGACTGTAAGTACAATGGTTATAGGGTTTGGAGGGGGTTCTACCAAATAAACAAAAATGTATCTCACAAAATAGAGGGCCAAAACTGAAGGATTTCATTTCATTTTCAGGTTTTCGGATCTTGAATGTTCGATAATCCTCGAAAATACATCGGAAACTATTTTCGAGTTTCCGACCGTATTTTTAGGGATTGTCGAACATCAAGGCTATTTTTGAAGAAATTTCAAAAGCAGCTCGAAAACATGCTCCAAAGTCCCGAAATACGAACAATCAGTGGTTTCTGACGGAACTTTTGGGCTTTTGAACTGGGGGGTTCCCTGTCGGACGGGTCCGAGTCAGACCTGTATCCCATTCTACTCACAAAAAATCTGCATATTCCAAGTAAGTGATATACTGTTTTATGCAAATAAATCCTAAATAGCAATAATACAGTAGAGATATTTTACAACAGACATTATATAATATTACCGTAACCTTGTAATTATGTTGCCCCAAGTGGTAATACTTTGGAGTTTATATTAAAACTTAAAAAGGACCTATAAATGTTTAAATGTTTGCCATAGTTACATCTCAATTTGCCAATACTAATTTACTATACTATATATTTTGTTAATTTTATCTAAAATTATTAACAAAGTATTACTCTGTAGCTAAAGTAATCGGGGATAATAACTGCTAGGGTCTGCCATTGTTTTTGTTGTGTGTCTGCCAGAGAGCTTGTGTGTGTGAAAATGGGTGTGGATGATAGTAGGAGTAAACCTCCACCTAGGGCATGGATCCTCAACTATGGCCCTCCTTTAAAACTACAAACCCAGCATTCTCTGGCTTCCCACTGTAGTAAGGAATGCTGGAAGGAATAGATTTTTTTTAACTTCTGGAGGGCCATACAGTAGTTTGAAGATTCCTGACCTAGGTTTTAAGAAGCCTAATCAAGACTCAACCTAGGGTTCATATTGCCCTCTAGGGTTTATGAAAAATGTTTTGTTGTTTAGTACTTACCATGTTGTCTTTTGTGTTCCAAAAAGAAGCTTTTCATCTACTCTTATTTCAGACAATGAAATATATACTCTCCCACAGCTTTAAATTCAGGGTATTTTCCCTTTGTATGCCAGTTGATGATGTCAAACCCACTTAGGAAGTCCCCATCTTTATCAAAGGAATAATTTTAGAATTGAAGGAAAAATTAACTCTTCTTATTTCTTTCAGTAGCTGTGAAGAATATTTTTTAAGCATCTTATTACTAATTGTATTTGGTTGTGATAATAAGCTAGTCAATTAATTTTACAGTACAATAATGTCTTTATGAGAACATGTGGTAGGTATAAAAATATTGTAATTGTATAAGCTTATTCAATAGGTAATAACAAAAAGTTTATGTTTCAACAGGCATGATAGAGTACACTGACATTAATGTGTGGTCAGGATTTGAATAGGGTTAAAGAGATAAAGAGTAAGTTCAATTGTAACAGAACAGATGCAGGGGAGGCATACACATAACGTTTTTAGAAGCGTTATGCAGGCTACACTTATTTCAGTGAGCCATACAACATGTATTTAATGAATGGCACTGCAGCATGTAGATTTTTTTCTATGGGGTCTTAAAGGTAAAGGTGACAACTCTGGAGAATTCTGGATCTGGAGATTCAACCTCTAAGTGTAGGGTTGACTGTAAGGGAGATCTAGGGACATCAGAGGACCTTCTCCTTCACTAGGGTCTTTCCTTAGGCTTCCCCCTACACTGCCCTTGTCCAGGGCCCGGCAGTTTCATTTCTGTTTTTTTTTCCAATTTGCTTTTGACAACTTTCTGGTGTCCTAGGCCTCAGTATGAATATCTTGTGTTTTAATTACAACTGTGTCTGGGTAAGTGTAGTAAACTGATTGTAAAGTTTGGTGTGAAATGGTTATAATTTAAATGGTTGTGATATATATAAGAAGGTTAATGTAGGGAAATCTCTAGGTCTGAGAATATCAGAGGCACTTTTGGGCACTCAATGTGCCAAGCTTAAAAATGTTAGGCCATGCCCCCTTAACCATAACCATTAAGCCACACCCACTAGAGATGGAAAGACAAACATAGACAACCCGAAAGATAGATACAAAGCCAGAAAGTGATAAATAGATGGACGACAAAAGATGAGAGATAGACAGACAGAAAGATAAGGGATAGACAGAGATGCACACATTAATGTCACAGAGGCACAATTCTGCATTATACTGGTAGCAAACTGTGAATTTCAGTATATACTGGTAGCAAACTGGCATTTTCATAATATACTGGTAGCTACTGGAAATGTCATTATATACTGGGAGCCACGGGAAATGCCTGGAAACTCTGACACAAACAGAGAGATAGATACACAGCCAGAAAGGAATAACAAACTGGGTTTCTATGATACTGGTAGCAAACTGGGAATTCATTACATACTTGTAGCAAACTGGGAATTTCATTATATACTGGTAGCAAACTGGGGATTTCATATATACTTGTAGCAACAGGGGATTTCATTACATACTGGTAGCAAACTGGCAATTGAATGAATACTGGTAGAAAACTGGCAATTTAATTAACTACTGGTAGCAACCTGGGAATTCTATTAATACAGGTAACAAACTGGGAATATATTATATACTGGTAGCAAACTGTCAACTTAATGAAATATTGGTAGCAAACTGGCATTTACTTAATACTGGTAGCAACCTGGAAATTCCATAAATACTGTTAGCAAACTGTGAATTTCATTAAATGGCATTTCTATCCCCAAAACTAAAAATTAACCCACTACTGGCCCCACTGTATAGTTTAAAATTCTTACCTTACTTCTTAGCTTCAAATGGTTCTCAAAATGGTTCATGCAGTGAAGAATAGGAGCTGTCCGTGAGTGATCCGGTCCCTGCTACCTCTCTGTCCTCTGAGAGGTTTCAGGCATGTGCAGTGGAGCCCTTTCCCACCATTCTCTATGCCAGCAGCCGCGTCTGTGATTGGCTGTCTCTCAGCTAAACAGACGTGCTGCTGGTCCGGCCCCCTGCTTGCAGTTCCTGCAAGCATGGGTCTGGATCATAGCCCATGGAATCGAAGGACTGTAAATAGAGTTGTGCTTCTTTTTTTAACTAAAGAACATGGTGGTTGGGGTGGCCTAGGGTGCCCTACATTACTAAAAAAACATTTTTTAGGGTGGAGATACCATTTAATACTGGTAGCAAACTGGCAATTTAATGAAAACTGGTAGAAAACTGGCAATTTGATTAAATACTGGTAGCGACCTAGTAATTTCATTAAATACTGGTAGCAAACTGGGAATTTCATTATATACTCGTAGCAAACTGACAATTTCATTACATACTGGTAGCAATTTAATGAAATACTGGTAGCAATCTGGCAATTTAATTTAATACTGGTAGCAACCTGGGAATTTCATTAAATGCTGGTTGCAACTAGGAATTTCATTTTTACTGTAGCAACTGAATTTCATACATACTGGTAGCAATTTCTAAATACTTGTAGCAATCTGCAATTTAATGAAATACTAGTAGCAGCCTGGGAATTTCTTAAATACTGGTAGCAAATTGGGAATTATTAATATTGGTAGAAAACTGGCAAATTAAATAAATACTGGTAGCAATCTTGGAATTCCATTAAGTACTGGTAGCAAACTGGGAATTTCACAATGTACTGTGGAAGGCTATTACTAACCCCATGTGCAGGGCAATCCATTCATTATACAGGCAGTGTCAGCACTTAGAAATGTAAATCACTAGGGCAGAAAGGAAATATTTTAGAATTTTATGGAGGCAAGAGTAAATAATAACCAGATGCTGCCACTACCTGCCTTAAAATAGTGAGTCATTGACCTGCACATGGGGAAGGTAAAATCCCAATGGGGCTATTTGGCTATTACTTACCCATGTAGTTAGTAGTGAGTAGCTGGAGGAGAGAATCAATGAGTTCTAGTGCAGAGGTAGAGCAGGGGCATGTTTTCCCAGTAGTACACTACGTCTTCGCAATGATGTCATTGTGCAGGTGTGGAATACTACTGGGAAAAAACTATTCAGGGCACTATCATTAGGTATTGTTGTTAAAACATTTGGGGCATTTGCCCGAATGTTTTAACATAGCGGTGCCACTGGTAAATGTGATACAATTATGTACAACATTGTACAATACCTTTATTGCAGATTGATAGCCATAAGTGATAAATCTGGCTTTGTGATCATAGAATTCCCTATACAGGTATAAATGAACTGCTGCTGGTCACCTGGGTGATATTTAAAAATATTATTTTGAGGTCAACCATATTGTGTTGCAAAAATGTAAATAAGAGTTCATCAACAGTAATACAGCAATCCTCATTGCCTTACCTCTGATGGTGAAAAATACAAATCCTTTACACATGTTCCATTTCTGCAAAGAATATTGTGAAGAGACTGAGCAATTGCAGTCACTGCGACCGTTCTGTAGGGTGTACTCCAATCAATATTCTGCACCAAATAGTTATCGTTTGCAAGGGAAACATTCTTTATCATACATGCCAAAGGAGATTTTTCAATGATAGATTAGACAGGGAACAGTTTAGGGAGTATGAATTGTCACATTCCAAATACTCGTCTTTTTTGTAGCAGCCAAAATGTAATTGTTTATATTCTTCCAAAAAAACATTCATAGCTCCATTGTCTGGAGGATAGAGATTTTGCAAAAACTCTACTAATCCAAAAACAGGCTGAGCTTTGAACATTAACCCTATAATTGTACCGCACCTGCCAATATTATCCATTTTCAGTACTTCTGTAGAGGTTGACCAAATCACTTGCATCCAAGTTTTTGATATATTCATTCTTACAGCTTCTTGAAACAATTTAATGACAATGGGCCATTTTGCTATTTTACAACATTTACAGAATTGTCCTTAGTTTTCCAATTATATAATTAATGTCCTCCTCTATAGAAGGATGTGTCACATAAGTAGGAAGGTTCTTATAAAATGCAGGGTCATATCTTCCTCTTCAAAATACGAATTTAATAATTCAGTGGCAGAGCGTCATAATCATCATCAGTGTAAATTATTCCAACCCAATTCCATTGAAATTTCCTGATCATCTTTGCAATTGCCCTTGCTTGGTGTTTATCGCTTGGAACTGTTCGTAGGAATGACGGGAACCTTAATTTGTCACTCAAATTAGGAGCAGAGGATACTGCACTTATTGTGTGATTGAAAAATAAAGTGAAATAATGTTATTTTTTATTAAAGATTAACTTGGTAACATGATAATGGCTCAGTATCGTAAAATAGCGATACCACACCTTTAAAAATATGGCCCGTAGTATAGAGTGGTAAGATTGCAGAATGGTGAGGTAGCAGGAGGTAGCTAGCTGGGTTACAATTAAAAGGTCTGGGAAGGAGAGAAGTGGAAGAGGATGGTGATCCAATAATTACTCATCCAGACCAATTTGCCAGGTTGTTTGAAGAGGGTGTATTTGGGAACATAGATATAGTTGTTCCAATTAATTGTCTGATCTCTCTAACAGCCTAGAAAAACCAGGGTTGGTCATAAGGGATGCTATTATTAGGAAGACAGACAGGTAATTTTTGAAAGATAGCTTAATTCTATCTGCCTGGGGCTAGGGTTTGGCATGTGGTCATTACATATCAGTTTTAACCCAATGTGATAGTGTCAGGTCATGCGCTTAATGAGAGCAGGTGAAGTCTCATTCATCCAAGTCATGGTATATTCGTGTATTCAGTTAGATCAACTGAAGTTGAAGTTTAGTTTGAAGACGTTTCGCTTGTCATCCAACTAGCACAATTCAGAATGACTTTTACAAGAGTCTGTTGGCAATAAATACCTTAGAATATGTCCCAATCAGCATATAACAACAAGTAGAGATGGACTAGAACTCGAACCCGACTTCGAGCCGAACTTTCGAGTTCGAACGGACTCAGAACTTCTCGAACTATCCGGACCCGATTTGATTTCGATCTTTCCGGTCTTTCGTAATTATCGAATGTTCGAACATTCGAACATGCGAGTAAAATGTCTATTAAATTATACGCGAGTAAATATCGAATTTTTGAATCCGCGAGAGCTTGAAATTAGTGCAGCGAGAGTAAAATAGAGTTTTCGAAAGTCCTGGTCAACCAGGTTATTATATGGTTATTATATGACTAGGTTATTATATGGTTATTATATGACTAGGTTATTATATGGTTATTATTAATAACCATATAATAACCTAGTTATATAATAACCATATAATAACCATATAATAACCTAGTCATATAATAACCATATAATAACCTGGTTATTATACAGTTATTATATGACTAGATTATTATATGGTTATTATATGACTAGGTTATTATATGGTTATTAATAATAACCATATAATAACCTAGTCATATAATAACCATATAATAATCTAGTCATATAATAACCATAATAATACTAGGTTATTATATGGTTATTATAACCATATAATAATCATATAATAACCTATAACCAGGTTATTATATGGTTATTATATGACTAGGTTATTATATGGCTATTATATGACTAGGTTATTACCATAAAATAACCATATAATAACCTATTCATATAATAACCATATATGACTAGGTTATTATATGGTTATTATATGGTTATTATAACCATATAATAACCATATAATAACCTAGTCATATAAACCAGGTTATTATATGGTTATTATATGACTAGGTTGTTATATGGCTATTATATGACTAGGTTATTACCATAAAATAACCATATAATAACCTAGTCATATATTAACCATATAATCTAGTCATATAATAACCCATATGGTTATTATATGACTAGGTTATTATATGGTTATTATATGACTAGATTATTATATGGTTTTTATATGACTAGGTTATTATATGGTTATTATATTAATTAAAACTGGGCTATGAAAATTGATTCTTGTTCCGATGTTCCAAACGCTGTGCAATCAACATTAAAATCGGTTTCCTGAACGAAACACTAAACAACTCACCATCTGCAATAACACAATGGTACCTCCTTCAGTGAAAGCTGTTTATTGGAGAAAGCTTCTCAGAACGCGATAGCAATTCCATGGGTTCTCAGTCTTTTATTCTATACCCCAGGTAATCTAGGAATTAGACAATAGAACATAATTGGAGAATAAATGGTAGGATTTAATGTTTTCTTTAATTGACATGTGTTTCACAAAATAAGTGCTGCAGTGGCATAAAAGGTTATTAGGGTTATTCAATAATGTTCTTATCTTTAAATGGTGCTAATTTTGCTCCAACCAATCAGATGTTATCTTTCAAATGTTACTATAGATTGATTGGTTGGGGCAAAATTAGCACCATTTTAAAATGATAGGAACTTTTATTGAATAACCCTGCATATATCTTAAATCAAAAGTGCCATACTAAAGGGCACGCCCACCTTTAAAACCAAAACAACTTGTAATTGCCAGTTCCCTGCCCCCAAAACCATAAATGATATATCAGACTTATAAATGCATTACTAAACATGATTTACAGGGAGATTCAATAAAAGTTCTTATCATTAAAATTAGTGAAGATTTTAGCCCTAACCAATCCGATGGTTAGCTTCAAATTTTAAACAAGATCTGATTGGTTGGGGAAAATTTCCACCATTTTTAATGATAAGAAATTTCATTGAATCTCTCTGTTAATCTTTCTGTATTTGGCTTCTCCCTTTATTCACTTAAGTAAAGGCTGTGGCTGCTGACATCACAGCCAATGATGACTGCTTTTTTCCCCGTTGCCTCCTTTGAACATGCTCAAGCTTATAAAAAGTTAATGAGGATGAAACCTCGCACGCTGGTAGCAGCGTTATTAGGATTGAATCCTTAGTGGTACCAGGATGAATAGAAGAGGTGAACTCCATAGATGTTTGGGGGGTTCTGTTGGGTAGAGCGATGCGGCCGCTGACCGTAGCATACGTTAGGAAGCCAATAACTTTGCTTGGGTTGGTTTGTCTACAGTATAGTTTAGCAAAGGCTCTCTCGAGGATGCAATGCACTCGACAAACTCAGGTCTGGGTCCACCTAGACGGCAGCTCAGTCTTCATGTTTGGCTGTGGAGAACCCCAGTCGCCTCTTCTTATGTTCCTATCACAGATATGCCTCCTCCAGAAAACCACTGTGGATGAAGCATGGATATGGGCCCCATCATAGTTTGCTGGGGGCCAGTGTTCCTAGTTATGCCACGGGCAGCCCTCTTTGATGCTGCAGAGAGCATGATAGGGACATGCTGGGAATTGTAGTTTTTATCTGGAGAGATGCAAGTTGGACATCTGTTTAGCTATAACAAATTGTTTCCATTATCAGTATAAAAGTGTTTTTACTATACACAATACTAATACACACAGTTTGCTAAAAACACGGCAAATTCAGTGACAGATATTTTTTGCCAAACTAATTTGATGAGGGGTAGATTTGTCATTTACAACTTCCATCTCAACAGTGTATATCTATCAGGGTTATTCAATTAAAGTTCTTATTGTTAAAATGGTGCTAATTTGCCCCATCAATCAGATATTAGCTTTCAAATGTAAAATAAGATCTGATTGGTTGGGGCAAATTAGCACCATTTTTAACGATAAGAACTTGTAGTGAATCTCCCGTATAACGTAACAGCACAATTACAACATAGTGTTATCTAAATAATGTAACAGCACAATTACAGCACGATATTGTGTACAATTATCGACTAATACACAGTTTATCTGCCTTCAAAAAAAAAAAAAAAACGACATTAAAAAAAATATATATATGTACAAATTGCATTTTAGACACAGCACCCATTACAACTTTCTACATAACAACAAATTTTCACAGGCTTGTAACCCTCACAAAAATGGGCCCTACACAAAATCACACAAGAGGGCCCGCACACAAGAAGATCCACATTTAAAACTCACATCCTCCGACCCCATGTCCAGATCCCCGCCTGAAGAACCCAGCCCCCTCCCCCCCAAAACACACACATGCCGCTGTCTGTGCAAGGAGGCGCAGCTTGTCAGAGATTTTTTTTTTAAATTTTTTTCCTTACCCCGCGCTGGCATGCACGTTGCACTTGGCAGCTTCAAGAACCAGGAAGGAGCTTCAGTGTCACATAACTTACGTACGGGGTGGTGTACTTAAGCGGCTGCGGTCTAATGAGGCATGCCATTATTGGTGGGAGTCCAGCCACATAAAGCTTCTTCCTGGTTATAGAGTTGAAGCTGTCAAGCACAGCGCCTGCCAACGTGGGTCAGGGAAATATGTGACAAGCTGCACTGCTGCCTCCTTTCTTATTCTATGATTGAGCACGTGGGTCGTAGCGTGTCGTTCATACTGTAATGATAGAAGCGGCCCTGAGGTTACAGGTAGAAAGTGAATTTAATTCTGGTTCTCCTTGAGAATGACCTACTCTCCCCCACAGGTGCTCCAGTTCCTAATTTCTACAGCTGTTGCAATTAAACATCCAATCCCTAGTTTTGCAGGGGGGCCCAGTGATTCCTAGTTCGCTACTCGCACACTGAACTGAATGCTGACCGTCACTCCCCCCTCCCACAAGGCTCACAGCGTGCAGCAGGGAAAGTGGAGAGAGAGATTTCCATACAGGTTAGGTGCTGGAAATATCGGAATGTAAATGCGCTAGCACTTCATGAGTTTTTTTGTATTTAAAGATAGGGGGTCATTCCTAAAGACTGAGACTGTCCGGACTCTTGCCAACTATGTTAAGGCTATTTGACTGTATTAGAGACTCTTTTAAATAGAGGGCACTTGTATGGAGACCGCAGGTACCCTTCATATATAGTTCATCAGAAGATCACCATCAGGTTCATTAGTGTACCAAATGCTAATCAATTAAGTGATAAAAATAGTAATAAAATTGTAAACATTTCTCAATTCAGAATGACTTGTACAATAATCTGTTAACCAGATAAACACCCTGGACTGTGCCTAAATCCGCATATTACAGCATGGAGTCACGGGCCTCCCAAATGCAAGATGTTGACTGCATTGTAGCTAGAATAAAAGGGGTTATCAAAGTCCTCAAAACAGCATTGTGGGCCAGATTTACTTAGGCATGTACCTAGGGTCTCCTGTGTTGCAGGAGAGTGCTAATTTATACCCATTTTAATCCCCACTAGTAGCACTTTGTTTGCAACACATCAGGTTTTTAAAAAGCATCTGACTTCCCTCGGTTAACAGTTACCCACCTCTTTCATGTACAGTTCCACCAATATTTCTTCAGCCCTATCATTTATACTCAGTTATTTTATATTTTTAAAAGCAGCAGAGATACAAATAGCCTTATTTACCCACAGGTCAAAAAATCTGTTTTAAAGACGCACTAGCCTATTTAATATAGGTCGGTGTGAGAGTGTTTACAGCGGCTGCGTCATTAATTCAGAAGCAGCAGCAGCCCTGTATTTAATCTATCTAGCCTTTGCACTAGTCTGTGAAAGTTTAAGACCAAGGCTGGAGCCATCGGGGCTGTACTTGAAATTAACCTTTTACAAACACTTATTTGTGTTAAAGAACAGTCAGACACACTGGTTGGGTGAAACATAAGGCCACAGCTTTATTAATTGACACATTACAACATGTGATCAATATTAAAATATTCAAAACATAATTATGCATCCTTGCATGTTAATTAACCATAAGTCCCCGAGCCGTAGCCAATGCTAAATGCCACGCCTCTGGATCCCCAGAGGGCATGTAATGGCTCCAAACATAACCTTCGCAGTTGCTGTAAGCCTACACGGAACTTGTCTGCCACCCAACAAGTATAGGCCTGTTCTATAACATCTTGTAAACCTGTCAGAAAAATGTCCAGCCAATGTCATTTAAGTGGACCCATCCTGTCTCATGAGAGACCTTATCGCCCTCCAGCTGGCGATGCCTGATGACTACCCCCCCTTGCGACCTGACAAATCTGGAGATCCTGGTGTGTGAGGACTCTCCTAGCCTTTTCACGGCCCCTGATCTCTTGCCCCCTGCCAGTGTCCCTGGAAGACCTCTGACCAAACTATCCTACCTCCTTAAAAAGGATCGAAATCGCTGAAAGTCTGCTTTCATTAAAAATAACAGGTCCGACAGCCGATTCCGTCAGAGTCGTTGCCGGAAGCGTGGATTACCAACACTGTGGGACCCGGGTCAGCCCTACTAATCTGAACTACTTCGACTAGTACTTGCCACCAAGCCAACCCCCTAATTCTTTCCAGTACATGTGAAGCGGTTTGAAATCCAAGGTGGGTCCTCCTGGTCGCACATCTGCTTTTGGCCACCCAGAAAAGTGTCCTACTAGCCAGACAGAAGGTTCGAGTCCCTAAAAAGAAAAATTAATTATAGCCAGTTCAGGGCGTATATATCGCGCCACACAGTTGGATCGCCAGCGCCCTAACCTACGAACCCTATCCTCTGAAAAACCTAAATAATGGGCTTCAGTCGCTGATCCTATTCTAAAGGAATGCGTACCCAAACTCATGAGGGTGGAGGCCTAACTGCACAAGGGCCTTACGTAGTACTGCCTCAAATTGGTATCTGGAAAGAGGTTTTCCATCTGCATGTGCTAGAAAAAACTGGGGAAGCCGCTCAACTGCTGCAAAAACACTAATCGCTTAACTGGGCACCAAGAAGAGAAAGAGGAAATATAGAAAACCATTCCCCTTCGCCAAAGGGGTCTGTTTTTGAGGGCTTATCCTAACCCTTACAGATGGCTGGGAAATAAAAACATCTTCCATCTTTAAACCTCCTGGCGTTAGATTGCAGACTAATTCCTATTTCTCATTGCCCCGAAAAAGGCCAGCGCAAAGCTGGCTTCAAATAACTTAGCCTCATACGCTGAACTACAGACTACAGGTAACGTTCTATTAAAATCATTAGCAGTCTATAATTAATAGGTCATCTGGTCTTACTGGGCACCTTCTTTTTTCCAACCTTTCAATATGGACTTTATAATGAACTCTTTGGTTACGTCCTTCCACCCCAACAATCTGAAAAAGAAAGACAGTCCTGCCAACCTGCGTTGGGCCACCAGGCCCGAGCCCCCGCAGAACGTAAGTGTTCTAAATAATCTAAGATGGTATCCAACCTGGCTTGAGAATTTGTGTTAATCTCCTTCCCTACGGAGAAATGTAACCATTCAGACATGCCTTACCGTGGCTGGACCATGTAGCTGGAGTGACCGAAGACTGGACCAGCTGCATCCAACTCCGTCTGGTATCCCCCATAGGAAGTCGGGCACTTCAATCCTGTAGGTTGGCCTCCGGACGAAGGCGATGAAATTCTTCCCACTGAAAATGAGATAAAGCGTCCGCAACACAGTTAAGTAACCAGGAAGTCTAGCTCTAAAGGATATGTTGAAGTCCAGACACTAAGCACTAACTGCCTGAGTAACGACCAGACCGGTAGGGATGAACTAGTAAGATTATTTGGCGTACACCACGCTCTCATTATCGGTCCAGAAACAGATCTTTTTATTTTGCATCAAATAACCCCAAAGTTCAACTGACACTACTATGGGGAAGAGGTTCAAGGAGAGTGAGATTTTAGCATAACCTTTTGCCACCCAATCTAGGGGCCAACCTGCGGCGACCTTCCTTGCCCAGAATGGCTCCAAAACCTATGGATCCTGCTGCATCCGTATAAAGCTTTAACTCCTCATTACTCTCCTCCTCCCCTTGAAAACAGGTCCTGCCGTATACCTGGACAAAAATTCTGCCATAACCCCAAGCCATTGCGCAACTCCTAGTGATCCTGATATGGTGATGAGGGGACGGAACTCCTCTGGAGGCTAAGGATAGCCATCTGGAGAGACTCTGCCATGGCATGACTCTACATGCAAAATTCAAGAAACCAGCACCGATTGTAGCTGCCTAAGCGTAACTTTCCTCACCGGGTAAACATTGAAATTGAATCTAGCATTTCCTGAACTTTACCAGCTGGGAGCCTAAATTCCATTTTAACTGTGTCTATCTCGATTCTAGGAAGGATAGTACTGTCAATGGGCCGATAGTTTTTCCCTCAGACAAGGGAACCCCAAACTTATTCATTAAAAATCTAAACGAATTTAACAAATATGAACAATGTGCTGAGTTTCCCGGGCCAACAAACAAGAAATCGTCAAGGTAGTGTATTAGTGGTTGAATTGGTCTCATAGGATATAGCCCATTCTAAAAAGGAGCTAAAGATCTCGAATAAGGAACAGGATATGGCGCACCCATGGGAGGCATTTATCGTATATAGTACCTACCGTCTAACTGGCAGCCCAACAGGTGAAAGCAGGTTGGATGGATTGGTAACAAGCAAATGCTGCTTCTATATCCGATTTCACCAAAAGGCCCCTCTCCTGCTTTCCTTACCAGGTGGACCGCCTGTCAAACGATATGTATGACACAGAAGAGTCTTCCTTAGAAATGCCATCGTTCACCGAGCTGCCCTTGGGGTATGATAAGTGATTATCAAACAGAATTTCCGCTCTCTTTTCGGTACCAACCCCAGGGGAGAAACCCTTAGATTATAAAAAGGCAGCTCGGAAAACGGCCCGCATCCGACCTAGCCTAACCTATTCATGACCTTCTCCCTAGCCAATTCAGGTACCTCCTTGACCGATTTATATGGGAAAACTTGGGAAACTCAGAAAAATTGAAGGTATTTTAAAACCTTCCTTAAACACCTCCCTGATGAGCCCTGCCGCTGCCCTCTCCGGGTAAAATTCTAGCCAGGGTCCATCGCCTCCACGGTCACTGGTGTTCGTTGACCTACTGCTCCCTCCTCTTTTTGCCGCAGGGCGGGATTTACGAAAACATTTTGTGGCCGATGGCGCTCCCGCCGCAAAAGGAGCATTCATGCTTAAATCTGCAAGCCGCTCCGAACTTGCAGCTACCCTATTAAATAGCCAGCAGGAGCCGGCTTTTTGGCCCCTGAGGCCTGAAAAGTAGTTGAGGCCGACAGGCTGCTGTGACTAGCGGATGGGCCTGCGGAAGCCCTGTGTGCCAGCATAATTCGTAACCAGGAATCCATGGCTTTAGTGTCCCACCCCATTTCGGGCCTAATTGCCATGCGTCTCCTAAAATCCTCATCATACTGGCGCCAAGCGTTCCCCCCCGTGTCTTATATGCTCCGAATATCATGTCCAGATACACGAATAATTCAGAGCATCTCTGAGGCGATTTCTGGCCAATAACCCCAGCCAGAACACAAAAGGCTTGAAGCCAGTTACCGAAGGTTTTTGCAACCTTGGGTTTTTTCTCCCCCTTTTCCGTTTTTACCAACTCCTTATCGACCGTCACCATGTCAGTTGTTACCAGGGACCATATGGCGATGTACTCATTTTCCAAATTTTTTCCTTTATGTCCCCTGACAGGTGAAACCCCAAGGGGCTAACCCACAGAAATATGTGTCCTTCGCTCCTCAATTGAAGGGACACTTGATGCAGGCGGGAGTGCAGACACTCCCCCTGGGACTGGATCGCTACTGACGCCGATGGCATGGTGTCAATCTTGCCCATTAGAGCTCGCAAGACTTGCACCAGCTCGCTACACTCACTCCCCGTTGTGTACCCCAAGCCCCAGCACAAGTAGACTCACCGGCTCCTGAAGACGGGACTGCAGCGGTAGCTGCCCTTGCTGGCCCTTCCGACATCACTGCTGAGTGCTGGACCCTTCACGTGCAGCGGATATGTCCCTTCTGGGATCTCTTTCCGGTGGTGCTGACGAGAGATCTCCTGCTCCTGTCTGATGTAGAGGAGTAGGAGGCCCTAGATCTCCTGCCCCCAGAACGGGACCTGCGTCGCCTGCTGTGCTTCCAGGATGGGGAACGGTATCGGCGACGATCCCTCTGCGCTTTTCCCTGCGCCTCCGTCTGCGAGAGTCTCACTGTGCTTCCGACGAGGAGTATCTGCTCCTCCTACGTTCACGACTATTCCTCTCTCTTCTAGACGGGCTTCTGGGAGGGCTCCTGGCTCTGGACCCCCTTCTCTCCTCTACGTCCCTCAACCTGGCCGGCGCTGGGGTCAACCCTCTAATAGTGGACTAGCATCCACAAAATCCTGTTCGCCTTCATCTGACGCATCATCTGCCTATGTGGCAAGGCGTCTCGGGCCACTTCCCCCGCCGATGCTGCTGCGACAGCTGGGCGGGCGGTTCTCTGCAACCAAAGGGCACGGCCTCCCCTGCCCCTGGTTCTCCCTTATTAGCTGCTGGTTTGGTGGCAGCGGGGGGCCCAACTCTGGATGGATGGTGTTGAAGGCTCTTAACAAGCCTTCAGTAGATGCCCTGCGCCTAGGGGTGTTCGCTCTCACCATCTGTGCCCCCCGTGGCCTACGATAGGTGTGTGGGGGACTGGGGCTCAATCGTACGGCTGGCGCGATCTGGTATTGGGCCTAGCCCTAGTCTCAGGGTTCCCAGCCGGTGAACCCCTCTCCAACATTTCCTGCAGCCAACCCTCCCCCTCCGCACTGACCCACTCCCTTACCCTGTCCAGCAGCTGTCAGCGTTCTCCATAGCTTGTAACGCTAAAATTTGCTTGCAATCGCTAAAAGTTTGCGGTGTTGTATTGTCTGAGTGAAGATCCTTCTCCCTGCCAGCACTCAACAAAATGGCGCCCGGCCACGTGCTCTGCCCCTTATATAACTTTGATGACCTTGCGTTAGAGATGGCCGAACTATATAAAGTTCGGTCCGTTTTCGAACTTTAGGACTTCAGAGAAAGTTTGAAAGTTTGAATCGGACCCATTCAAGTCTATGGGGGAGAGATAGTTCGAAAAGTCCGAGTGAATTACAGTAAAACTAACAGGGAGATTCAATAAAAGTTCTTATCGTTTAAAATGGTGCTAATTTTGCCCCAACCAATCAGAACTTATGTAACATTTGAAAGCTAACATCTGATTGGTTGGGGCAAAATTAGCACCATTTTAAACGATAAGAACTTTTATTGAAAACCCCCTAACTGTGGTAACTTACTGTAAATGGCTGGGGCACCTGGGAAATGGTCTGGGGAACATGTCACTGTCACAAAACTTCTTAAAACAAGTCAGGAGGGCAATTGTCAGGATTGTGAATGTACAAACGATTTTCCTGTTAGCATACAGTCCTCTAGGCTTAGCAAACAGTACATTTGATCAAGGCATGGATGTGTAGTGGGTAAAGGAACTGCCTTTAACATGGGAGACCAGGGTTTGAATCTGGCTAAGGCAGCTATCTAGCCAGTTATCCAATTGTTTGGATTATTAAATACCCGTATATTAATAACCTAGTAATATTACAACCAATAATATGTATTACTTATATTATTTATTTTATAAATTAATAGTATGGTTATTATATTACTAGGTTATATATAACCCGGTCTCCTATATAAAACCTAGTAATATTAACCAATAATTCACTAGTAAAAAACCATATAATATTATTTATAAAAAAAATAATAAGTAATATAGTATTATATGGGTATTATATATAGGGTATTATAATAATCCAAACATTTGTATAGCTGCACCTAGCCAGGATTCAAACTTGGTCTCCCACCCCAAAGGCAGGGCCTTTAGCCTCTACACTATCCCGCCAAACATTACATGCTTAATATATTACTAGGTTATCATATGGTGATTATATGGTTATTATTTTACTAGGGTAGTATCTAGGTTATAGCAAAAGGTACAGATATTCACTATATATGTTAGTAGTGTAGTGGTAAAGGAACTGCCTTTGACATGAAGTCCAGGGTTTGAATCGGCTGAGAGCCAGCTATACAAATGTTTGGATTATATAATATATATGGTTATTATATTACTAAGGTATTATATGGTTATTATATACTAGGATATTATATTAATCCAAACATTGTATAGCTGGCCCTAGCCAGGATTTGAACCCCGGTCTCCCACATCAAATGGGGGTGCCTTTAACCAGGACACTATCCAGCCACTACATTACATGCCTTATATACCATATAATAACCTAATCATATAATAACCATATAATAATCTAGTCATACAATAACCATAATATGACTAGGTTATTATATGGTTATTATAACCAGATATAACCATATAATAACCTAGTCATATAATAACCAGGTTATATTGGTTATTATATGACTAGATATTATATGGTAATATATGACTAGGTTATTATATGGTTATTTTATGGTAATAACCTAGTCATATAATAGCCATATAACAACCTAGTCATATAATAACCATATAATAACCTGGTTATTATATGACTAGGTTATTATATGGTTATTATATGGTTATAATAACCATATAATAACCATATAATAACCTAGTCATATTATGGTTATTTATGAATAGGTTTATATGGTTATTTATGGTAATAACCTAGTCATATAATAGCCTATATCCTAGTCATATAATAACCATATAATAAACTGGTTATAGGTTATATATATGATTATTATTGGTTATAATAACCATATAATAACCTAGTATTATATGGTTATTATATTACTAGATTATTATATGGTTATTATATGACTAGGTTATTATATGGTTATTATTAATAACCATATAAAACTAGTCATATAATAACCATATAATATCTAGTCATATAATAACTGTTAATAACCAGGTTATTATATGGTTATTATATGACTAGGTTATTATATGGTTATATATGGTTATTATATGACTAGGTATTATATGGTTATTAATAATATCAGGAGTTTTTTGTATTTTAAAGATAGGGGGTCATTCCTAAAGACTGAGACTGTCCGGACTCTTGCCAACTATGTTTAAGGCTTTTGACTTGTATTAGAGACCTCTTTTAATAGAGGGCACTTGTATGGAGACCGCAGGTACCCTTCATATATAGTTATCAGAAGATCACCATCAGGTTCATTAGTGTACCAAATGCTAATCAATTAAGTGATAAAAATAGTAATACAAAATGTAAACATTTCTCAATTCAGAATGACTTGTACAATAATCTTTAACCAGATAAACACCCTGGACTGTGCCTAAATCCGCATATTACAGCATGGAGTCACGGGCCTCCCAAATGCAAGATGTTGACTGCATTGTAGCTAGAATAAAAGGTGTTATCAAAGTCTCAAAACAGCATTGTGGGCCAGATTTAATATTAGGCATGTACCTAGGGTCCCTGTTGTTGCAGGGAGAGTGCTAATTTATACCCATTTTAATCCCCACTAGTAGCACTTTGTTTGCAAAACATCAGGTTTTAAAAAGCATCTGACTTCCCTTGGTTAACAGTTACCCACCTTCTTTCATGTACAGTTCCACCAATATTTCTTCAGCCCTATCATTTATACTCAGTTATTTTATATTTTTAAAAGCAGACAGAGATACAAATAGCCTTATTTACCCACAGTCAAAAATCCTGTTTTAAAGACGCACTAGCCTAATAATATAGGTTCGGTGTGAGAGTGTTTACAGCGGCTGCGTCATTAATTCCAGAAGCAGCAGCAGCCGCTGTATTTAATCTATCTAGCCTTTGCACTACATGTGAAAGTTTAAGACCTAAGGTGGAGCCATCCGTGGCTGTTATTGAAATAACCCCTTTTACAAACATTAATTTGTGTTAAAGAACAGTCAGACACACTGGTTGGGTGAAACATAAGGCCACAGCTTTTATTAATTGACACATTACAACATGTGATCAATTTAAATATTCAAAACATAATTTATGCATCCTTGCATGTAATTAACCATAAGTCCCCGAGCCGTAGCCAATGCTAAAAGCCACGCCCTGGATCCCCAGAGGGCATGTAAGGCTCCAAACATAACCTTCGCAGTTGCTGTAAGCCTACACGGAACTCTGTCTGCCACCAACAAGTATAGTGCCTGTTCTATACCATCTTGTAAACCTGTCAGAAAAATGTCCAGCCCAATGTCATTTAAGTGGACCCCATCCTGTCTCATGAGAGACCTATTATCGCCCTCCAGCTGGCGATGCCTGATGACTACCCCCCTTGCGACCTGACAAATCTGGAGATCCTGGTGTTGAGGACTCTCCTAGCCTTTTCTACGGCCCCTTGATCTCTTGCCCCCTGCCAGTGTGTCCTGGGAACGACCTCTGACCAAACTATCTCTACCTCCTTAAAAAAGGATCGAAATCTGAAAGTTGCTTTCATTAAAAATAACAGGTCCGACAGCCGATTCCGTACAGAGTCGTTGCCGGAAGCGTGGATTACCACACTGTGGGACCCGGGTCAGCCCTACTAATCTGAACTACTTCGACTAGTACTTGCCACCAAGCCAACCCTAATTCCCTTCCAGTACATGTGAAGCGGTTTGAAATCCAAGGTTGGTCCTCCTGGTCGCACATCTGCTCTTTTGGCCACCCAGAAAAGTGTCCTACTAGGCAGACAGAAGGTTGGAGTCCCTAAAAAAGAAAAATTAATTAATAGCCAGTTCAGGGCGTATATTCGCGCCACACAGTTGGATCGCCAGCGCCCTAACCTACGAACCTATCCTCTGAAAAACCTAAAGAATGGGCTTCAGTCGCTGATCCTATTCTAAAGGAATGCGTACCAAACTCATGAGGGTGGAGGCCTAACTGCACAAGGGCCTTACGTAGTACTGCCTCAAATTGGTATCTGGAAAGAGGTTTTCCATCTGCATGTGTATAGAAAAACGGGGAAGCCGCTCTTTAACTGCTGCAAAACCACTAATCGCTTAACTGGGCACCAAGAAGAGGAAAGAGGAAATATAGAAAACCATTCCCCTTCGCCAAAGGGGTCTGTTTTTGAGGGGCTTATCCTAACCCTTACAGATGGCTGGGAAATAAAAACATCTTCCATCTTTAAACTCCTGGGTGCTTAGAACTAATTCCTACTATTCTCATTGCCCCGAAAAAGGCCAGCGCAAAGCTGGCTTCAAATAACTTAGCCTCATACGCTGAACTACAGACTACAGGTAACGTTCTTATTAAACTCATTAGCAGTCTATAATAATAGGTCATCTGGTCTTACTGGGCACCTGTTCTTTTTTCCAACCTTTCAATATGGACTTTATAATGAACTCTTTGGTTACGTCCTTCCACCCCAACAATCTGAAAAAGAAAGACAGTCCTGCCAACTGCGTTGGGCCACCAGGCCCGACGCCCCCCAGAACGTAAGTGTTCTAAATAATCTAAGATGGTATCCAACCTGGCTTGAGAATTTGTGGTAATCTCCTTCCCTACGGAGAAAGTAACCATTCAGACCATGCCTTACCGGGGCTGGACCATGTAGCTGGAGTGACCGAAGACTGGACCAGCTGCATCCATCTGTTCCGTCTGGTATCCCCCATAGGAAGTCGGGCACTGCAATCCCTGTAGGTTGGCATCCGGACGAAGGCGATGAAATTCTTCTCACTGAAAATGAGATAAAGCGTCCGCAACACAGTTAGTACACCAGGTCATGTCTAGCTCTAAAGGATATGTTGAAGTCCAGACATCTAAGCACCAACTGCCTGAGTAACGACAAGACGGTAGGGATGAACTAGTAAGATTATAATGGCGTACACCACGCTCTCATTATCGGTCCAGAAACAGATCTTTTTATTTTGCATCAAAAACCCCAAAGTTCAACTGACACTACTATGGGGAAGAGTTCAAGGAGAGTGAGATTTTTAGCATAACCTTTTGCCACCCAATCTAGGGGCCAACCTGCAGCGCACCATTCCTTGCCCAGAATGGCTCCAAACTATGGATCCTGCTGCATCCGTATAAAGTGTAACTCCTCATTACTCTCCTCTCCCCTTGAAAACAGGTCCTGCCGTTATACCTGGACAAAAATATCTGCCATACACCAAGCCATTGCGCAACTCCCTAGTGATCCTGATATGGTGATGAGGGGAGGAACTCCTCTGGAGGCTAAGGATAGCCATCTGGAGAAGACTCTGCCCATGGGCATGACTCTACATGCAAATTCAACGAACCCAGCACCGATTGTAGCTGCCTAAGCGTAACTTTCCTCACCTGGGTAAACATTGAAATTGAATCTAGCATTTCCTGAACTTTACCAGCTGGGAGCCTAAATTCCATTTTAACTGTGTCTATCTCGATTCCTAGGAAGGATAGTACTGTCAATGGGCCGATAGTTTTTCCTCAGACAAGGGAACCCCAAACTTATTCATTAAAAACTAAACGAAAATTAACAAATATGAACAATGTGTGAGTTTCCCGGGCCAACAAACAAGAAATCGTCAAGGTAGTGTATTATGTTGGTTGAATTGGTCTCATGGATATAGCCCATTCTAAAAAGGAGCTAAAGATCTCGAATAGGGAACAGGATATGGCGCAACATAGGGAGGCATTTATCGTAATAGTACTACCGTCTAACTGGCAGCCCAACAGGTGAAAGCAGGTCGGATGGATTGGTAACAAGCGAAATGCTGCTTCTATATCCGATTTCACCAAAAGGCCCTCTCCCTGCTTTCCTTACCAGGTGGACCGCCCTGTCAAACGATATGTATGACACAGAAGAGTCTTCCTTAGAAATGCCATGTTCACCGAGTGCCCTTGGGGTATGATAAGTGATGCATCAAACAGAATTTACCGCTCTCCTTTTCGGTACCAACCCCAGGGGAGAAACCCTTAGATTATAAAAAGGCAGCTCGGAAAACTGGCCCGCTATCCGACCAGCCTAACCTCATTCATGACCTTCTCCCTAGCCAATCAGGTGCCTCCTTGACCGATTTATTTATGGGAAAAATTGGGAAACTCAGAAAAATTGAAGGGTATTTTAAAACCTTCCTTAAACACTCCCTGATGAGCCCTGCCGCTGCCCTCTCCGGGTAAATTTCTAGCCAGGGCTCCATCGCCTCCACGGTCACTGGTGTTCGTTGACCTACTGCTCCCTCCTCTTTTTGCAGCAGGGCGGGATTTACGAAAACATTTGTGGACCGCTCCCGCCGCAAAAGGAGCATTCATGCTTAAATCTGCAAGCCGCTCCGAACTTGCAGCTACCCTCATTAAATAGCCAGCAGGAGCCGGCTTTTCTGGCCCCTGAGGCCTGAAAAGTAGTTGAGGCCGACAAGCCTCTGTGACTAGCGGATGGGCCGCGGAAGCCCTGTGTGCCAGCATAATTCGTAACCAGAATCCATGGCTTTAGTGTCCCACCCCATTTCGGGCCTAATTGCCATGCGTCTCCTAAAATCCTCATCATACTGGCGCCAAGCTGTCCCCCCACGTGTTTATATGCTCCGAATATCATGTCCAGATACACGAATAATTCAGAGCATCTCTGAGGCGAATTCTGGCCAATAACCCCAGCCAGAACACAAAAGGCTTGAAGCCAGTTACCGAAGGTTTTTGCAACCTTGGGTTTTTCTCCCCCTTTTCCGTTTTTACCAACTCCTTATCGACCGTCACCATGTCAGTTGTTACCAGGGACCATATGTCGATGTACTCATTTTCCAAATTTTTTCCTTTATGTCCCTGACAGGTGAACCCCCAAGGGGCTAACCCACAGAAATATGTGTCCTTCAGCTCCTCAAATGAAGGGACACTTGATGCAGGCGGGAGTGCAGACACTCCCCTGGGACTGGACTCGCTATGAGCCCGATGGCATGGTGTCAATCTTGCCCATTAGAGCTCGCAAGACTTGCACCAGCTCGCACACTCACTCCCCGTTGTCGTACCCCAAGCCCCAGCACAAGTAGACTCACCGGCTCCTGAAGACGGGACTGCAGTGGTAGCTGCCCTTGCTGGCCCTCCGACATCACCTGCTGAGTGCTGGACCCTTCACGTGCAGCGGATATGTCCCTTCTGGGATCTCTTTCCGGTGGTGCTGACGAAGATCTCCTGCTCCTGTCGATGTAGAGGAGTAGGAGGCCCTAGATCTCCTGCCCCCAGAACGGGACCGCGTCGCCTGCTGTGCTCCAGGATGGGGAACGGTATCGGCGACGATCCCCCTCTGCGCTTTTCCCTGCGCCTCTCTGTCGCGAGAGTCCTCACTGTCTCCGACGAGGAGTATCTGCTCCTCCTACGTTCACGACTATTCTCTCTCTTCTTGACGGGCTTCTGGGAGGGCTCCGGCTCTGGACCCCCTTCTCTCCTCTACGTCCCTCAAACTGGCCGGCGCTGGGGTCAACCCTCTAATAGTGGACCTAGCATCCACAAATTCCTGTTCGCCTTCATCTGACGCCTCATCCTGCCTATGTGGCAAGGCGTCTCGGGCCACTTCCCCCGCCGATGCTGCGCGAAAGCTGGGCGGGCGGTTCTCTGCAACCAAGGGGCACGGCCTCCCTGCCCCTGGTTCTCCCTCTATTAGCTGCTGGTTTGGTGGCAGCGGGGGGCCCAACTCTGGATGGATGGTGTTGAAGGCTCTTAACAAGCCTTCAGTAGATGCCCTGCGCCTAGAGGTGTTCGCTCTCACCATCTGTGCCCCCGTGGCCTAGATAGGTGTGTGGGGGACTGGGGCTCAATCGTACGGGGCAGGGTCAGCGTACAGGCTGCCAGCCAGCGGCTGGCAGATGGTATGGGCTAGCCCTAGTCTCAGGGTTCCCAGCCGGTGAACCCCTCTCCAACATTTCCTGCAGCCAACCCTCCCCCTCCGCACTGACCCACTCCTTACCCTGTCCAGCAGCTGCTCAGCGTTCTCCATAGCTTGTAATCGCTAAAATTTGCTTGCAATCGCTAAAAGTTTGCCGGGTGTTTCTGTGAAGATCCTTCTCCCTGCCAGCACTCAACAAAATGGCGCCGAGCCAGTGCTCTGCCCCTTTATATAACTTTGATGACCTTGCTGTTAGAGATGGCCGAACTATATAAAGTTCGGTCCGTTTTCGAACTTTAGGACTTCAGAGAAAGTTTAAAGTTTGAATTCGGACCCATTCAAGTCTATGGGGGAGAGATAGTTCGAAAAGTCCGAGTGAATTACAGAAAACTAACAGGGAGATTCAATAAAAGTTCTTATCGTTTAAAATGGTGCTAATTTTGCCCAACCAATCAGAACTTATGTAACATTTGAAAGCTAACATCTGATTGGTTGGGGCAAAATTAGCACCATTTTAAACGATAAGAACTTTTATTGAATAACCCCCTAACTGTGGTAACTTACTGTAAATGGCTGGGGCACCTGGGAAATGGTCTGGGGAACATGTCACTGTCACCAAATCTTCTAAAACAGTCAGGAGGGCAATTGTCAGGATGTTGAATGTACAAACGATTCTTCCTGTTAGCATACAGTCCTTCCTAGGCTTAGCAAACAGTACATTTGATCAAGGCATGGAGTGTAGTGGGTAAAGGAACTGCCTTTGACATGGGAGACCAGGGTTTGAATTCTGGCTAAGGCAGCTATCCTTAGCCAGTTATCCAATTGTTTGGATTATTATGATACCTGGATATAATAACCTAGTAATATTACAACACATATATATTACTTATTATATTATAAATTAATACCATTATTATTATAAAATAAATAATAAGTATATAGTATAATGTTATTTTTATAGGTATTATATAACCAACATTTTTTAAGTAAATAAAATTCACAATTTTAAATAATCTTTTGGTTTTATACCCCCCCAGCCAACCCCCCCATGTCAAAGGCAGGGCCTTTAGCTCTACACATCCAGCCAATACATTACATGCTTAATATATACTAGGTTATCATATGGTGATTATATGGTTATTATTTTACTAGGGTAGTATCTAGGTTATTAGAAAAGGTACAGATATTCACTATATATGTTAGATAGTGTAGTGGTTTAAAGGAATGCCTTTGACATGGAAGTCCAGGGTTTGAATCCTGGCTAAGCCAGCTATACAATGTTTGGATTATATAATATTATATGGTTATTATATTACTAAGGTATTATATGGTTATTATATTACTAGGATATTACCGTATATACTCGAGTATAAACCGACCCGAGTATAAACCGAGGTACCCAATTTCAGCTAAAAATCCTAATAAAAGTTGTTGACCCGAGTATAAACCGAGGGTAGAAATGCCAACTCACTTGGCATTCAAGATGTTTGGAAACTACAACTCCCAGCATGCTTTATTAGCTGGGAGTTGTAGTTTCCAAACATCTTGAATGCCACCCTCACTTGGCATTCAAGATGTTTGGAAACTGCAACTCCAGCTAATAAAGCATGCTGGGAGATGTAGTTCCCAAAACATCTTGAATGCCCCCCTCCCCTCCACCCAGTTCAGTTTGTACCTGTGGGCTCTCTTCTCCCTGTGGGCCCTCTTCTCCCTGTGGGCTCTCTTCTCTGGGCTCTCTTCTCCCTGTGGGCTCTCTTCTCCCTGTATCGGCATTCTGGCAGGCATTCCGGCAGCCGCGCGGCATTCCTGTACTGGGCGCCGGCTGACGTCACTGCCCGGCGCCGGGCTTGGCGCGGGCAAGACGTCAGACCGGCGCGCCAGTACAGAAAAAGATCGGCGGCTGCCGGAATGCCCAGGTAAGCTCGAGTATAAACTCGATGACTCGAGTATAAACCGAGTCCGAGTTTCAGGCTGATTTCTCAGCCTGAAAAACTCGGGTTTATACTCGAGTATATACGGTATTAATCCAAACATTGTATAGCTGCCCCTAGCCAGGATTTGAACCCAGGTCTCCCACATCAAATGGGGGTGCCTTTAACCAGGACACTATCCAGCCACTACATTACATGCCTTATATACCATATAATAACCTAATCATATAATAACCATATAATAATCTAGTCATACAATAACCATAATATGACTAGGTTATTATATGGTTATTATAACCATATAATAACCTAGTCATATAATAACCAGGTTTATTATAAGTTATTATATGACTAGATTATTATATGGTAATATATGACTAGGTTATTATATGGTTATTTTATGGTAATAACCTAGTCATTTAATAGCCATATAACAACCTAGTCAATAATAACCATATAATAACCTGGTTATTATATGACTAGGTATTATATGGTTATTATATGGTTATAATAACCATATAATAACCATATAATAACCAGTCATATTATGGTTATTATATGACTAGGGTATTATATGGTTATTTATGGTAATAACTAGTCATTAATAGCCATATATAACCTAGTCATATAATAACCATATAATAACCTGGGTATAGGTTATTATATGATTATATATGGTTTAATAACCAATAATAACCTAGTAATATTATGGTTATTATATGACTAGATTATTATATAATAACCTGGTTATTATATGACTAGGTTATTATATGGTTATTATCTGGTTATAATAACCATATAATAACCTAGTCATATTATGGTTATTGTATGACTAGATTATTATATGGTTATTATATGATTAGGTTATTATATGGTATATAAGGCATGTAATGTAGTGGCTGGATAGTGTCCTGGTTAAAGGCACCCCCCATTTGATGTGGGAGACCGGGGTTCAAATCCTGGCTAGGGGCAGCTATACAAATGTTTGGATTAATATAATATCCTAGTAATATAATAACCATATAATACCTTAGTAATATAATAACCATATAATATTATATAATCCAAACATTTGTATAGCTGGCCTAGCCAGGATTCAAACCCTGGACTTCCATGTCAAAGGCAGTTCCTTTAACCACTACACTATCTAACATATATAGTGAATATCTGTACCTTTTGCTAATAACCTAGATACTACCCTAGTAAAATAATAACCATATAATCACCATATGATAACCTAGTAATATATTAAGCATGTAATGTATTGGCTGGATAGTGTAGAGGCTAAAGGCCCTGCCTTTGGGGTGGGAGACCAGAGTTTGAATCCTGGCTAGGTGCAGCTATACAAATGTTTGGATTATTATAATACCCTAGTAATATAATAACCATATAATACTATATTACTTATTATTTATTTTTATAAATAATATTATATGGTTATTATATTACTAGTGAATTATATGGTTATTATATTACTAGGTTATTATATAGGAGACCAGGGTTATATAATAACCTAGTAATATAATAACCATACAATATTATTTATAAAAATAAATAATAATAAGTAATACAATATTATATGGTTGTAATATTACTAGGTTATTATATATCCAGGGTATTATAATAATCCAAACAATTGGATAACTGGCTAAGGATAGCTGCCTTAGCCAGAATTCAAACCCTGGTCTCCCATGTTAAAGGCAGTTCCTTTACCCACTACACTATCCATGCCTTGATCAAATGTACTGTTTGCTAAGCCTAGGAAGGACTGTATGCTAACAGGAAGAATCGTTTGTACATTCAACAATCCTGACAATTGCCCTCCTGACTTGTTTTAAGAAGATTTGGTGACAGTGACATGTTCCCCAGACCATTTCCCAGGTGCCCCAGCCATTTACAGTAAGTTACCACAGTTAGGGGGTTATTCAATAAAAGTTCTTATCGTTTAAAATGGTGCTAATTTTGCCCCAACCAATCAGAACTTATGTAACATTTGAAAGCTAACATCTGATTGGTTGGGGCAAAATTAGCACCATTTTAAACGATAAGAACTTTTATTGAATCTCCCTGTTAGTTTTACTGTAATTCACTCGGACTTTTCGAACTATCTCTCCCCCATAGACTTGAATGGGTCCGAATTCAAACTTTCAAACTTTCTCTGAAGTCCTAAAGTTCGAAAACGGACCGAACTTTATATAGTTCGGCCATCTCTAACAGCAAGGTCATCAAAGTTATATAAAGGGGCAGAGCACGTGGCTCGGGCGCCATTTTGTTGAGTGCTGGCAGGGAGAAGGATCTTCTCCCACTCAGAGCAATACAACACCGGCAAACTTTTAGCGATTGCAAGCAAATTTTAGCGATTACAAGCTATGGAGAACGCTGAGCAGCTGCTGGACAGGGTAAGGGAGTGGGTCAGTGCGGAGGGGGAGGGTTGGCTGCAGGAAATGTTGGAGAGGGGTTCACCGGCTGGGAACCCTGAGACTAGGGCTAGGCCCAATACCAGATCTGCCAGCCGTACGATTGAGCCCCAGTCCCCCACACACCTATCGTAGGCCACGGGGGGCACAGGTGGTGAGAGCGAACACCCCTAGGCGCAGGGCATCTACTGAAGGCTTGTTAAGAGCCTTCAACACCATCCATCCAGAGGTTGGGCCCCCCGCTGCCACCAAACCAGCAGCTAATAGAGGGAGAACCAGGGGCAGGGGAGGCCGTGCCCTTTGGTTGCAGAGAACCGCCCGCCCAGCTGTCGCAGCAGCATCGGCGGGGGAAGTGGCCCGAGACGCCTTGCCACATAGGCAGGATGATGCGTCAGATGAAGGCGAACAGGAATTTGTGGATGCTAGGTCCACTATTAGAGGGTTGACCCCAGCGCCGGCCAGGTTGAGGGACGTAGAGGAGAGAAGGGGGTCCAGAGCCAGGAGCCCTCCCAGAAGCCCGTCTAGAAGAGAGAGGAATAGTCGTGAACGTAGGAGGAGCAGATACTCCTCGTCGGAGAGCAGTCAGTGAGGACTCTCGCAGACGGAGGCGCAGGGAAAAGCGCAGGAGGGATCGTCGCCGATACCGTTCCCCATCCTGGAAGCACAGCAGGCGACGCAGGTCCCGTTCTGGGGGCAGGAGATCTAGGGCCTCCTACTCCTCTACATCAGACAGGAGCAGGAGATCTTCGTCAGCACCACCGGAAAGAGATCCCAGAAGGGACATATCCGCTGCACGTGAAGGGTCCAGCACTCAGCAGGTGATGTCGGAAGGGCCAGCAAGGGCAGCTACCGCTGCAGTCCCGTCTTCAGGAGCCGGTGAGTCTACTTGTGCTGGGGCTTGGGGTACCACAACGGGGAGTGAGTGTAGCGAGCTGGTGCAAGTCTTGCGAGCTCTAATGGGCAAGATTGACACCATGCCATCGGGCTCAGTAGCGAGTCCAGTCCCAGGGGGAGTGTCTGCACTCCCGCCTGCATCAAGTGTCCCTTCAATTGAGGAGCTGAAGGACACATATTTCTGTGGGGTTAGCCCCTTGGGGGTTCACCTGTCAGGGGACATAAAGGAAAAAATTTGGAAAAATGAGTACATCGACATATGGTCCCTGGTAACAACTGACATGGTGACGGTCGATAAGGAGTTGGTAAAAACGGAAAAGGGGGAGAAAAAACCCAAGGTTGCAAAAACCTTCGGTAACTGGCTTCAAGCCTTTTGTGTTCTGGCTGGGGTTATTGGCCAGAAATCGCCTCAGAGATGCTCTGAATTATTCGTGTATCTGGACATGATATTCGGAGCATATAAGACACGTGGGGGGACAGCTTGGCGCCAGTATGATGAGGATTTTAGGAGACGCATGGCAATTAGGCCCGAAATGGGGTGGGACACTAAAGCCATGGATTCCTGGTTACGAATTATGCTGGCACACAGGGCTTCCGCAGGCCCATCCGCTAGTCACAGCAGCCTGTCGGCCTCAACTACTTTTCAGGCCTCAGGGGCCAGAAAAGCCGGCTCCTGCTGGCTATTTAATGAGGGTAGCTGCAAGTTCGGAGCGGCTTGCAGATTTAAGCATGAATGCTCCTTTTGCGGCGGGAGCGGCCATTCGGCCACAAAATGTTTTCGTAAATCCCGCCCTGCTGCAAAAAGAGGAGGGAGCAGTAGGTCAACGAACACCAGTGACCGTGGAGGCGATGGAGCCCTGGCTAGAAATTTACCCGGAGAGGGCAGCGGCAGGGCTCATCAGGGAGGTGTTTAAGGAAGGTTTTAAAATACCCTTCAATTTTTCTGAGTTTCCCAAGTTTTCCCATAAATAAATCGGTCAAGGAGGTACCTGAATTGGCTAGGGAGAAGGTCATGAATGAGGTTAGGCTAGGTCGGATGGCGGGCCAGTTTTCCGAGCTGCCTTTTTATAATCTAAGGGTTTCTCCCCTGGGGTTGGTACCGAAAAAGGAGAGCGGTAAATTCTGTTTGATACATCACTTATCATACCCCAAGGGCAGCTCGGTGAACAATGGCATTTCTAAGGAAGACTCTTCTGTGTCATACATATCGTTTGACAGGGCGGTCCACCTGGTAAGGAAAGCAGGGAGAGGGGCCTTTTGGTGAAATCGGATATAGAAGCAGCATTTCGCTTGTTACCAATCCATCCAACCTGCTTTCACCTGTTGGGCTGCCAGTTAGACGGTAGGTACTATTACGATAAATGCCTCCCAATGGGTCGCGCCATATCCTGTTCCTTATTCGAGATCTTTAGCTCCTTTTTAGAATGGGCTATATCCTATGAGACCAATTCAACCAACATAATACACTACCTTGACGATTTCTTGTTTGTTGGCCCGGGAAACTCAGCACATTGTTCATATTTGTTAAATTCGTTTAGATTTTTAATGAATAAGTTTGGGGTTCCCTTGTCTGAGGGAAAAACTATCGGCCCATTGACAGTACTATCCTTCCTAGGAATCGAGATAGACACAGTTAAAATGGAATTTAGGCTCCCAGCTGGTAAAGTTCAGGAAATGCTAGATTCAATTTCAATGTTTACCCAGGTGAGGAAAGTTACGCTTAGGCAGCTACAATCGGTGCTGGGTTCGTTGAATTTTGCATGTAGAGTCATGCCCATGGGCAGAGTCTTCTCCAGATGGCTATCCTTAGCCTCCAGAGGAGTTCCGTCCCCTCATCACCATATCAGGATCACTAGGGAGTTGCGCAATGGCTTGGTGGTATGGCAGACATTTTTGTCCAGGTATAACGGCAGGACCTGTTTTCAAGGGGAGGAGGAGAGTAATGAGGAGTTACAGCTTTATACGGATGCAGCAGGATCCATAGGTTTTGGAGCCATTCTGGGCAAGGAATGGTGCGCCGCAGGTTGGCCCCTAGATTGGGTGGCAAAAGGTTATGCTAAAAATCTCACTCTCCTTGAACTCTTCCCCATAGTAGTGTCAGTTGAACTTTGGGGTTATTTGATGCAAAATAAAAAGATCTGTTTCTGGACCGATAATGAGAGCGTGGTGTACGCCATTAATAATCTTACTAGTTCATCCCTACCGGTCTTGTCGTTACTCAGGCAGTTAGTGCTTAGATGTCTGGACTTCAACATATCCTTTAGAGCTAGACATGTACCTGGTGTACTTAACTGTGTTGCGGACGCTTTATCTCATTTTCAGTGGGAAGAATTTCATCGCCTTCGTCCGGATGCCAACCTACAGGGATTGAAGTGCCCGGACTTCCTATGGGGGATACCAGACGGGAGTTGATGCAGCTGGTCCAGTCTTCGGTCACTCCAGCTACATGGTCCAGCCACGGTAAGGCATGGTCTGAATGGTTACATTTCTCCGTAGGGAAGGAGATTAACACAAATTCTCAAGCCAGGTTGGATACCATCTTAGATTATTTAGAACACTTACGTTCTGCGGGGGCATCGGGCCTGGTGGCCCAACGCAGGTTGGCAGGACTGTCTTTCTTTTTCAGATTGTTGGGGTGGAAGGACGTAACCAAAGAGTTCATTATAAAGTCCATATTGAAAGGTTGGAAAAAAGAACAGGTGCCCAGTAAGACCAGATGACCTATTAATTATAGACTGCTAATGAGTTTAATAGGAACGTTACCTGTAGTCTGTAGTTCAGCGTATGAGGCTAAGTTATTTGAAGCCAGCTTTGCGCTGGCCTTTTTCGGGGCAATGAGAATAGTTAGGAATTAGTTCTAAGCACCCAGGAGGTTTAAAGATGGAAGATGTTTTTATTTCCCAGCCATCTGTAAGGGTTAGGATAAGCCGCTCAAAAACAGACCCCTTTGGCGAAGGGGAATGGTTTTCTATATTTCCTCTTTCCTCTTCTTGGTGCCCAGTTAAAGCGATTAGTGGTTTTGCAGCAGTTAGAGCGGCTTCCCCAGTTTTTCTATCACATGCAGATGGAAAACCTCTTTCCAGATACCAATTTGAGGCAGTACTACGTAAGGCCCTTGTGCAGTTAGGCCTCCACCCTCATGAGTTTGGTACGCATTCCTTTAGAATAGGATCAGCGACTGAAGCCCATTATTTAGGTTTTTCAGAGGATAGGGTTCGTAGGTTAGGGCGCTGGCGATCCAACTGTGTGGCGCGATATATACGCCCTGAACTGGCTATTAATTAATTTTTCTTTTTTAGGGACTCGTCAACCTTCTGTCTGGCTAGTAGGACACTTTTCTGGGTGGCCAAAAGAGCAGATGTGCGACCAGGAGGACCCAACCTTGGATTTCAAACCGCTTCACTGTACTGGAAAGGAATTAGGGGGTTGGCTTGGTGGCAAGTACTAGTCGAAGTAGTTCAGATTAGTAGGGCTGACCCGGGTCCCACAGTGTTGGTAATCCACGCTTCCGGCAACGACGTCTGTCGGAATCGGCTGTCGGACCTGTTATTTTTAATGAAAGCAGACTTTCAGTGATTTCGATCCTTTTTTAAGGAGGTAGAGATAGTTTGGTCAGAGGTCGTTCCCAGGGTACACTGGCAGGGGGCAAGAGATCAAGGGGCCGTAGAAAAGGCTAGGAGAGTCCTCAACACCAGGATCTCCAGATTTGTCAGGTCGCAAGGGGGGGTAGTCATCAGGCATCGCCAGCTGGAGGGCGATAATAGGTCTCTCATGAGACAGGATGGGGTCCACTTAAATGACATTGGGCTGGACATTTTTCTGACAGGTTTACAAGATGGTATAGAACAGGCACTATACTTGTTGGGTGGCAGACAGAGTTCCGTGTAGGCTTACAGCAACTGCGAAGGTTATGTTTGGAGCCGTTACATGCCCTCTGGGGATCCAGAGGCGTGGCATTTAGCATTGGCTACGGCTCGGGGACTTATGGTTAATTAACATGCAAGGATGCATAAATTATGTTTTGAATATTTTAAATTGATCACATGTTGTAATGTGTCAATTAATAAAAGCTGTGGCCTTATGTTTCACCCAACCAGTGTGTCTGACTGTTCTTTAACACAAAGTAAGTGTTTGTAAAAGGGGTTAATTTCAAGTAAACAGCCACGATGGCTCCAGCCTTAGGTCTTAAACTTTCACAGAACAGCAAAGGCTAGATAGATTAAATACAGTGGCTGCTGCTGCTTCTGGAATTGAATGACGCAGCCGCTGTAAACACTCTCACACCGAACCTATATTAAATAGGCTAGTGCGTCTTTAAAACAGGATTTTTGACATGTGGGTAAATAAGGCTATTTGTATCTCTGTCTGCTTTTAAAAATATAAAATAACTGAGTATAAATGATAGGGCTGAAGAAATATTGGTGGAACTGTACATGAAAGAAGGTGGGTAACTGTTAACCAGAGGGAAGTCAGATGCTTTTTAAAAACCTGATGTGTTGCAAACAAAGTGCTACTAGTGGGGATTAAAATGGGTATAAATTAGCAGCTCTCCCTGCAACAACAGGAGACCCTAGGTACATGCCTAATAGTAAATCTGGCCCACAATGCTGTTTTGAGGACTTTGATAACACCTTTTATTCTAGCTACAATGCAGTCAACATCTTGCATTTGGGAGGCCCGTGACTCCATGCTGTAATATGCGGATTTAGGCACAGTCCAGGGTGTTTATCTGGTTAACAGATTATTGTACAAGTCATTCTGAATTGAGAAATGTTTACAATTTGTATTACTATTTTTATCACTTAATTGATTAGCATTTGGTACACTAATGAACCTGATGGTGATCTTCTGATGAACTATATATGAAGGGTACCTGCGGTCTCCATACAAGTGCCCTCTATTTAAAAGAGGTCTCTAATACAAGTCAAATAAGCCTTAAACATAGTTGGCAAGAGTCCTGGACAGTCTCAGTCTTTAGGAATGACCCCCGTATCTTTAAAATACAAAAAAACTCATGAAGTGCTAGCGCATTTACATTCCGATATTTCCAGCACCTAACCTGTCTGGAAAATCTCTCTCCCACTTTCCCTGCTGCACGCTGTGAGCCTTGTGGGAGGGGGGAGTGAACTGTCAGCATTCAGTTCAGTGTGCGAGTAGCGAACTAGGAATCACTGGGCCCCCCTGCAAAACTAGGGATTGGATGTTTAATTGCAACAGCTGTAAGAAATTAGGAACTGGGAGCACCTGTGGGGGGAGGAGTAGGTCATTCTCAAGGAGAACCAGGAATTAAATTCACTTTCTACCTGTAACCTCAGGGCCGCTTCTATCATTAAGCAGTATGAACGAACGCTAACGCCACGTGCATCAATGATAGAATAAGAAAGGAGGCAGCAGTGCAGCTTGTCACATATTTCCCTGACCCCATGTTGGCAGGCGCTGTGCTTGACAGCTTCAACTCTATAACCAGGAAGAAGCTTTAGTGGCTGGACTCCGCACCAATAATGGCATGCCTCATTAGACCTGCAGCCGCTTAAGTACACCACCCTGTACGTAAGTTATGTGACACTGAAGCTCCTTCCTGGTTCTTGAAGCTGCCAAGTGCAACGTGCATGCCAGCGCGGGGTAAGGAAAAATAAATTTAAAAAAAACAAGCTGCTGCCTCCTTTGCACAGACAGTGGCATTGTGTGTGTTTTGAGGGGGAGGGGGCTGGGTTCTTCAGGCGGGGATCTGGACATGGGGTCAGGAGGTGAGTTTAAATGTGGATCTTCTTGTGTGCGGGGCCCTCTTGTGTGAATTTTGTGTAGGGCCCATTTTTGTGGAGGGTTACAAGCCTGTGAAAAATTTGTTGTTTATGTAGAAAGTTGTAATGGGTGCTGTGTCTAAAATGCAATATATGTACAATATATATATTTTTTTTAATGTCGTTTTTTTTTTTTTTTTGAAAGGCAGATAAACTGTGTATTAGTCGATAATTGTACACAATATCGTGCTGTAATTGTGCTGTTACATTTTTAGATAACACTATGTTGTAATTGTGCTGTTACAGTTATACGGGGAGATTCACTACAAGTTCTTATCGTTAAAAATGGTGCTAATTTTGCCCCAACCAATCAGATCTTATTTTACATTTGAAAGCTAATATCTGATTGATTGGGGCAAAATTAGCACCATTTTTAACAATAAGAACTTTTATTGAATAACCCTGATAGATTACACTGTTGAGATGGAAAGTTGTAAATGACAAATCTACCCTCATCAAATTAGTTTGGCAAAAAATATCTGTCACTGAATTTGCCGTGTTTTTAGCAAACATGTGTGTATTAGTATTGTGTATAGTAAAAACACTTTTTATACTGATAATGGAAACAATTTGTTATAGCTAAACAGGATGTCCAACTTGCATCTCTCCAGATAAAAACTACAATTCCCAGCATTCCCTATCATGCTCTCTGCAGCATCAAAGAGGGCTGCCCAGTGGCATAACTAGGAATCACTGGGCCCCCCAGCAAAACTATGATGGGGCCCATATCCATGCTTCATCCACAGTGGTTTTCTGGGAGGAGGCTATATCTGTGATAGGAACAATAAGAAGATGGGGCCCACTTGGCTCCAGGGCCCCCCTGCGGTTGCTCCCCTCTAGTTATGCCCCTGGGGCTGCCAAACATCTGGAAAGTCACAGGTTGCATGTCCTTGCCTTTGATTGTAATCCTATTCAGTACCAAGAGATATTGTTTTTGGGTCTGTGTTGCATTTGCATTGAGACCACAAGAGCTCCCCCCCCCCCCCTTATAAGTTCTCTTCTGTTCTGGAAAAGGTATCCATCTCCTCCCTCTGCTCAATGAACTTTTTATAAGCTTGAGCATGTTCAAAGGAGGCAACGGGGAAAAAAGCAGTCAATCATTGGCTGTGATGTCAGCAGCCACAGCCTTTAATTAAGTGAATCAAGGGAGAAGCCAAATTACAGAAAGATTAACAGAGAGATTCAATGAAATTTCTTATCATTAAAAATGGTTGGAAATTTTGCCCCAACCAATCAGATCTTGTTTAAAATTTGAAAGCTAACATCTGATTGGTTAGGGCAAAATCTTCACTAATTTTAATGATAAGAACTTTTATTGAATCTCCCTGTAAATATCTGTTTAGTAATGCATCTTATAAAGTGCTGAATATATCATTTATGGTTGGGGGCAGGGAACTGGCAAGTTACCAGTTGTTTGGTTTTAAAGGTGGGCGTGCCCTTTAGATGGCACTTTTGATTTATAGATATATGCAGGGTTATTCAATAAAAGTTCCTATCATTTAAAATGGTGCTAATTTTGCCCCAACCAATCAGATCCTATTTAACATTTGAAAGATAACATCTGATTGGTTGGAGCAAAATTAGCACCATTTTAAATGATAAGAACATTTATTGAATAACCCTAATAACCTTTTATGCCACTGCAGCACTTTATTTTGTGAAAACATTGTCAATTAAAGAAACATTAAATCCTACCATTTATTCTCCAATTATGTCTATTGTCTAAGTTCCTAAGATTACCTGGGGTATAGAATAAAGACTGAGAACCCTGGATATTGCTATCGACAGTTCTGAGAAGCTTTCTCCAATAACAGCTTTCACTGAAGGAGGTACCATTGTGTTATTGCAGATGGTGAGGTTGTTTAGTGTGTTCAGTTCAGGAAACAGTTTAAATGTTGATTGCACAGCTTTGGAAACATCGGAACAAGAATCATATATTTCATAGCCCAGTTTAATTCCAGGTAACAAGGTGGAGTTATTAATTTTTTCTATTGTGTAGATCATTGACAGTGCTTTAATAACATATCTAATTTGCAACCTAAAAAAATATAATAAAACAAAGGAATAAATTAATAATACTTTCCAATACATGCAAAAATACTGTAGAAAACAAATGACAAATACAGTGAGATGTAATATCTGTTAGAGATGTTTCTTTCTTGCCTGAGATCCTGCAATGCAATAAGCAAGTTACTATATTGAATGTACAATACAGTGTATTGAATCAGGTGCTATGATCAACAGGGTGTGGAACGGAGTGACTGTAATAAAATGTGGTATCTAAATTCCTTGCTCAATGATTCTAATGAGGGATGAACACAGATGTACTGGAATATCAGACTGTATATCAGACTCAAAATGCAAGTAAGAAAAAAAGATTCCTATAAAGGCATGCTGCAGTGATAAACACAAGACACTACAATATGTGACATCAATTGTAACACGTACCTTTGCTCATCCTTATTCAAACATACCTTTTAAGATCTCAGAATATTGCAATACAGGTCTCTGTGTTTATTACCATATGTTTCCCTGTTATTTGATGTATGTGGTTAAAACTACTGGTCCACTAAAAAAATATTTTTATGTCACAAAAGGGACATTAAAGGAAAACTAGAATGGAAAAGTTTAATTATAAACTTTGAATTTGGCTTGAAAGACTGCATTTTGGAAGGGAATGTGTATGTTTGTGCTGCAGATTTTAAAACTCAATAATGCCAATGATGAGGACATTGTTGTTTTTTACTTACCATTTAAATATGGCTGTTACATGAATTAAAGGCAGGTCAGATGGTGTGTGTACTCGGGTCAGGTTGGGGGATAAAAGACTAACTTTTTTAAAGATTGGTCAAAATGTGTTTTTTTTTACTATACTTAACCTTTAAATATGATTGCCACATGAATGAATGAGTACCTCAGTTGGTGTATGTACCTGTATCAGAAGTTAAAAAAACAAAACTTTTTTGATTATTGGTCAAAATTAGTTTTTTTGACTTAAGTTACCCTTTAAGTATGGCTGCCACAGTAATGGATAAGTAGATCAGTAAGTGTGTGTACCTAGGTCTGGTTGAGGGGGTATTTCTTTTTTTTTTATGTTTACAACCATAAAACTATCTTTTATAGAGGAAAAAATCTAAAAAAAATTTGACATTATTTACCCTTTAAGTATGGCTGACAAAGGAATAAAGGGTAGGTCAGTAGGTGTATGTTTTTGTGTCTGTGTCTGGGGTATCACCGTTTGTATTTATGACCATGAAACAAACTGTTTTGAAATATTCACATTGGAGGATTGTTACCATTATAGTCTATGGGAAAAAATGGCCCGAAATTTGCAGATAATGCCGTAATGCTTCCGCGGATTTCTTAGCTAAAAGATAGTACACTTCTCCTATATGCTCCGCACATCTGTATTGAATTTCATGAGAAGATACAGTCCAAAAAAAATTTCTGAGAAGATACAGTCCAAAAAAGCAGAAGAAGAAAACGGAAGAAGAAAAAGAAGAAATAGAAAGAAAAGGAATTTGGCTTTTTCAAGCTTTTTGCTCCTTTTGGCCCCCTTCTCCCTAAGCTTTCTAGCTGCCTTGTCTACTGTACACCCAAGTCCTGCACCATAGAGTCATGAATCTGTATCTTGCACTGGTGAGATCTAACAAGATCTAAACATGTCATGTCTGCAGGTCAGATGATTGGCTCTATATATTAGGCTATATTGCATGTTATTAAGCCAGCGGTTCTGGACACATGTATAAGCTAAGGGACATAAAGGAGTGTTTTGCATATCTCCGCCCCTTACTCTGGGGAACCTGGGAGAAAGAAATTGCTTCTTGTTTCTTAGATTTTGTGTGCAATGCTATTCATATAGCATGAGACTGCAAGATGTATTCTGTTATAAGGTGTTTCTCAATTTTTATGCTCAGTGGAGGGCTTTTTTTTTTATTATCATAAGTTTTTATTGAAATTTTTTTTTCTGTAAAAGTAATATCCAATACATATTGAAACTCAACTTTACAGAACTTATATTTAAATAATAGTAATATAAAATAAAACATGATGATCTAGTATAGTATATTTTATCTTCAGCATACACTATATTTCAAAACAAAACAAAACGGAATATAACAGTAACTTAATTTATGGTACCTTAAATTTACACATACAAAATATATTGTTTCACCAAAAACATCATCTACAAAACTGAATATGAAGGTCTTGTTTGGGATCTGTTATCAATGTACCAGTATTCCCAGTTTTTATAAAACTTAGGGAAATTATTATTCACTATATAAAACATTTTTTCATATTGCATATTTGTTGTCAGGGTAGTTATTATGTCCTGTAATTTAGGAACATTAGTTGATAACCAGTTTTTGGCTATTTTATTTTGAGTTATGGTGATAGTATGATAAATTATTGTCCTTTGTTCTATGGGAAATAAATTGAGGTTGATTAATAATAATGATAGTTCCGGTTTCATTGGGAAGGGATGTTGAAATAGATCTGCCAAGAAATTCTGTATATTAATCCACAATTCTTGTATTTTTGTGCAGGAACACCAGATATGTAGAAATGTTCCTATGTCCTTTTGGCATCTCCAATACAAAGGTGAGTATGTGGGAAACCATTTTGCTAAAGTTTCTGGGGTGCTGTGATATCTGTATGTAATTTTCCTTGACATTTCCCAATGTGATACACATTTAGACAGCTGAAAAGGTATTGATAGAGCATCTTGCCATTGTTCATTTGTAAATAATTGGTTAAGATCAGATTCCCATTTTTGTGACCAACTAATAGATTCTATTACATCTTTCTTTTCAGTAGCTATATAAAATATTTTAATTGTTTTAGGTTTCAACAATATTTCCAATGGATATTCTATATGATCTGGTTCGAAATTTGTATTAAAATATGTATTTCTGGACAGATGAGATAATATCTGTAAATATTTGTAATATTCTGTTGTAGGCATGTTATATTTTTCTTTTCATTTTAGGAATGGTATGTATTGGCCATTCTCGAATAATTGATATAATGAAATTAGATTATATTTATCCCATAAGAGTTTTAGGTTGGGAATGCACAGTTCAATACTGGAAATATCAATATCACCACAATAATCTGTAAATAGGTGCGTTTCTTTGGAGAGGTTTTCCCATATTAAAGGACAATTATACTCACCTCCCCCTCGTTCCTTTCCCCTCACTCCTGCAACAGACGAATACCCAGGGTGAGGACCTAAAACGCTAAGTCCTACCTCTGGGTACTTTACACAAGTCCTGAAGTACTTACTTGTAATCTCCTCGTCGCTCCGGTTCGATCCTCCCCACTGGCACTTGGAGTGACAGATCGCGAGGAGCCAATGGGAAGACACGCTCTGCATGGAGGCGTGTCTTCCATTGGCTGCCTCCCGGACTGTCACTGACAGTGCCAGTGGGGAGGATCAGACCGGAGCGATGAGGGAGATTACAAGTAAGTACTTCAGGACTTGTGTAAAGTACCCAGAGATGAGGACTTAGCGTTTTAGGTCCTCACCCTGGGTACTTTGCAGGAGTGGATCGGGGAAATGGTGAGTATAATTGTCCTTTAATATAGTAGCTTGTACTGTAGGAAACCATAACGCTTTCCTTCTAGGTTAATATCCTAACAGGATCGCTCCTAGTACTTGTTTTAAGGTTTTAGGTTTTACCTCTTCCTGTTCTATATTGTACCACTCCTGAGCACTGGATCTTTGCTGCCACCATATTCTTGATTGGTTCATATTACAGCTTGATAATAGTCTTTCAATATAGGTAATGTCAAGCCTCCTGTTTCTTTTGTTTTAGCTAATGTTTTTCTATTAATTCTAGGGATTTTATTATTCCAAATAAATTTTGTTATTATATTTTGGGCTTGAGTGAAATATATTGGTGGGACTGGTATTGGCACTGCTCTGAATATATATAAAAATTGTGGTAAAACCATCATCTTAATTATATTTATTTTGCCTGTTAAAGTCAAGGAGGCATGTTTCCAGTCTGTTAATTGTTTCTGGATTTTATTGAGGAGTGGTAAATAATTATTTTGATATAATGTGAAATTGTTCTCTGTGATTTTTATTCCTAAGTATGTAGTTTCTTTTATTTTCTAGTTGTATTGGTATTTACTAGTAAGAAATACTTTGAGGGTTATGGAAATATTTACTGGTATTACTTGTGACTTTGTGTCGTTTATTTTATAGTAGGATATTCTGCTTTATGTTTCTATGTGTTTTTGGATATGTGGTAGTGATTGAATTGGGTTTCTTATTGTAAGTATGATATCATCTGCAAATAAGGCTATTTTATGAGTTGAATTGTTGTATTGGATAACGTGGATATTGTTGTCTTGTCTTATTGCCTGTGCCAAAGGTTCCATAAGTAGAGCAAAAATCAGAGGTGACAAAGGGCAGCCCTGTCTGGTACCATTGGTTATATTAAATGGACTAGAAAGCATTTGGGATATTAATACTTGAGCCAGTGGATTTTTGTATAGTGCTGATATTGCGTTATTAAATATGGTTGGAAATTTAAATTTCTCCTGTACCATTTGCATATTTATTCATATTTATTTCCAGTTTATTCTATCAAATGCTTTTTCTGCGTCAAGCGTGATAAACAAGGCTGATATTTTTTTTTTTATTACATTTATGTATGAGATAATTATTTTTCTCGTATTTTTCTATAGATTCTCTGCCTGGTACAAATCCTACTTGATTGGAGTGAATAAGTAAAGGTAAGTATTTATTGAGTCTGGTAGCTAGAATTTTGGAGTAGATTTTTAAATCTCTGTTCAATAATGAGATTGGCCTATAATTTGTGGTTAGGGCTGGATCTTTCCCTTGTTTATGTATTGGGATAATCAGAGCTTTGGTCATTTCTTGAGGGAATATATTATTTTCTATTGCTTTATTGAGTGTAGCTTTTAGGGATGGTATTAATAGTGTTTGGAATTGTTTGTAATATTCATTAATTAATCCATCGGGTCCTGTTGATTTATTTGGTTTTAATGTTTTGATTGCTTGAAATATCTCTCTCTCTGTTATTGGTTTACTTAAATCTTCTGATTGTTGAATTGTAAGGGTTGGGATTTCTAATTTTGAGAGATGCCTTCTGTTATAAGAAGGTGTTTCTCAATTTTTATGCTCAGTGGAGGGCTTTTTGCTCCTTTCAGGCCCCCTTCTCCCTAGGCTTTCTAGCTGCCTTGTCTACTGTACGCCCAAGTCCTGCGCCATAGAGCCATAAATCTGTATCTTGCACTGATGAGATCTAACAAGATTGAAACATGGCATGTCTGCAGGTCAGATGATTGGTTCTATATATTATGCATGTTATCAAGCCAGTGGTTCTGGACACATGCATACGCTAAGGGACATAAAGGAGTATTTTGCATATCTCCGCCCCTTACTCTGGGGAACCTGGGAGTAAAAAATTACTTCTTGTTTCTTAAATTTTGTGGGCAATGCTATTCATATAGCATTAGGCTGCATGATGCCATCTGTTATAAGAAGGTGTTTCTCAATTTTTATGCTCAGTGGAGGGCTTTTGCTCCTTTTGGCCCCCTTCTCCCTAAGCTTTCTAGCTGCCTTGTCTGCTTTTTCAAGCTAAATTCATTAGTGTTGTTGATACTGTTTCTTTCTGATTTTACTGCAATTTGTCCACTAGATGGCCACCTAGATAAACATTTCTTGCCTATATTTTATATAACTAATATCTGCATTCACTATTGTGTTATGTCTGATGCACTTATGCACCAAAACACCACAGTATTTATTATGAACTAATTAACACAATTTTTTGAAGTCTGGTGTGCCCAGTTTTAATTTGTTTTGTTTGGTAATACTTCCTGTCACAGTACTGGAAGCACCCTGCAATTAAGGTGGCCATACACCAGCACGATATTACTTACCCGACCGACCACTCACGCGACGTTCCTGCCGGAACCACCTCTCCCGATCTTATATGCGATCGGCAAATGAATGGGATTTTGCGATCGCATTTGGTCGTATATAAGATGGGAGTGGTTCCCAGCATCACAGGAACGTCGCGTGAGCGGTCGGGTAAGTAATATCGTGCTGGTGTATGGCCACCCTTATTCATCTGCATATGGTAAGGTGACATGGGGTCAAACATGTTCTAGCCTGCACTTCTAAGTAGCCAATAGCTCTGATCTGTAATAGAAAGAAGGTGATCGGAGCACTAAACTAGTATAATCTATATAATACAGTGCAGGTGCTAGTCTGCAATGATTATACATAAACTATAAAAGAGAGAGATAAAGATCAGACTGCAGCACTGTCTCTTAGATGTAAAGTAAAACCGTCCTTTATTTGTCACAATATACATATGGACATGTATGGATGAAGAGGGGAGGGGGAGTCTGGCATATCAGCAATTTGTGGTGGTACCACCATCTCTCCACCTGTAACTCGTGAACCTCGTTGGGAACTAGCAAAATGACCCAGGCACCTAAATATACATACCAATCCTGGTCATGCTTTCTACTTATATACCAGAATATAAAGGTAGATTAAAAATACTATTTATATTTATTATATCACATTATATTTTATCCCAATTATAATTACCACCACAAAAACAGGACACAGAAAAAATTGTATACTATTAATATATATCCCAAGCAGGAGCACTATGAGAGGAAGCATCTCCTGGAGCAGAATGGCTCCAGCACATCCAATGCCAGGATTTTCACTTTGCCTCATGGGTGCACTGATTCCAATTAAAATTACCAAAATCCACCTTATCACCCAACACACACACACACCTTTCCCCCCCCCAAAAAAAAAAACCAAGACACAAATTCAAAAAATATAAAGAAATAAAAAGAAATAAAGCGCAGCTTTACAACAACCAGGAAGCTACTTCTGGGAATTCGACAGACAATACAGACACACAAACAAACAGAGAGATGCACACAGACACTAAAAACTGTTAAAAAAAACACAGGGGTTATTCCTGAAAAGGACTGTTGGTTTGTTTGTTATTTAACTAAATAATTAAACTAAGAAATACCTAATTAATTACTTAAGTAACTTTATTTAGTTAAAGGGGAACTGTGGTCCAAAAACTTTAGGTAAATTGATAGAAATTGCTCTCCTGAGAATTTTTGTAATTTATTTTCATTGTTTATTTTGCACAGTTTTGAAGATATTTACATGTTTGTGTGTGATATGGCAGCAGCATCACCAGGTCCCCTGCTTCCTGATCTGAAACCATGTCAGTCAATCTGCCCTGTGTCTCCTCCTCCACTTTGCAGCCCCCCTGGTCCGTCCCACTCATGGACCCCATGATCCCTCCAGTTGCAGGCCCCCATGGCCTATTCTCTTATGGCCCCGCCCACTCGAGGATGCATAAGCCCTGCCAACTCATGGGTTCCTTAGCCCTGCACAACCGTGGGTTCCTAAGCCCCACCCACCCACGGGATCCTAAGCCCCACCCGCCCATGAGTTCCTAAGCCCCACCCACCCATGGGTGCCTAAGCCCCACCCACTCGCAGGTGCATAAGCCCCCCCACTCATGGGGGCCGTGGCCCACTCAGACCCCCCCTACAGAAAACTCTGTGGAAACAGCTCTGCCTGAAAAGGCTGTTTTCACATAGTGGGAAAGAAGGGCTGTAGATTCCCTTACCTACACTGTCAGGACTTCACACAGCAGAGAGGAGGCGGGACTTCATGTCTCCCTCACACACTGAGGGAGTCTGAGGCTGTGCTTGCCCGCGGCACTGTGCAGGAGAAGCCTTAGAAATGTCAAATGTCAGCCTCCCACCCATTAACTTTCTGGTCAGACATTTCTTTATATCTTGGGCCGGGGTGCACGTAGAGAGGTGGTTGATGGCTCGTTTTAAAGGTAGGAAACTGGCCTTTCATTTAAACCCAACTTGTTTGGAGACCACAGTTCCCCTTTAAGCAAATCATGGAAGGTTAGCCCTTTAAATAACGCTTTGGTATTTGAAATGTGTTCACACAGGCAGGAAAAACAAGTGTTAATCCACCACAATGAAATTTACACAAAAAGTCTTTATCCTACTTTAACACCTGTCAGATCTCCTTACTAAACTCTCCAACACAATTACTAAACAGTGCCTACTGTGGAGCCTTTTGTACCCAAAATTCAGCATAATTCCACCAGATAAAATTCTGAATGTTCTCCCACATCCATGGAACTTAGAACCCTGCAGTTCTGCCTCAAAAACAGGTTTGGTTCGTAATAGCTGAAACCTTCAGTTCAAATTGTACCGCTTCTGATGCACACAGTATAGTTACAATCAAAAATTAAAAACTTACCCAATGCAAACAAAATCATCATCATAAGCATGTTGCAATACATTAGACACTGCTGCATGAATTGGAAAAATCCCTCCAATCATGATGTCACCAGGCTGCCTTGCTGCTGCATATTGATGAAGGTCACATAAGATTACTATTCGCCAGAGGTAACTGGATGAAAGAAGATAAAATAACACTGCTGGTAGCATGATTGTTGCAAAAGTGTTATATCAACCATGTACTGAGCATGCAATTCAAATCTTTCTTCTGAAGTGATGTAGGCATATAAGAATACTGATCGCATGGAATGGCTGCAACATTGCAATTAGGTTATTACAATAGCGTGAAACTATTTACCCTGTTAATTACTATACAAAGGTAGGATTATTCTGATGATCTCATATGGCTATTCAGGAACAAGTTTAACTACTTAGCATGCCAGTGGTAAGATAGAGATAGTGAGTGAGAGAGCGAGAGAGAAAGAAAGGAAGAATGAAAGAAACGAAGATCTTGATCCTACCTTTTGAGAGAGAGAGAGAGAGATCTTACTATAGATAGTATGCTAGATAGATAAATAGACAGACAGACAGAGCATGAGAAAGGTTTCAGAAAGTGACCGAGAGATATTATACTATGACCTGAATTTGGGGAGAAAAATCCTCAAACTTTTATGGCAATGCAAAAGACAGCAAAAAAAATTGTCAGTCTACAGAAACCACCTGCACTTCAACCTCAGATGCCAGCAATAAAAGCTAGTAAACATGCAGCAACATGCAGCAAACACTTGGATTCCACAGAAAAAAGACTCAGTGACTCATAGGTTCTGCAAAAGGCTCAAAGACAGCTCCTGAATAAACAGGTGTGACAGATACATTTATGGTGCTTTATAACACAATATTAGTCATCTATAACAGAACCTGACTTCACCTGTGGCCATCTGGGAAAGAATGATGAAATTGACCAAGCAGGTACAGCTATCTCAGCACCTTAAGGGTACGTACGGAAAGGCTACAGAACAAGTTCTCCATACTATCATCCCAGAACAGCCCAAAAGGCGACAAACTACCTTGGAGGGAATTGTCCCTTTTCTAAAACAGGAGGAATGGGTTAATGAGGAAACTTGACTAGGCCAGAAATAGAAATAGGTTTACATTTTTGCCATCACTCCTAAACCCATCCCTGTGGTGGGTATTATACAGTAGTAGTCACAAAAGCCTCAATCCACAATAATAAAGTATCACAGAGTGACACAGGACAACTTCACCTTAAAGGGCAACTCCAGACCAAAAACTAACAGGCTTATGTAATAAAAGTTCTTATCGTTAAAAATGGTGCTAATTTTGCCCCAACCAATGTTAGCTTTCAAATGTTAAATAAGATCTGATTGGTTTGGACAAAATTAGCACCATTTTTTACGATAAGAACTTTTATTGAATCTCCCTGTAAATATTTTAGAACCAATACCCTCCAAACCCCCACCTTCATTTTAATCTTACCTTTCTCTGATCCTCCCACGCTGTGTTACAGGTACTTTCAAACACTCAATCCCCCGCCAGTAGTCCCACCTCATCTTCTCCCGTTGCCAGCTGGTTACGTCATGTTCAGCAGCAGAGCGCACTCTTAACCACTCATTCTGTAACGGCTGTTATTTTTGGGATGGAGTTGCCCTTAAATGTATTTGCAGCCTTTGCAAGTTCTAGATCACCATCATCGATCCTACCCCACATTAAAGAAAAAAATGTATCATCACTTTAAAAAGACTCACAATTCTGCCTAAGAATAACTGATAACAACACCTACAAGGCTCTAGCAAGGGATCCTACCAACCGCTACAAAAAAAAGGTCATAGACTTACTACAACAGCTTCAAAAGGACAAAGCCATTTATCAAGCAATGTATTATTGCCTCTACTTTGATGAGGAAGGGGCACCACTAAGATAAATAGTCAGTTTCATCAGCCTTCACCAAAGAACACATCAATGCTGTGGACCAAAACATCAGATTTATAATGGAAGAGGTATAACACATCAAACTGGCATTCTTGGACTGCTTGGTAGAAGTCACTGAGAATTGGAAACTGGAAGTAGAAGTTTACTGAAAACCAACCCACACAGACCAGTATTTGATGTCTGACACCCAAACCGACACCTAACCCCTTTAGGTCACAAGATGGGTGTCATCGGAATCCTTCAACACCAAGTAGGGAACATCTCCACTAACACAGAGGCTAAGGCTAAAAAAAAGTAAACATTTCAGAAGAGCCCTTACAACTTGGGGATATCCAGACTGGGCCCTTTTCAAAATTGAAAAAGTAAAGAAAAAACAACTAAAGAACACTAATGCCACCAGTAAAGGTGGGAAGCAGGATAGGAGAAAGAGCAAGGTCATCCCAAATTTAGCATGGGTATCAGAAATTAAGGATAATTTTCAAGAGACAGCGTATCCAGGCAAAACAGCAGCTGCACCAATGCTTGGCTCAGCACAAAAACATGAACATGCATTTGAAGATTGTAATGTCAACATCTTAGCCAAAGAAAAGGACTGGTTCAAAAGAGGTGTCAAGGAGATCGGTTACACTATGTGCTATTAAAATACCTGGACCGATTTACATCTGGAATAGAGACTGAGGACTTGGCACATGTGTGTGAGGACTTGTTCACACACATATATATTTTTAGCTATTTATACATATTTATTGCATATGGGCATTTTGCACATTTGATTGTTTTGGGTGATTGACGCTTTGCAGGTGTGGGTAACTGGCTAATTAAGTGTATAATAAAAGACATTATGGTCAATTGAACATTGGAGGTGTTAATTGGTATAGTGCCTATATAATGAGTTGTTGTACCTTCCGTGTTTGTGTTAATAGAAGAATTTTGACTCTTGCCACCGCTTTACTAAACAGCGTATTACCAGCCCCCTATAATTTCAGTAGTGCAGACTCTCTTTATATTTTCTATATATGGTAACTATAAGTGTCTGCAAGCTAGTAACTATAAGTTCTCCAAATGCTGATAAACATAAGTGCTTGCAATCTGGTAAGTATAGGTGCCCGCAGGCTGGTAACTATAAGTTCCAGCAGGCTGGTAACTTTAAGTTCCCCATAGGCTGGTAGCTATTAGTTCCCGCAGGCTGGTAACTATATGTGCCTCCAAGCTAGTAACTATAAGTTCCCCACATGCTGATAACCATAAGTGCTCGCAATCTGGTAACCATAAGTGCTCGCAATCTGGTAACTATAAGTGCCCGCAGGCTGGTAACTTAAGTTCCAGCAAGCTGGTAACTTTAAGTTCCCCATAAGCTGGTAGCTATTAGTTCCCACAGGCTGGTAACTATAAGTGCCTGCAGGTTAGTAACTATAAGTTCCCCACATGCTGATAAACATAAGTGCTCGCAATCTGGAAAAATATAAGTGCCCGCAGGCTGGCAACTATAAGTACCTGCAGGCTAGTAGCTATAAGTTCCCCATAAGCTGGTAACTAAAAGTTTCTGCAGGCTGGTAACTAACTATTAGTGCCCGCAGGCTGGTAACTATGGGTGCTCACAGGCTGGTAATTATAAGTGCCCGCATGCTGGTAACTATAAGTGCCCACAGGCTGGTGCAGACTATTAGTTTCCCACATGCTGATAACTATAAATGCCTGCAGGTTGGTAACTATGGGTGCTCGCAAGGTGGTACCTATGGGTGCTCGCAGGCTGGTAACTATACGTGCCCACAGGCTGGTGATTATTAGTTTCCCACAAGCTGGTAACTATAAGTGCCTGCAGGTTGGTAACTATGGGTGCTCACAGGCTGGTACCTATGGGTGCTCGCAGGCTGGTAACTATAAGTGCCCACAGGCTAGTTACTATTAGTTCCCCTCAGGCAGGTAACTAGAAGTGCACACAGGCTGGTAAGTAGAAGTGCCCACAGGCTGGTAAATATGTGCCCACAAGCTGGAAAATGTAAGTGTCCCAAACACTAAACTTACCAGGAAGAATCCCTGGAACCCCTGAGAGAGACACACACAGAGACCAATTGCAACCCCCCACCCCCATGACATGCAGGCAAAAGGAGCGGTGAAAAAACAGCGAGGACAATTGACAGAGGTATCGAGCAGGTGCACGCAAGGCATTATCTCGTGGCCGAGTATTATGACATCACAACAGGGTCAGCCGCACTCTACTGTATAGAATACGGCTTTGGCCCGGATTTTGCAATTTAGAATGGCCCCTCAGCTTACTGGGACAGTCCGCCCCTTAGTTAAAATATAAACCAACCTGTATGGATTCAAAAATGTTTAGCTAATAGATGTTTTCTTACCTAAGAAGTCAGCACACTGTAGAGCAATTATTGTAATTTTGCAGGATTTTGGTTGTTGTTAATATATTCTGGACCCCCATCCCCTATGAATTAAAATATAGTTTCAGAAGGGAGAGGGAGTGCCTTTAGAAATCAAGACTGGTTTGTATTTCGTTTTTGACCATCAAATGGAGAGCAATATTACGCATGTTCCAATTTTGGACCTTTCATCCAGAGTCACTGATTTCCAATCAATAAACTGTTCTCTGCTGGTTGGAGGAAAGAATGGTGAAGGCATTTGGGGCAGCCTTTAATGATCTTTAATGGAATGCACAATCAACTAAAATTAATGAACTTGGCCAAAACTTCAACTGATGACGCCAGTCTGTGAAGGCAAACATTTCTCACAATTTTTCGACCCGATCGACTGAAATATTGTGGCATCGTTTTTTCTGAAAATAAATTATAGGTTTTATGATATAACTGTTGATATAGCAATAAAAGAAATGAAATACACGTTGGGGAAACCAATGTTTCATAACATAAAAGTTTTATACCATAAGGTGTTTCAGCTACATCCAGAAAGTCAGGTTCATCTGCTAATATCCTGCATGGTATTTGGGCCCATAGCCAAGTATGAAGAAAGGATACTAGATTAATCACTTTTTAAAAACATTCTCTGAATTATATAACAAAACCAGATCTACCCAGCACCTAAATGGAACTTCCTGTGGGAAATCCATATGTTGTTTTGTTTTATTTTAACCACACTATCTATTTACTGAAAATGCTACTTTATACCATTTTATTTGCCCCTGTAATCATATAATTACAACAAAATGAATTAAAAAAAAAAAAAACAATTGCTTCTTAATACACCTAGGTAATAAATTGCATCTACCACATGATTGTGTAAAATTAAATTCTGAGGTTACAATTCATGTGCCTCTTATTTTCTCCTTGGAATGTTCACTTTTAATAAAGAAATACACTGTAGATAACAGGAACAATAAATGTAGTACCAAAGGCAAAAATAAAAAATATTTTGCACCTTTCCAATCAAAAAAGGTAAAAAAATTCTTTATTGACGCATGGTTAAAAAAGCATAGCTACAGCTGCCCAACACGTTTCGGACATGCACACTTCCGGCATAAAACTTAGCCAGAGATACCGCCTGGAAAGACGTGACCTTACTGGCCCATAACGCCTTTAGCAGTTAGGTGTGCTTCTAATTTTAAAACCTTGTACACAGCTAGATAAATGTCAGCCAGAGCAGTTGACGAACAACCACCTCAGACAACAATTTAATGTGTATTGGTGCTTCACCAGATATTGTTTGGTGGTTTGACTTGCCAGGTTAATAAACAATGGCACCATAAGGGCCTCCCAGAAACTCCCCCTCCTTTCTATAGGTTAACCAGTTGAAAAAAATTAATCTTCTGCATGCTTGTGAAGGTTCTCATTCATCCAGGTCATGGTATATCTGTTGTATTCAATTAGATCAACTAGACTTGAAGTTTAGTTCTTAAAGACGTTTCGCTAGTCATCCGAATGGCTTTCTCTATTCAGAATGACTTGAACAAGAATCTTTGGCAATTATGTTCCCTGGAAAATCCCAATTAGTATACAATGCTGTTTTGACACCCTACTCTGGGCGTTTCTATAACACCTCTTAGCCACTATCCAATCACGCCCTTAACACTTGGCTGTGATATGCTAATTGGGATTTTCCAGGTTACATAATTGCCAAAGATTCTTGTACAAGTCATTCTGAATTGAGAAAGCCAGTCGGATGACTAGCGAAACGTCTTCAAGAACTAAACTTCAAGTCCACTTGATCTAATTGAATACAACAGATATACTGTTCTGTAGGTTTCTCTCTCAAAACAGACAAACATGAACCTAGTGCAAACAAGGTCTATTATAGAAGAGTTTGGGATACAAACTTGTCAAATTAAAATAGAAGTCTACAAAGTGGTTTCATCAAACACTCAAAGAAAAAAAATTGGTAGGTAGGAATACTCGATCCTTAATACTCAATCCTAAACCCTACCTTACTGCCCAAGGTACCGTACTTTTATTTTTTTAAAAGTTGGTTTTAATAGAAAAAAAAGCCTTTTAGAGTATGAAGTGGAATACTGGCAAGTTCTATGTCTTCTTGTTGATACTGTGTTATTCAATGGTCCAGCTTACAGGAGAATTAAAGTCTCCAGAGAACATTGTCCCAATTGACAGAGCACATTCACAAACATACAACAAGCTGTGTCTCACTGGGTGGCTACTGGGTGACTTTATAAAATTAAGCTGTGGGTACAAGGGGTCAGCTCTTATAATTCACCTTAGCTGGGTCATACCCAGCTAGATGTATGCAGTACATGCACATGCTCTGTAGTGCTCCACTGACCAAAACAAGGAAGTTGCACCCTTGCTTCCTAGAAGCTAATAGCCAATCATATAACAGCACAGGGATCCTCCTTTTCGCTGACGCAGGAATTTCATGGATTCTTTTTCCAAACGCAATCAATCCTCCTGTCCCAACAATTTTATAATCCTTTCCTACAATAAAGAAAAGTCATATTTGCATTGTATTTAGCTAAAATGGGTGTAAGAAACAAAAAACAGGGAGATTCAATAAATGTTCTTATTGTTAAAGATGGTGCTAATTTTGCCCCAACCAGTCAGATCTTATTTAACTTTTGAAAGCTGATTGTTTGGTAAAAGTTGGTAAAAGTTTGGTAAAGTCTGGTGAATTTAAAAGGCAACTTCATGTCTTGCTTAAATCAGAGCTCTTGCCCCTATCCAAACAGAGATTTATAGGCTTAATTAGTGCAAAACCCATTCTAATTTTTGGATATATCGTGGAGTAGCCTATGTAGCACAATCATAACGCCTTTTTTATGGAGGCATACAGGCGTTAGTCTTGCAAAGGAGTTTAAAGCATTGCGGGATCACAGTCAGGTAAGATTTTTTTTTTCTGCACATCAGCCCATTTATCTTTTGCGAGGAATAATGAAATAAAAAAATAAATAGGTCTGGTGTATTGAACCATGATGAGGCTAAATAGCAAACTCGTATCTATTTTGCATGGATACTTACTAGAACTAATTAATACCGCACCTGTATTAGATTAGAAATAGTAATGGATTTTTCATGTGCACTAAAACTGCACATGTAACAAACCTACCTGCCATTCTGATGCTGCAGTGACACAATCCACAAACCTGGCAGGGCCGATTTGTAAGGTCACTACGTCAGGACACCAGTCGGCAGGAAGATTTAAAAGGCAGAGGATTCAATCCAAGGGGCCTGTTTGTAATATTGCACCAATTGCTTTGTATTCAGATACTTACCTGCTCCTGCTCCTGGTTTCAGTTACCAACCTGCCAGGGGTGTCCCTAGGGTTTTTGGCACCTGAAAATATTTTTGAATGCCGCCCCTAGATTGAGCGGCGCGCGTAGCAAAGTGGGCGTGGCTTAATGTGTGGGCGTGGCTTGGTGTGTGGGTGTGGCTTGGTGTGTGGGCGTGGCAAATTATAATTTTTCCCCCAAATGGTTTTTATACGCTTCTCTATTTTTAGAAAACACTAAAAACATGTTGGTGCAACTGGTACATTACATTAGAAAGCCCTACTTTCTAAGTAAAAGATGTTGGCCAAAAGTTTGTAAGCCCTGCTGCTACCACGTCAGGTAGACTCTTTCAGCAGGGC